>QVRM01006123.1:0-43690 GCA_003439945.1 Dermanyssus gallinae
CAGTAGTTATACTCAAGTTGCCACATACACTGCATATACGATTCTTTCTGCAAGCGGCCTTTTGTAACATCTAATAATATTGTCCACAGATTATTATGCTTAAGAGTATTTTGAGAATACAATTTATTCGCATGGTAAGATTAGATACCAATTTAGTTCCCGGGGCAAATGAGTTCACATAACCATGATCTGTTCTTTATTAAATAGTGGTCTCTTAGGTTTATCAATTTGCAAAAATAATTAATAGGCGTTATAGGGACAGTTTTTAGAATGGAACTTAGTATTCGATTTCATGAGAGGCAGCTCGATACAATGATACTATTGGGCATGCTAAGAGTATATTTAAATTGAAGAAAGCGGCGATTTTAATATGCTATGCTCGGATATTCGCTTTATACTTTACACTTTGCATATTCGAACATCACGGTAGCAGACGACAGCAGCGGATGGAAGAGAAGACAAAGCGGGCAGGAGACTGATACAATCAGCAGAGCCAAGCGGAGACTTTTCTTAAAATATTAATTAAGTAGAAGAAATAAGGATAATTGGAGGGAAAAACGTAACAGTATTTGAAGTGATCAGAATTTGGTAGAAACGAGCGGGACAAATAGTTATACAAAAGGGGATGGATTGGATAAATACAAATGGGCGCAGAAATAGGAATACATAAAGTGGTGACTCTTAATGGCAAGTGGAGAAAAAGTTTCTAGACCAGATGCATAGGAACACTAAAGACGCATATGATAATTGCTGTAAGATGGGGAAGGGGTATAAAGAGGAGGCGGACGAGGGTGGTGGAGTGATCAAATAAATGGGGCTATATTGGAGCGGAAAACGTAAATTAGTGAGCATGAAAAAGGTAACGGTGGAAGAACGCCGACAAGTCAGAAACGTATTAAGCTCAATTAAAAGAAGCCAAAAATAAAGCTTAAATGTTGATATAAGATTGCGTTTTAATATGGAGACGAGAGAGAATTTTAACATTTTGGGGGCTCCCAGGAGGACACCAAGTCAAACAGCTTTGGAACTACGACAGATATAAAAAAACAAAAATGACAATAAGAAGTAATATTGAACATACACAATATAAAAATGGACATCGCATTACATGCTGTGTTTTTCACGGCTGGCATAAGCAGTGTAGAACTGGCAAGAACTATCACGGAGTTGACCGATCACAGCAGATAAGATCGAAGGCGTATTAATGAAAAATTAATCAAAACGGAATTTTGGTAGGAATCGTTCAGGTTCTGGGAAGGGAGGACGTGTATTACCTCACAAAGCAATTTGATCATGTAACAGGCTCCAGAGGGTTGGCGCAAAGGACGAGTTTCTCTTGCTAAGGAGGACGGTAGATAATGACACTTTACAAACTGGACGTTCAATTACAATTGCGCCCTATATATACTGAATATTTATGCAAATATTCTAGAGAAAAATATGATAATGGTGTGCAGACTCAATAAAGGATGATCATATTTTAGACCTCAAAAAAGCATATGATATGCTGTAGGAAACAAAGTAGTACCAACGTTGTTGGAAGAGGGCTTTGAGAGAAGCTAGGTGGAGTTACTCGAAGAAATTTACAGGAATAACATTGCTCGAAAAATCATAGCAGCTGGTGGACAACCCAGAGAGTTTATACTCGCTTAGGGGGTCAGGCAAGGGTGTCCGTTGTCATTGGTGATTTTTAATGTATGTAGAGAAAATATCGCGAATGATTTATTGCACAGTTGTAAGATTACAGATAGTGAAACAGGTGTGTATATCAAGACACCAGTGCTGCTTATTGCTGACGGTATGGTAGTGTTACGGCGGGGCACTAGCGAAGTTCAACAAATATTGAATGCATGTCGGGAAACAGCGGGAGACTGGACATGGTTTTTAATAAAAGAATGGTCAAGTTCTGCTTAATGGGGTTAGGAGGGAAAGGAAGCTTGTATTACAGGGAGGACATTTGACTATCTAACTTAGTACAGGTACGTTGGGGCCACAATGACCACAGGGATGATTGTTTAGAGGAGGACGATTATTACGGATGGAGAAGGCTGAAAGAGAAAGAAGTGCTATAAGATGGTTCAAGACAGAGTGGGCTACTGGCATATGCCAGGGCAGGGATGCTGGATGCAAGGATACAAAAAGTTTAACATTGGAATAGGAAAAGTACAGCATGTCGAGCTTGTAGGTTACGGAATGAGTCAACTGAACATATTGTAGATGAATGTATAACTTTCGGGGGGAGCCGAGATATAGACCTGTCGAAAGTTCTAGCCTTTGGACCAAATGCTAGAAAGAACCAGGTTCCAATGGAAATATATATACAATTAAATCACAACATTCGTGCATAGGTTCGGGTTGCTCTCCAAGGAAATAGGGACATTACAATTTCTTTTACCGCTATGCATTTTGGTTTGTAGCAAACCTTAGAACGCGTATGCGAATGTCTACAGTTGAACAATGGACAACATAATTCTTCATTTATATGATCTTTTGTATAATATATATATATAAGCATTGACAGACCTCTATTTTTACGCAGATACTCCGCGCTCAGACCATAGAAATGGAATGCATGGCCTGGCTTTTTGTTAAGAAACGTAAAAAAGATCAATGCAAGGAACTAATCGTTGACTAAAATATTTCGCAACCTCAGAAACAGTTATTATTACATCACTGGAGAAACGGATGAAAACGTGACGCTGCTCAAAGAGCAGTTCTATCCGTGCATTGTCTCACAATGTCGGTGTCACGTATAACGCTTCTCGCACTTATTTTATCTTTTGCTCGTTTACCAGATCAGGGCTTACCAGGCCCTCGAGGAATGCGACCCATGTGAATGCTGGGGTGCATGAGGTTTATGATAACTTTGCGCGAAATTATACTACTGTTTCTAACTAGCTCACAAAGTTTAAAAGGTTTACATGAGCACTAAAGATGAACCGCGCTCGGGAGACGTTTGGATAGTGACCATTCTAGTCTGCACTAGGTACTCATAAGCAAAGTTTGCTTACGAACAAAAATTGCGTAGCCAACTGTCTTGAGATCGGTAAAACGATCACAGGAGAATGCAGAACTTTTACAACCGCTTGCCGCAAGAACTTACTAAGAAACGACAAGTGTTGAAAAATAAGGTTGAGAACCCTGTAGAATAGCCTCGATGGAAAGCCTTTTTCAACAATGAAGAGAAAAAGGCTGCTATCAGATACCTGAAACAGTGGTCGGAGAAACATATTGAGCTTCTCGGGGAGCATAGCAAAAAAGGAACTTCTTGGTTTTTATTCCAAAACATTTTAAGCTGACTAGTACTGTCCTCTCTTTCTCTCTCATGATTCGTAACGTAAACAATGTACATGTAACCAAATGCAGCACGCTTGCAGTAATCAACACTTTATTAACGCAACCGACACATTCATTATATGTTATGTTTATTTTCTAACGTGTTTTTTTGTTCTTTTACTTTAAAGAGCTTCCTGTATTCTCAGTTTCGGCAAAGGATTGCTCCGTACAGTGCTCAAGCAACTATGTTTGCTTCGGACAAATAATTTGTAATTGGCAGATGATTGGATCATCGCAGAACATTGGAACTTAACAATATATCTTTTTAGCTTATTTCAAAAGGATATACTGATGGAGTATGTGCCTTAAAACCACATCACGAAGTTGATTGCAAATCAAATAAAGGATATGTATCAACAGAGAGGGAATTTTATCAAGTTTAGACCGTTCACTACTTTTTTTTGTTTTGTTCTGGGAGGTTTCGGTAATGCATGATGCACATGCGCCACTAGCAGCCTGCGTGACTAGTGTGAGACTCGCAAACCCACTAAACCCGGATTCCTCCTCACCCCCCAGGCTCGGTATTACTTTGGCATTACATCGAAGCCGTGGGAGAGGCGTCCCTGCCGTTCTCCTTCAATCAGCTCTATCCCTGACTATCATCCCGCATGTCTACCTGCGGTTGGATAGGGGGATGCCATTTGTAATCCGTCCTGTGAGGGTGCGTCGAGACCATGAGGGCCTGGCTGCTCCCCACCCCCTCCCCCCTCCCTCGGCTCCTCGTCTCGACCACTCTCCCGAGAGACCCGCTCAAACCTCTCCCGCCTGGCCGTTTCCTTGGCTGTCTTGAGTGTCAAAACAGCGTCGAACAAGTTCGTCGCCTCCCTCCATGCCTCCGCCGAAGTCATCATATGGGAGACCACCTCCTTGATGGGTCGGCCTCTCACAGCGGTTGGTGCTGCGTCCCGTGCTTCCCTGAGAGCATCACACCGCAGAACAGTATGCTCTACGTTGTCCATTTCTCCAGAGTCGCACAGTATGCAGATATCGCTGATGGCCTTCTTGATCCTTGACAGGTAGCTCCGGAACTGGCCGTGTCCAGACCGACCGTTCACTACCTGGACACTGCGGGCTGTATGAGTCTGCAGCACTGCCGCAACTCAAAGACCTCAAATTCCCTGAGCTAGACACCCACCAAGACTAATTGGTCCGTTCCTTTCAGTTAGCTGAAACATTTCTTGTATAAAGTATTGTCGCCTTCTAGAAGCATTCAATGAATCAAGCGCCAAATGGCTACCTCGTGGTTCTTCAATAATTCTAAGGAGCAGGCGCGACTGAAAGCCGCGATCGATCCGATGAGCGGCAAATGGCTGCAGGCCATTCCCTCGCCGCAGCTGGGAACGATGCTGGACAATACAACACTCCGCATCGTTTCTGGCCTGCGGCTAGGCGTGGCCGTATGCGCGCCTTGTGCTTGCTCCCTTTGCGACACACCGGGGTCGCCGAGGGGAGAGCATGCATTCCGCTAACGTGCCCTGCTGCAAAGAGCCAGTCGGGATGACCTTTTTTTTTTTTTTAAGAGGACTAACTGGAAAATGCGGTTGCACACACGGACACCACTGCAGGGAGTCCCTGCAAGTGTGGGCCGGTACTGTGGGGCTCCAACCCTCTAAAAAACAGTCATGTCCCCGTCCCCCAACTGACCGGGAACTGCTTGCGCATGCATCAAACAGTCAGAGGGGGCGAGTCTTCTTACTCCTGGCGAAAGTTGTCCCTGGGAGCTGCAGGGAATCGCAAAAGTCGCAGCTTGTTGGCCGATGTCTTAGCTTGTAAAATCTTGTTAAAAACCGCTGTTGTCAAGTTCCAGTGTTCCAGGGATTCTGTCATCTTCAGAACGACGTCGCGTAGATTAAAAATGTGCGTATTCATTAAAGTCCTCAAGGGGTGACGCTGTTCCGCCCATGCGGGACACGCCAGAGCTGTGTGCTCTGGGAGTGTCCTCGAGTCCATTGCCGCAGTGGACGCACATGGGGCTGGGGGCCTTCCCGATCCTGAATAGGTACGACTGAAAGTCGCCGTGCCCCGTCAACATCTGGGTAGTGTGGAAGGTGAGCTCCCCACCGGGCCGGTACAGCCAGTCCTTGATGTTAGGGACCAGCTTGCGGAGACTGGCACCTGGGTCCCCCTCCGCCAGGCCATCCCACTCCTCCTGCCATACTCCACCCTCACTCCTCCTGCCATAGCTGCAGTGTGTGTTGCCGTGCCTCTTCCTTCTTAAGGCTCTGGTCGCCCCACAGGCGGCGGCGCTCTTCTGCCTTCAGGTCCCATGGGATAGTGCCCGCGAGCACGAGCGCCGCCGCTGTGCTAACCGTGCGGTACGCCATGATGACCCTAAGGGCTCCGACCCGTTGAGCCCGCCGTAGGCGGGTTCTATTTGCCTTAGTCTTCAGAGCGTTGGTAGGCCAGGCCGGAGCCCCGTATAAGGCGACTGACTCGGCCACGGACATAATAATCCTTCTTCTTGTTTGTTTAGGGCCGTATGTGTTTGGCATGAGGCGCGCGAAACTATTGGCGATCTTCAATGCCCTTTCTGACGCCCGCCGTAGGTGTTCAGTACCCCGGAGGCCCCGGTCCAGGAAGACCCCGAGGTACTTTGTAGTATTGACTACAGCAATCTCCTGGTCCTCCAGGACAAGGCGCGGCGGGGGCAAGCCTCTCCGACCCACCAGGAGAATAGCTTCGCTTTTAGCGGGGGCCAGGGTAAGCCCCGTTATTTGCATCCAGTGCGCTATGTCAAAGAGGGCTTCATTCGCACGCGCCTCAAGCTGGCCCATTGTCCGGGCCTGGACGGTGAGGACCAGGTCGTCAGCGTAGGCGAGGAGTTCGACTCCGAGTGGGAGATCCCCCAGCCGCAGCACGTCATTGTACGTGATGTTCCATAGCAGGGGGCCTAGTATTGAGCCCTGGGGCACCCCTGCGGTCATGTTAAAAGTTTGGTCGTGTGAGTGGATAATCCTGTCGTGTAGGTAGTCCGATAAAATCCGTCTTAAGTAAAAGGGCACCCTTTTCCTGTGGAGAGTATCGAGGATGACTCTCCACGGGAGGCTATTAAAAGCGTTCTTCACGTCCAGTAGTATTGCTAAAAATAGATCTCGGCGTCCGGGCGGGGAGTCGCGAATGCTTTCGGCCTTTAGTTGGATTTTCTTTATCGCTGCAATGGTGGAGCGACCTTTACGAAACCCATATTGGGCCTCGGAAAGGAGGCCGTTCTCCTCCGCGAACTCTCGGAGTCGTGCCTCTACGATGGACTCGAAGGCCTTGGCCAGGGAGCCGAGAAGGCATATGGGTCGGTTTGAGCCGGGGCCCTTAGGTATTAGCACGAGGTCCGCGGCCTTCCATGCGGTAGGGAACAAGCCCGTTCGAAGCATCTCCGTCGCCGCGGCGGCCACCGCCTCTGGGTATTCCTTCAGCAGGAGCTTAACTGCAAGGACGGGGATCCCGTCTGGGCCCGGTGCCTTTCCCGGCTTGAGGCGTTCCCCCGCTGCGAGAACTTCGTGCGGGGTTACCTCTGGTATGCTGTCCTCAGACCCCCCTGTGTCTTCTAAGTACGGGGTTCGGTCAAAGGGCGGGTGCCGCGGGAAGAGTGCCATAACTGCTTCCCGGGTTTCCTCCGACGTCAGCTCCACCCTTCGTTTGAAGGGAGAAAACCCCGCACCATCTTATACGGGCGGCCCCATGGGTCGTCCTCCAGCTCTTTGAGACACGCTCTCCAGGAGCGTTCCTTGCTCCTGGAGATTTTCCTACGCAGGCAGGCTCGCAGCCTTTTATATTCCGCGCCGTATTGCAGGGCAGCTTGCCCCTCAGGCGCGGCTCGCCGAGCGCGGGTGAGGAGACGCCGTGCCCGGATGCACCTTTTCCTGAGGCCACCTATTTCGCTCGTCCACCAGTGTCTCGGGATCCTTCGATGCAACCGGTGTGCTCCGCGGCCCGTGGCGACTCTACCGACGGCCTTGAGGAGGTTTTGGAGGCCCGCGGGTGTTGTTGGCATCCCGTCCTGGTTGATAAGGGTCCTAAGGGACTCTCGGATCTCGTTGACCCCCTGGCGCCTGGTTGTAGGACGAAGCGTTGTAGGCGGTCCCTCGCGGGAGATGGTCACGTGAAACTCATGTATATGATGGTCACTTAGAGATTCCTCGTCTAGTAAAACCTTCCAGTTTAAAATCCTGCAAGGACGGGGATCCCGTCTGGGCCCGGTGCCTTTCCCGGCTTGAGGCGTTCCCCCGCTGCGAGAACTTCGTGCGGGGTTACCTCTGGTATGCTGTCCTCAGACCCCCTGTGTCTTCTAAGTACGGGGTTCGGTCAAAGGGCGGGTGCCGCGGGAAGAGTGCCATAACTGCTTCCCGGGTTTCCTCCGACGTAAGCTCCACCCTTCGTTTGAAGGGAGAAAACCCCGCACCATCTTATACGGGCGGCCCCATGGGTCGTCCTCCAGCTCTTCGAGACACGCTCTCCAGGAGCGTTCCTTGCTCCTGGAGATTTTCCTACGCAGGCAGGCTCGCAGCCTTTTATATTCCGCGCCGTATTGCAGGGCAGTTTGCCCCTCAGACGCGGCTCGCCGAGCGCGGGTGAGGAGACGCCGTGCCCGGATGCACCTTTTCCTGAGGCCACCTATAACGCTCGTCCACTAGTGCCTCGGGATCCTTCGATGCAACCGGTGTGCTCCGCGGCCCGTGGCGACTCTACCGACGGCCTTGAGGAGGTTTTGGAGGCCCGCGGGTGTTGTTGGCATCCCGTCCTGGTTGATAAGGGTCCTAAGGGACTCCCGGATCTCGTTGACCCCCTGGCGCCTGGTTGTAGGACGAAGCGTTGTGGGCGGTCCCTCGCGGGAGATGGTCACGTGAAACTCATGTATATGATGGTCACTTAGAGATTCCTCGTCTAGTAAAACCTTCCAGTTTAAAATCCTATGTGCTTCCGTTCTTCTTGTTATTGTAAGATCGATGCACGAGGTGTGCCCAGCTCTGTGGAAGGTGGGCGTACCCGTGTTAAGAACAACTAGGTCCTCCGCAGCCAGCCACTCGAGGACGGCGTGTCCTCTTCGGTTGGTGGCCGTAGAGCCCCATGTAGTAGAAGCTGCATTAAAATCTCCGGTTAAGACTAGAAGTGGCACGTCGTTTCGGTTAAAAGACTCTGTCAAGTTGTCTAAGAACCTATGAAAGTCTTCGAGAGGGGCGTTGGGACTGCAGTAGCAGGAATAAAACCGCCCAACGCCCGTTAGATCCACCCAATTAAAACCGTACCCGCTGCCGTGTCCGGAAACCCGGAGGCGACAGCGGTTGTCTAGTAAAATGCTTGTCAAATTGTTTGTTTCTGTAAAAAGGTCCGGGGTGCCGTTTTTCGTCCACCGGACGTTGGGCTCACTGAGAAGTAGCAGATCTGCCCCAGACCTGCTACTAATTTTCTGGAGCATGTTGTGGGCACTCATGCTCCGGTTGCAGTTCAGCTGTAATGCTTTAAGAGTAGTTGTCATATACGTTGTTTAAGATTCGCCCGTGTTTGACTGCTTTGTGGATCGGGAGTCTATGAGAGGAGATGGTTGCCCCCTCTTTCGACTCCTTTGCGTTACCAGGGTGAACCCGTCCTGGTCCTGAGCGCCTCTGGGGTGGTCTCCCACTGTGGGGAGCACCGTGCTTTGGTCGGGCGCAGACCCTGTCGAGGGGGGCGGCAGCCTGCCTCGGTTGCCAGACTGGTTGCCGCCGCGGCGAAGCTCTGCAAGTTGGGCTCTGTACGTAGGGCAAGCAGCGGCGTTGGCCGCGTGCCCCTCCTCGCCGCAATTGTAGCATTTGGCGTTTTGAGTGCATTCCCTCGACAGGTGCCCCAGTACCCCGCATTTGTGGCAGCGCCTGGAGGTCGCCGCTTCAAATGTGCACAAAGTGGTTGTGTGCCCTACTCGCTGGCACTTCTGGCACGTGGGGACGGTGATCCATTCCACAATGGGGCAGGATAGCCATCCCAGTTGGACCCGCTTCAGGTCCAGCGCTCGACGGGCATCGGGCGGCGCCACACGGACGAGCGCCGACCATCTTCCGGTAGCCCCCTTTCGAGGGGGGTCCACCATTAGTGGCCCGTCAAATCGAGTTCCTCTGCGGAGCGCCTCCTCGACTTCCTTTGCCGTTGTCCCCTCCATGATGTCTCTGACAATCAGACGCTTGAGGGAGGACCGATCGAGGCTCGCCTCGCCCTCCCCGGCCGCCTGAAGGGCACCGAGGAATGCGCTGGCCCCTCCTGGCGCCGCCTCCGTCACTACAAGTCTCACGTCCCCGCTGGGAAGGTGTTGTGCCCGTTTGACCGAGACCTTGTAGGAGCCGGGGTTCACCTTGGCCCTAAGATCCCTAATGGTCTCTGCGTAGGTCTTCCCTTCCTTCTTTTTAAGTAGAACGGTAGTCGTTAGCGTGGACGTGGGACTTTTTGAAGCCTCGGCAACCCGTTTTCCAGCTACGGGGGTAACTGCTAGGCGCAGCTCGTGAGTGCGGGCTAGGCACTCGAGAAGCTTGTCGACTCCCGTCCGCTCTCCCTCGCTGGTCATGTAGCAAGGGATCGCCGGTAGGTCTTCTGGGCGGCCCATGAGGGCCTTCGCCTTTATTAGTACTTGCTCCAGGAGAATCTTGTGGTAGAGCAGCGTCGCGTCTTTGGGGAGCCGAAGTGCCACCAGCGCCCTGGTAGTCGGCTCCCCGTCGTCTCCCGACTCCGTTATTCGGCGGGACAGTACCACGCCTGCCTTGCTTCCGGCTTCCCCGGCAATGCCCTGGAACTGGCAGGTCATGTTCCTTCAAGTGGCACTGTCGGATGCGTCCCCCTCCCTGGCCACAAGCACCCGGAGGGGACTATCCCTTGTTATGCTGGCTCCGAGGGTTGTCACCCTCGTGTAGACAGCTGAAGGCCAGTCTTCTGAGAGGAGGCTTTTGAGATCCTCTTCGGTGTCGCAGTCCTCGATCATTTTATTGATCTTTTCCGCCTGCCCTTCCAGGGCAAAGCCTTCTGGGGTGCATTGGCATCCTAAGTCCGTTGTATTGTTTTCCGTTTGTGTGCCTGTGTCCTTTCTTTCTGGCCTGTTAAGTGCCACTTGAGCCCTCTTTACAGCCGCCCGGAGTTGCTCCGCCAGAATCTTCACGGCCGTATCTAGAGTTTTTCGTCCGCTGACATAGGCGCAGAGCTCTCTTGTCAGTTCCGCGACGTCGGAAAGGCCACCAGGGAGTGCCGTTGAGGGCCCGCCATCCTCCTCTTCGGCGATAGTTTGGGGGGCCACGCGCCCGGGCTTATCTTGGTCCTTTGGGGGCGAACGAAACATCGCCGAAGTAAATAAATAAATAAATAAATAAATTGAATTAATAAAAGATGGATAAAGTAATAAAAAAAATATCCGCTGGGATTTGAACTTCGTTCTACTTGATCGAAGTCCGAGGCGTTGCCCCTGCACCGCCGTCTATTTACACTCGCAGAGTGTCTATTACCACCTCTAACCACTGCTTGTGGTGTGTGGCAAATATACACACTAGTATATACACTTCGAGCGCGTTATATACACGAAAGCACCGCGGCAGCACGAACTATGTACACTTGCAGGGTGCATATACAGAATTATATACACTGGCCTAACTGCGCTAGTTAGCTAATGCCACTACTTGTAAACAAGCGAGCCGGTAGCGCCGGTCGTTCTCAAACGTTCGAAATCGAACGCTCGATCTCGCTGCGTAAACTTTGCGTCAAAAAACTGTTTCACGGTGTCTTTTGCAGTTTTTTGAATGTCACGCCGGATTCTTCACCGGGTTAACTTCCAGGTGCGATTGGTCAGCCCACTAAGGGCCTCAGGTTCCCGCACCTTTCAGCTAATGAACACGGAGTAAAACACGACGTGGCCGCACGAATCGAATGCCAGAAGCAGGGGTCGGTATGACCTGGTTCCCTGGTCCTCCGGAAAGGCCCTTGTGTGGGAATTACAGGAATGGAGCCTCGAGATCAGCAGGCGCTGTTGCCAATTTAGCGGAACAGCGCAAAAGTCTGAAGTATCGCGAGTTGGAGGCAACTTTTAGAGTACAGCCAATTGCGATAGAAACAATGGAAGTCATGGGCGAAGTAAGTTGTCTGAGAGAAATTGGGAAAAGAGCGGCAAGTGAGAAGGATAAAAAAGGGCGGGAGAATTTCTGCTGCAGAGAATATCCATTGAAGTGCAACGCGGAAATGCGGCCGCGATGATAGGCTCGCTGCCCTCAGGCAGTAGTGGTTTACTGGGCTTGAAATACGTTTGTAATGCAAGTGTACTGCGTATAATATAAATAAATGATTGTTTGATACATTGTATAAACACCGCAAACACTACTAAGGACCAGAGTCAATTTTATCTAGAGAAAACTGCTAGCAAAAAGAGCTGATGTTTCTGTTTGTCGAAAATTTCAAGTGGTGTCTAATATTAGATATAGCAGAACACCAATATTTCGCTGCGCATTCTGCCGGGAGAGGAAATTAGGGGGCGACAAAGTTTCAATACGACCAATATTTCGGATGGTACATTCAACATAAAATAGCTTTATGCAGCAAGTGGAGCCAATGTACTTGCTATACTTCATTTACAGAGCCTAAGCCAAGAACCGGTGCTGATTGTTACACTTTAGGTTGTGAAGGTATTAAAAACCTTTCAATATTAATTTCACCTATAGGACCTGGTTGTGAGGTATAACAGAAGGTATGAGGGTTTTAGCAGGTAATACAAAGGCTTTGGTAGTCATCGGGCTACAAGCGTGTAGTCCTGCACATTGCGCCTAGAAGGATTTCCCCCTCCTGTATAAAAAAAATATCTGTAGGTGTTGCTCTTTGTGGACAACGACAAACGTGCGCGGAGCTTGTCAATATTAATCTCCACAAAGTTGCTGTTTACAGTTCCAATCGCGCATAATCATAATTCTGGCATAGTTTGCATTTTTATTAATATAAATACGCATTTTGGCAATCGTAACGGCTGCTTCGGCTTTGCGCCGGATGCCGAACCGTGCTTCTGCGTCGCTTCCGTAATAATAGCTATGTAGTAAAAATAAAAAAACATCAACCCTGAAGTAATTAGAGGATACATCAACCGTTATCAGATACGCCACCACCACTTCTTGATGAATTATTTGGAATGAGTTCCCCGCAGATGCGAGATGCATGAGTCACATGAATATTTTTGCTCTTTGGTTAAACTACCAGGTCAAACCGTGCAGGAACCTAGATACTCTGGAATACAGCGGCGCCTTTGTACACAAGACTACCGTGCACAAACAATTCGAATTTAAGAGGTTCTCGGCAGCGATATCTGCCTATTGGATTAACTCATCAGGGCGTTCATGTGGTCTTGACTACTATCCAATTTCTATGCACGACTTGACCAATCAGAAGACTTTACTAGGGTTGTCATCAGACCTATCTTGAAACTGGCGGTCACCTTTTTAGGAGGTTTTGAAAATGCTGGTGTGCATACGTCACAAGCAGCTAGCGTGGCTTGTGTGGTACTCATAAAACTCAATAAAATTATATTATTTTCTAACTTCCAGCCGCGGTATTGCTTTGCCGTTTACTTCGAAACCACGGGAGAGGCTTTTTCGCCAGGGAGGCCAGCTCCCTCACCCTGGGCATCTCGTCTGGACCATTGCATCGTTCGATCCTCTCCCGCCCGGCTTTTTTCAGAGCCCTCCTTAGTGTCAAAATAGCGTCGAACCATTTCGTCATTTCGGTCTTTGCCGTTATCATCATGTAGCCGATGAGCTCCCTGATCGCAGAGAGACCCTTCACGGCGATGGAACCTGCGTCCCGTGATAGCCTTGCAGCTTGCTGCAGAACAATGTGCTCTACGTCGTCTGGCTCGTCACAGCCGCGCGTCACACATATATCACTGTTTGCTTTTTAATTCTCATAATGCAGCTTTGGAACTGAGCGTGTCCGGTCACCACTTGAGTCGTACAGTAGAACAGCTTGCCAATTTGGCAATCGTACCACACTGCGAAGTCCGGTATCAGACTTCTGCCAGCTCGCAATGATGGCACTCCTAAGCATTGTTAGGACCAATTTTTTGTTTAAAAAGCGCTTGCTTCTCTACCCCGCGAGTAGGTTCCATGGTAGCATCCTGGCTAGAACCAGGAGGGCTTGGATCGTTCGTCTACATCGGGACCGCGTACAATACTTTTGATTTGACTTCTGTCGCTAACAAGCTCCTTTTATCTTCCGACACTCCACCGACCTTCGTCAGAATACGCGCAGGGAAACCCCTTTGATTTATCACGCACATATTTCACATGCGCCGATCCCGTGAGTCTTGTATCGAGGATGACCCCGAAGTGCTTCGCCTCCATTCTGATTTCTATAGGGTGGCCCGTCATCATGAGTATAACTTTTCTTGTCCTTGTTTGGCTTGTTAGGTACATTGTCTCTGTATTGTCGGGTGCGAACTTAACATGATAGCTTTTCATCCAAACGAGAAAGACCGGAGCCAAACCAAAGGCTACCACTCGGGCGTAGCAGAGAGCGAGGAGCACCCTCAGGGATAGGGTCAAAGAGGGAAAAACTTTTGCCGACACTCTCTGGGGTGTTAGAGAACATGTCAGGCAGCAGGAAAGCGCCGGGATAACGGTTAGGGGGTAGTAAAAGTAAGGAGGGTGACCTTATCATCAGAAAAGAGGAAAGAAAAAAGGGCGCGGGAGAGAAAACGGCCATTCGGGAATCCACAAAGATGCAGGCCGACTGCCGAGAGCTTAATTAGGGGCAGACCATCGCCCTGTGGGGGTTTGACCCTCTCCTGGACGGGGAGCAGGACGAAAGGAAAGTGCAGAAGGCCTTGCAACTTCCGGCCGGCGTTAATATCAGAGCTGCCGAGCCTAGGCTCGAAAGAGCTGACGTTTGGTTACGACGTCCCCGGCGGCGGCAACAGCCATATGCTCCCACAAGACCTTTAAGCTGGGCTCGAGGTGGTGCAGACCTAAGAAGTAGATTAGGCTCCCCAACTGCTACAAGTGTCATGGGCCGGGCCATAAGGCCCAAGACTGCAAACCAGAGAGGTGCCTCCGGTTGCCACAAATGTGGTGGACCTGACCACCTGGTAGCCAGTTGCAATGCAACGACATCAAAGTGTCTGGTCTGCGGGATAGAGGGGCACCGAGCGGATAGGATGTCTTGCCCAGCGGCGGGAGGCCCGAAGGGGCGTCGCCAAAGGACAGGGAGATGGCAACGAGACCCGAATAGAAGCCCAGTTAGAGAAGAAGAGCAATAAAAAGGAATAAAAATAAGGGGGCTAAGAATAAGAAGACAGGGAACAGAAAGGGCGATTGGAACCTAGTAGGTAGGGGCCCTTCATCTGACCAATGTTAAAGATACTTCAGGTAAACCTTTACCGCTGTAGGGCAGCGCATATTATGCTTAATGAGATAGCACACAGAGAGTCCATGGGCCTCTGCTCTCTGAGCCAAACACAGCGATCGTCAAACGGAAGGCAGACTGGGTATCTGACGCAGAGGCGGATACCGCAATCTGGTGGACGGGTTCCGAGAGAAACCTCGCGATTAAGGGGCGGAAGGCCGCGGGGGTTCTCCTGACTGGAGATTGACCGGGTAGAAGTATTCTATAGCTGCTACTTCTCTCCCAACAGGGAGGAGGGGGAATTCGAGGAATTTCTCGAGGAACTTGCCCAGAGCGCGGGGGCACATGTAGGTAAGAGAGTAGTGATCACCGGGAATTTTAAAGCGGCCAGCATAGCATGGGGTAGCTGGACCACAACTAGAAGGGCACAAACTCTACCGGAGTAGATGGCTGAAAAGAGTCTGATGGAATGACGGAAGGGTTCCCACCTTTTCGAGAAGGAGTCAGACGGCCTTCATTGACCTAACAATTGTCAATGAGGCAACCGTGCCACTGGTGGCAGAGTGGAGGGTGAGGAAGGAGACATGAGTGACTACAGATACATCTGTTTCACCATCAGTACCCCCGAGGGGGTCCTCGCCCCGCTCCCTAGTAAGAGATGGCAAATGCGGAAATAGACGAGGGTTGCAAATAACTAGGAGACACAGTGGGGATGAATACTAAATCATCAACATTCTTTCTACAGCATGCGAAAAAGCTGCTCCCTCACATTACCACGGGAGGCGCCACCCTCCCAACTACTGGTGGAACAAAGATATCGCAGCTGCCCACAGAACTTGCACTAGGCTAAACAAGGTTTACACGAGAACACGCAGTTGGTTAGCGCGAAGAAATCGACGGGAGGGATCTTACGGGGAGATAGAGGCCACAAAGGCTGAATCCCAATTGACGGGGTACACGGCTGCTCGATCGAGACTCCGAGGACTTATCGCCAAAAGTAAAGCCAGAGCGGGAAAAGAGCTGATAGACGCGGTGGAAAGCGACGTATGGGGCATGCCGTATCAAGTAGGTATGGCCAAACTCCGGAGACCTCCCCTGAAGCTTCTGCCGGATGTGCTGCGGCAGACTGTAATCGGTCTATTTCCGGCACAGCCGCAGAGAGGAAACGAGGGGTTCTCGGTCATTCCGGAAGACATCCCGAAGGTAACGCTGAAGGAGGTCGAACAAGCCCAGAATCGGTTGGCAACCGGCGAAGCGCCCGGCCTAGACGAAGTTCTCCCGGAGGTAACGAGGCTAATGGTCAAAAGGTGGCCTATGGTATTCCAAGACCTTTTTTTCAGACAAGAAATTTTCGAGGCTGTGGAAAAAAGCAAGTCTGGTTCTGATCCCCAAACCCGAAGGGAAGACTGAGCCTTCGGCTTACCGGCCCATATGCTTCATTGACGCCATAGGTAAGATCCTGGAGAACGTTATGGTCAAGAGACTAAACGACGAGATTCAGGAAAATAACGTCCTATCAGATGTCCAGTACGGTTTCCTGAAAGGCAGATCCACAATGAGGGCTTTAAAGAAGGTTCTGAAACGTGCGGGTGAAGAGACTATGAAGACCCCCAAAACAAGGGGATTCGTGCTCCTGATCCTCCTGGATGTCAAAAATGCCTTCAACACAATAAATTGGAAAGTAATTTTGGAGGCGATGAAAAGAAAGAGCTTTTCCCTCTACCTCTGTCTAACGATTTCATCCTACCTGGATGACAGAGGTTTGGTTGCAGAGGGGCAGGAGTACAAGGTTACTGCCGGAGTCCCACAAGACTCGATTCTAAAACCGTTCTAGAATTCTAGGACGGAGGAGCCCTGGAGAGTGACGCGAATAAAGCCCTGTCAATGGCGTCCGCGTGGATGGAGTTCCATCACTTGAAACTGGCGCGCGACAAAACGGAGGCGATGTACCTAACAGGCCGAAAGAGGACGACCGGCATTAACCTCGTGATGGCGGGCCACCCGATAGTAATCAGAAAGAAGGTAAAGTACCTTGGGGTCATGCTAGACACTGGATTGACCGGTGCGGCACACGTGAAGTACGTGACCGAAAAGGCCCAAGGGGTTCCCTTGAACCTGGCGCGGATCACGCCTGGGGTCGGTGGGGTGGCTGAGGAGAAAAGAAGTCTCCTGGCCTCGGTGGCCGACTCAACGGCGCTATAGGCAGTCCCAGTCGGTGGGGGACATGGCGATGCGAACGGCGAAAAATAGGGAAGCACAAGGTCAGCCCAACACACGCTGGCAATCAGGGTCTCGACCGAAGCTCTCCTGGTGGGGCTAGACAAGATGCTGCCATGGGACCTCCTAGTGGCTGAACAAAGTAAAATGTATCTAGACGAAGGCCTGGATCTCACCAGGGCCAGGAGTTCCACCATTTCGGCCTGGCATGAGGAATGGGCGCAGGTAAGACCCGATGTGACCACAGGGAGCTGAACCAAGAGTCTGATACCGGACCTCAGGGTATGTTATGACCGCCGACACGGGGAGCTTTTCTACTGGACGACTCAGGTTCTGACCGGACACGGCCAGTTCCAGAGCTACAAGTCAAGGATCAAGAAGGTCATCAGCGATCTCTGAGTACTGTGCGATTCTGGAGAGACGGACAACGTGGAGCATACTGCTCTGTGGTGTGATGCTCGTAGGGAAGCACGGAACGCAGCACCAACTGGTGTGAGAGGCCGACCCATCAAGGAGGTGGTCGTCCAAATGATGACTTCGGCGGAGGAATGGAGGGAGGCGACGAACTTGTTCGACGCCGTTTTGACACTCAAGACAAGCACGGAAACGGTCAGGCGGGAGAGGTTTGAGCGGGTCTTTCGGGAGAGTGGTCGAGACAAGGAGCCGAGGGAGGGAGGAGGGGGTGGGGAGCAGCCGGGCCCCCATGGTCTCGACGCACCCTCACAAGACGGATTACAAAATGGCATCCCCCTATCTAACCGCAGGTAGACATGCGGGATGATAGTCAGGGATAGAGCTGACTGAAGGAGAACGGCAGAGACGCCTCTCTTACGGCATTGAAGTAATGCCAAATCAATACCGAGCCTGGGGGGTGGGGAGGAATCCGTGTTTAGTGGGTTTGCAAGTCTCACACTAGTCACGCAGGCTGCTAGTGGCACATGTGCATCATGCATTTCCAAAACCACCCAGAAAAAAGTGAACACATGCACACTCTGCACGTCGGGGAACCCTGACGATGTTGACCATACGGTCTGGTAAACTTAGGTAAGGAAGACAGGGACTTCCAAGTGTGGGCGTTCAATTGTTCTAAACTATTTATATTTTCCGTTAAGCTAATCCCACGGAGCAGCTAGTTTACCCGTGCTGTCGAGAAACAATACTATAAAAGAAAGAATCTCCTGTATCCATCCAAGTGACGCAAGTGACTAGAACACGATTTTAGCATCTTCAGCCTACGAACTATCAGAGCTTTTTTCCCGCCATCAAGAAGTGGCACGCCTAGTGAGGCGAGGTTGGCCTTAACTGTCGTGATATAGTCAGTAAGAAGGTCGGTTACCAGTTTGACCGAGGAGTCGGATTATTCGGACCAAGGAGTCAGATGGTCCCAACACAAAGAGTTCGCATTTTTGTGGGTTCAAGCATAACCTCACTCTTAAACAAGACGTTTTAGCCCCCTCTTCTATTGAGAAAATGTATTTGCTTGCCGAGTTCTACCAAACGCTAACTTAATAAACATGACGAAGAGGTCGGTGTGGCGGAGGCGAAAGGATGCAGGAAACAGAAAAGAAAAAAATATTGCCAGAAGGGATACGTGGATACGGCCACAAGTGGAGAAGAGAGAGGAAGAGGCTGGGCAGTTCAAGGAAGAATAAAATATGCTAGCGGTCAAGAAACAACAGCAGCAACGGCAGCAACCACTAGAACAATAACAACAAATAAAATGTTTAATAATGTAGAACATAGACTGGTGCTTCATGGGAGACTGGTAGATGTTTTTCAGGCCCGGGATATGGAAAGTTTTGTGAATGAGATTGGCACACAGGTACAAGATCTAATAGAATTTTGCAAACGGCGAAACGTGATGTTGACAGTGTGTTCGCTTCCAATCTACTATCGGGGTACGTGCAGGGCAGTCAATAGCAGGAAAATGCAGTTGGTCAGGGCAGCAAATTACGAACACTTGTCCCTTGAATACATTTAGTGGCATCGAGAAGAGGAGTTAAGGGCTGACATACGATGCAAGAGAAAAAGCAGGGCAAAAGAAAAGCGCAGGAGCAATGTTCTCTTCGGGCGGGTATATATATATAATATGAGAGGAGGGGGGCAAAGAGGGAAGTGGGAAGATCTACATAAATTACTAAAAATAGAGTCTGTCGATGTCATGATAGGAACGGAAACGTATTTGCGTGGGATGGAAGTGCCGCCGGGTTTAAAGGGATACAATTTGTGTGGTACAAATCAAAATACGGACAATGGGGAAAACAGGTTTAGGGAAGTTGGGATAGTAACCAGAGATGCTATTTCGTGCGAAGGAGTTGGGAATGCCAAAAGAAAGAATCTGGTGGTTATAGTGATACACCTAGAATGGACAATGTGGGCAGTTACGGGATATACAGAGCGCCAAGCAACACGGAAAAAAAGAATGAGCAGCTATTTAAAAGAGTACATAAAGCAATTGAGGAATATCAGAATAAGGGAGGGGTAACATGTCTGGGAGACATGCACTGGAATGCACTGAAGGATGTAAATCAGAATAGATAAAGAGAAAACATACAATGTTGGAAGTAATCATAATTGGGTAGAAGTGAGCGGAAGAAAGAAGAAACCCGAGCGCGTAGTTGTACAAATAAAATGTTTGGACAAATACAAATCGGCACAGAAAGTAGAACACATAAAATAGCTCTTAGCGGCAAGTGGGAAAAGGCTGGTAGACGATATGCATAGACATATTAAAGGCGCATATGGCAATTGCTGTTAGATAAAGAAGGAAATTTAAAAGGGAGAAGAACGAGGGTGGTAGAATGATCAAATAAATAAAGCAATCATGGAGCAAAAAAGGTGAAGTAAGGAGCATAGAAAAATAATGGGAAGGACGCACACAAGGCAGACGAATATTGGGAAACTTAAAAGGAAGCCAAGAATAAAGCTCAACTGTTAATACAAAATGCAAATAAAAATACAGACGAGAGGGATTTTAATAGGATTTTGGGGGCCCCAATGGCCAGCAAGCAAAACAGTTTTGGGACTATGTCAAACAAGAGAAAACAAGAATGAAAAATAACGTCCAGGATAGAACATACACAACAGATGAAATGGACACCGCGTTACAAGCGCTATTTTTCACGACTAGCGTGAACAGTGAAGAAGGGACAAAAACTAGCACGGAGATTACAACTACAGCAGATGAGATCTAAGGCGTGGTGAAAAATGAACCAAAAAACGGCGTGTGGTCTTGACAGGATTTCGGCAGGAATTATCCTGGCGTTGGGAAAGGAGTACGTGTATTATCTAACGAAGCAATTAAAGAGTGTACTAAGAGGGGGCAGAATTCCGGAGAAGTGGCGCAAAAGAAGAGTTTTTTTCCAAGGAGGGGGTAGATAATTACACTTAAAAATTAGGCGACCAATCACAATTACACCTAAAACGTATCGAATATTTACGCAGAAGTTTAAGAGTAGAGTGCAGAGTATTCTTGAGACAAATGAGAAAATAGGAGAATGACAGTGTGGATTTAGGAAGGGGTATAAACTAAATTATCATATTTTCTTAATAGGTCAGATTTTGAAAACATTGAAATTGCAGAGACAAGGATGCGTAGCAGGATTTTAAGATCTTAAAAAAGCATATGATATGGCGTACAGAACAAAGTTGTATCAAATTATGTTAGAGGAGGTTTGGAGAGAAGCTAGGTGGAGTTACTAGAAAAAATTACAGGAATAACACGGTAATTGGAAAGGAAAGGAAAAACACGGCACTGAGGATTAAGACGAAGTGGGAACACGGTAAGAATAATTATAGCAGCCGAACAATCTAGAGAGTTTATAGTCGCTAAGGGGGTCAGGCAAGGCTGTCCGTTGTCATCGGTGATTTTTTTAATGCATATAGAGAGAATAGCGCGAAGAATTAATCGAACGGGTTTAGGATGGCAGACAGGGGAAAAGGATGTATATATCAAGACACCCGTGCTGCTGTTTGCTGATGATAAGGTAGTGTTACGGCGGGGGCACTAGCGAAATTCAACAAATATTGAATGCATGTGGGGAAGCAGCGGAGAAACTGAGCGTGGCGTTTAATGAAAAAAGAGCGCAGTTTTAGTAGTTAATGGGATTAGAATGGAAAGGAAGCTTGCAGTACAGGGAAAATAATTAGATTATAAAAGTCAGTACAACTACCTTGGGGTCACAATGACCACAAGGGATGATTATTTAGAGGAAAAAGAAATATTACGAAGGAAGAGGGGTGCAAGAGGAAGACATGCAGTAACGTGTAAGGACATCTGGGGGTTTATTAAATATATAGGCACAAGGAAGATATGGAAAGCCATGTATCTGCCAGGATTGACCTTTGCACCTCTGGTCCATAGCGCGGGATTGAGAAACAAGTTTAAAACATTACAAAGAGAAGTGATAAGATTTGCATTGTGTTGCCGTTTTAATGGTGCCAGGGAATTTCTTGAGAAGGAAGGGGGATGTCAAAATTTATACAAAAATAAGTACAAAATGAGCTAAGATTTAGTAGTAGGATTAAAAGTGTCACACACAAAAGATAGGTTAAGCAGATGCAGCTAGTAAAGGCGGCACTGAGGATTAAGACGAAGTGGGATTGCAGGAGTTTGCAACTAGGTAGAGATTGGGTACAATAGTCAGCAATGAACAAGAGCAAGTATATCAGAGAAAATGGTGAAATTGAGGGTAAACAGGCCATATACAGACAAATAGAAGTTGGCTATGGGTTCCAAATCGAGTTTGGCAACTGTATTGGAAAGGAAAGCGGGAAAGGGGAAGGGTAAAATGGGTATACGATCATTCAAGAGCGGGCAGGGATGTTGGATACAAAAATACAAAAAGCTAAATATGGGGAGAGGATGAGTAAAGAATGTCGAACATGTGGGCTAAGGAATGAGTCAATCGAACATATTGATAAAGAATGTGCAGCCTTGAGACGGAGCAGAGATAAAGAACTGTCGGAGGCCCTAGCTTTAGGATCAAATGTTAGAACCTGATTGATATTACAAAGGAGAGGTTGTCCCAATGGAAAGCAAATACTTAGTAGGTATTGAAGTATAACATGGATTATATGGATGCGAAGGTAACATAAAAGCTGGCACTCAAAGCGGCCCTATTATAAAAGTGACATTGATTGATTGATTGATTTATTATTCGCTTGGCATGCATACCTAAATACACATGTCACCCTTTTTTATCAGAGGCGCTTAGAGCGGCAGCATATATGTTACCTATGCATCTGAATAATCAATGTACACTTCCATACCTACTGAGTATTTGCTTTCCATTGGGACAGCCTCTTCTTTGTAATATCGACCAGGTCCTTTCTAACGTTTGGTCCTAGAGCTAGGGCATCCGACAGCTCTATATCTCTGCTTCCCCCTAGGGCTGTACATTCTTTAACAATATGCTCAATTGACTCATTCCCTAGCCCACATGCTCGACATTCTGTACTTTGTCCCTCCATATATTTAGCTCTTTGTATCCTTGTATCCAACATCCCTGCCCTGGCATCTGCCAATAGCCCGCTCGCTTTTGAATTATCGTATACCCATTCTACCCCGCCCCTTTCCGTCTTTTCCTTTCCATATATACTTGCCAAACTCGATCTGGAACCCATCGCCAACTTCCATTTGCTTGTATATGACTTGTTCACCCTCAATTTCACCATCTTCTCCGATATTCCCGCTCTGGCCCATTGCTGACTATTGTACCCAATCTCCCTAGCTGCAAATTCTACTCTGCGATCCCACTTCGTTTTCATCTTTAGTGCCGTCTTTACCAGCTGCATCTGTTTAACCCATCATTTATTTGTGACACTTTTAACGCCTCCCCCCTCTCATATTTAGCATGGCAACCCGTTCAAAAGGAACATTACTCCTAGGCTTTCCTTTTGCCCTGCTTCCTCTTTTGCATCTTAGGCCAACCTTCATCTCCTCCCCTCGATGCCACTGATGGCCAACCGTCTGATCACTTCCAATGCCCCCTTGATCTCCGCTGCTCCTATGTGTTCCCCCTTCCTCGAGAAAGAGCTCCCGTTATCCCGTTTCCCCCTGTACCTGTTGTCCCACTCTTCCCTGTATCCATGCTGTCCCCTCATCTCTCTTATGTCCCTGTATCTGTTGTCCCACTCTTCCCTGTATCCATGCTGTCCCCTCATCTCTCTTATGTCCCTGTATCTGTTGTCCCATCCTGTGTGTCTGTAGCGTACCGTTTGCCCCTCGTTTAAATGCCCATACCGCGTGCCAGAAAAAATTTGTGTTTGGGACTCGCATTTCTGGTGCGCTGCGCTGATTTTGTTGATTCCACGTCTGCATCCCCCTAACGTGCTCTGTTGCCCTATATCCTACTTGGGCATTGACTACTTTAATTATAGTAGGCCTGACTTTGTGCCAATCGCACGCTCTTTTGCCAATTGGCCGTGCCGCTAGTACCGCACCTACCTCCCCGTAGTGCACTCCATCAAAGGCCATGGCCCTTGGATTGTCTTGAATGTATTCAAGAGACAAGTATTCGTAATTCGCTGCTCTGACCAACTGCATTATTTTTCTATTGACTGCCCTGCACGTACCCCGATAGTCCCGCCCTTCTTTAGTATCCACGACCATTGGAAGCGAACACACTGTCAGTACTACGTTACTCCGTTTGCAAAATTCTATCAGGTTTTGTATGTGTGTGCTTATCTCATTCACAGCACCTTCTATATTCCGAGCCTGAAACACATCTACCAGTCCCCCATGAAACACTAGCCTATGTTCCACATTATTGAACATTTGAATATATTGCTTTGTTGCTGCCACAATATCCCTTACTCCTCGGCCCCTCATAGTGATAAAATAAACCCCTCCTGTATTAATAGCCACCTGATTAACCTGTTTCTCTATTCTACCTACGTTTGAATCTCCAGCAACTACCACCCGCTTTCCTATTGATTTGTTAACTACCGCCTCCTCTGGTCGATCAAGTAAACTTATCCGATTTAACTGCTGCTCTTGTTGTTGTTGCGGTTGATGTCGCTGTTGCGGTTGCTGCCGTTGCTGCTGCTGCTGCTGCTGTGTTTCGACCGCTCTCCTCTCTTCTTCCTCTCGCTGACTAGACTCTATCTCTCTCTTCTCCATTTGTGGGCGCGCCTCTCCTCTGGCGATCTCGTTTCGGCTGCTCTGTTGTTGTCGTCTCCTGCATCCTTTCGCCTCCGTCGCATCTTCCTCTTCGTCTTGACTTTCTTCTTCCTTTTCGTCACTGTGGCTTAAGTCTAACACCACTGTCTCCTCTTCAACAGCGCGCCTCTCGTCTTCCTCCTTTTTTCCCCGGATCCATTTCTCCACATCTTCGACATTTGCCGCTACCGTTGACGTTGCTTCCTCAACAGCAGCTAGCCTTTCTCTTAGCTCATCAACTATTTCGTTGTTATCGCCACCATGCCGCTGTTTTTTATTATCATTCACCTTTTGCTTGATTTCTTCGATCATTGCGGCTAATTCCTGCTGTATGATTACTGCGCGCCTCTCCTTCTCCTCAACTTGAGCCTCTCTCTCTTCCATTCTTGTTAGCCTCTGCTGGACATCTGTAATAATGCTCTGCCAGCGATCCTGCATAGCTTGTGCTGTATCGCACCATGTCTTAGCGCTTTTCTTTGCCAACTCCATTTCCGCTGTCATTCGTGTATTCATCTCACAGGCGGCGCAGCCTGTATATGGAGGGCTGCGCTCAGCCACCTTTCTTTTTTCTAATACACCTCCACAATTGCATACTGACAATGAGCTGGCCGGCACGTATCTTAAGCCGCCGCTGCGCGTGTAGCCTGGGAGATTCATAGTTGAATCCATTGGGCTGGGTGTCGTGGACCCTATCTCACCAGGCGATGATCCAGCATCACTTGCCATATTGAAATTGGCTCACTCACCTAAATGACATATGTATTTAGGTATGCATGCCAAACAAACAATAAATCAATCAACCAATAAGTACATATGGTTATGATAGACTCTGTATATATAAACAACGCGAAATGTGCTGTTAAGTGATACGCGGCAGCGAAGGTTCTTCGTAACCTCTTGCTGATACTTTCAACGTTTTTTTGGAGGAAAGTTGTAGACAGCTTTTGGTCTCACACTATTTTCATTTCTGCTGAAATCTTTACTTTGCTTGCATTGGATGGCCTATAGTATAATATATATATATATATATATATATATATATATATATATATATATATATATACACGGACCAAGGAGTGGAAATGGCACGCTAGTCATTGGGTTAAGCCACCCTAAGGCAAAGTGAAATGCAAACGTATTGTTATTTGTGGTTGTTCCATGATTAAGCGATAAGCTACTTTTGCTTTCTGGCATTTCTAGACTACAAGCGTGATGTTTAAGACCCGAAAGATGGTGACCTATGCCTAGTCAAGATGAAGCCAGAGGAAACTCTGGTAGACGTCTGAAGTTTTTCTGACGTGCAAATAAATCGATAATCTGATCTGGGTATAGGGGCGAAAGACTAATCGAACCATCTAGTAGCTGGTTCCTTCCGAAGTTTCCCTCAGGATAGCAAGTGTACATTTTTAGTTTCATCCCGTAAAGCGAATGATTAGAGGTATTGGGGCGTATATAGCCTCAACTTACTCTCAAACTTTAATGGGTGTGAGTGTTCTTTCTCAATTTAAGAATATATATATATATATATACAGTCCCTGAAAAAAATATAGGGCCACCCATTTTTGTTACATTTCACGCATTTATTATAACATATCGTGTTAAAATCACAGTGATACATGCTCACAGAGTAACAGCGAAGACTTCTATCGACATTTAGGGCCTCGGATTACTTTGAACCACGAGATTTTCACATTTGGCACAGCTACACCGCGAAAAAATTATAAGGCCACTAGCAAGATATCTGTTTTAACAAATTAATTAAGCAGATCAACGGCATTTGGGCTAATTTCACGGCATTTAGACTATACATAGTACTCAGTGAACTTCCCATTAAGTCAGATAACCTCAAAGGTGCGGTTTGGTATAGTGTTAAACGAATTTTGGATGCCGTTTTGCGAGAGCTCGTTCCAAGCCTCGAAAATTGTTTTTTATCCGTGTAAAATTTTTGTTCGAGCCAGCTCCACACATTCTGGATCATATTAAGATCAGATGAGAGTGCAGGCTAGCGAAAGAATTCAATGTGACGTTGGTCGAACCAGCTTCCAATCAGCCTGGCGGTGTGAATCGGGGCGTTATCGTGTGTAAAAACGAAGTCTGGCCATCTCATCAGCTTAAAATGCGCCGATTGCTCTTTTAGCAAATCCCCGTATCGCGTCGAATAAACACGACCGTCTAAAAAACAATCGATGACTTTGTATAATATCCGATTTACTACTTGGGCACAACGCCCCAATTGACAGGAAATTTTGCGATTAGAGAGGCCGATGTCCTTATAAGCCTTGATATGGGCCTTTTCTTCAACCATGAGGCGCCAGCCTAAGCCTATCGTTTGAACAAAGAAAAACACTTCTGGTAGGAGGTCTGCCTTTGTTTCTGTCTAGCCGTTAAATGAGCCCAAATGTTGTTATTCCGTTTAATTCACTCGTTAATACATGCATCTTGCTAGTGACATTATCATATTTTCGCGGTGCAGCTGTACCAAATATGGAAATCTCGTGGTTCAAAGTAATCCGAGACCCCAAATGTCGATAGAAGTCCTAGTTGTTACTCTGTGAGCATGTATCACTGTGATCTTTACACATTTGGTTATAATAAATGCGTGAAATGTAGCAAAAGTGGGTGGCCCTATATTTTTTTTAGGGACTGTATATATATATATATATATATATATATATATATAATTGTGATGATTTATTAATCATTTACAATACGTTTGCACACTCGGCAGTGCTTGCCTTAATAAAAATGGTGGTAAAAAGGTGTCACGTGAGGTTTATAAACACCTGTCCGTATCCTTGCTTGATGGTAGCCCCCGCTCTTATGGACCCGGTGCGAGCGGTATATCCTCAAGGTTCCTTGCACCGTTAAAACAGTAATATCTATAAGATTCTTTTTTGTGACGCCTAGTGAATAAGCGTCCTCGCAGATTCGGAGTCCCACGCATCACTCATAGAGATAGTGATGGATCCGAATCTGCGAGGTTTTTGCGGGTCGGGGAGCGCCGCCCTTGGGAACTCGACGTCATATTTTGTGATCTTGTCCTGCCGCGTTTTGCCAGGTCCCGGTTCGGGCCGCAAACCTCGGCATCTAAAACCCAGACCTCGGTAGGTGTTGTTATTACGAGGTTGGGCTTTAGACCCGGTGCGCCCGGTCGACGGAATACTCGCTCACGAACACGTCTTTTTTGAAGTGCTCGGTGGTTAGCATCCATTGGACGACCCCAAGGTGCGTGGACTGTTGTAATGCTGTCAGGCGGGAGAGGCGGAGTCTGGGGATGAATGTTTGGAGGCAGGGGATGTCCAGACCGCCGTGTGCTGTGTGCGTGTACAGGTAGGCGTTTGGTACCGAGTTTTCGAGCTTAAGCTATTTCGACTTAACAACCTTCCTGATCTCTTTATCTAGGTCGCTAAGGAGTGCGTAAGATGTTCTGGGACCAGAGACCAGTTTATAAAGGAGGCGGGGAATGAGAAAGTCTTTCAAAAATATGAGTCTTTGGTGGGGTTTAAGGGGAGCTATCGTGAGTCTGTTGAGTAAATTAAGGAGTATATCCTTGGTGGAGTCAACTCTGCTATTGCTGTCAAAGTCGACTTCAAGATATCTCCATCGATCGCTCATACCTTTAGCTGCCAATTGCCGATCTCTAACGTTAAATTCTGGTACGGTGTTAATAAAACCTTTACCTTCATTCCTATTAAATAGGTGGGAGGTAGTAAAGCTTTTATTAGTATTAATTTCAAGACCTCGGTATTTCAAAAGGGGGTCTGCAATAATAAGGAGCCGTTGGAGAGTAGATTTCGTGGAGGCTAGGAGGATGAGATCATAGGCTAAGCCCATAAGGCGGAAGTCATCAGTAAGTTGGTATCCGATATTAATTTTGTCTAATTTTGAAAGAATGTCGAGAACTAGATTAAATAAAAGGGGAGACAGAGGATCTCCCTGCCTAATACCCCTAGTTGGCCGAAATGTGCGTCATTCTTGTCCAGATTCTATGAGAGTTTTAGACGAGAGGTACAAGCGTTCGATATAATTAATGAATACCTCCGGGTATCCGCGTGTCCGGAGTGACCACAGGACGGCGTCATGACTCACCATGTCGAACGCCTTACGGAGATCGATTGAGGCGAGTCTGAGCTCACGTCCTGCAGACTTGGCATCGTTAAGGATACCATCGAGAACCGCAGGATTCTCGAAGGTACCATTATAGGGGAGAAACGCTCGCTGGATCGGGAGAAGCTTAATAGAGTTCTGAAGGCGTCTGGAGAGAATTTTGTTAAGCGTTCGTTGTAAGTATGAACTAATAGATAGGGGTCGCAGATCGCTTGGGGATGTGGCATTGTTAATTTTAGGGATGAACGCTAAGCGAGCCGTTTGATGGGCTGAGACAATATCGCTAATTAGTATGTTAAGGATACAACAGACTACTTCTAACGGGAGTTTACGGAGGGACGAAAGACAACTCCCGGCCAAGCCTAGTGCTTTAGAGGGTCCGCGGAGAGCTACGTGGGTTTCCTTTAGGGAGATAGAGAGGGAAACCTCAAAGAGTTGAAAGTGTATGCGGCAAGGGAGTGGTTCAGGGGATGGTTGTGTCATCGTGTTGGCCCAGTGTTCTACAACTTCGGCGGCCTGCATGTTGTGTATGGTGTGTTTGCCGTCCAGCACCTCATGAGCGCATTTGGATCGGTTTTGGCTAAAAAGTTTTTGAGTGGTTGCGTTGAGTCTTGACGTCGCTGTTGTCTTTTAGATACTCGCGCTTCAGTGGAAGGAGTTTCTCTAAAGGCACGACGTCGGACAGTGTGTGTAAAATGTTTGTTCAGAAAGTCGCTTAAGGCGATAGTGTTGTCCTCACCTGAGCAATTTTTATTTGACAGATGAGCAAGGTCTGCGTTTAGTGTTGCGTTTGGGAAATGTGTTTGTGAGGGCTTGTATTTTATATATAATAATATCTTTTTGGGATGGATTATAGGCGCCATCTGATTCAGAGTATCGAGGCCGACTAGGCTCAGGAAGCTCAGATCCGTCTGGGTTGGAATCCAGGTGAGACCTCTTTGTACGGAGGTCCTCTATCAGATCCTTATGCGCCTGAGAATTGCGTTGGCTTCTAATCGCCCCAGGTGTGCGTGAGTTAAAATTAGTAGCTAAAAGGTGGTCAATGTCTCTAGGTGTTTCGTTATTATTATCTAATATAAAATCTGCTTATAATGTTGCTAAAAGTTTACGGTCTTGTGGGTTCAATCTGGCCTTCTTAGAGGAGGGGGGGGGGGGGGGGCTAAAATGTTCTCATTATATTCGTCCGGTAATACAAGAGGGAGTGCCATTTGTAAGAGGGTAGTTAGAAAAAACAAATGTTTTGTACTTGTAAATGATAAAATACTAATTAAAATACATGATATTAATAATTCATGTTATAATTCGATAAACACAATCAACATTTATTTCCCCAAGATCTCGTTGCTTGTACCAGAATGTGTATGGGAGAGTAAGTTTTGAAATATGCGTGCGTTTGCTTTGAAGAGTTTTTGAGGGTTTGGAATTTTGTAGAATCATATGTATGCAGAAAGTCGACAAAAGATATAACGCTGCTCTATTTTCGCATATCCTCATGACTAAATGTTTTGTAGGTAAAGTTTTTGCGTTGCCGCTATTAAAAAAATGAGTTTATTTTCAGTGTTGGGCCTACTGGCGGTGGCTTTAGCCATGACCCTGTGGGTGGGCATGACGTTACAGTTAAAACCTTTCTCGCCTCCGCCACTGGAAAAGGGTTCTATGCTAGCCAAAGTCCTCGCCCAGCCACCGGCTCCCTCTTATACATTTTTGTATGTATTTAATTTTTCCAACTACAAGACGTGGCTCCACCATCCGAAGTCGCCGGTTGTACATGAGTGTGGGCCCTATGTTTTCAGGTTAGTTTGCAACGTCATTACGTCATTAACTTTTGTTAGCTGTTTTTAACCGTAGACGTGTGTTAAATTAAATGTGGTACCCTAGCTTACATAAAGTTGATAAAAGTTGACGTGTTTTCTAATAATATATGGCAGAAACGCGTAGCTGTTTTCTGAAACATTTCGACAAATATAGCTAAATCGGCTCTATTCCTGACTATCATTCCGCATGTCTCTTAGACTTAAAGATGATTGGCTGGCCCAGTCCTCTTAGCTTACAAACTCTACTGTAGTTTCCTTTGTTCGATCTTTGCTTTTAAAATTCGTAGCTGTCAACTGAACAAATCTTGCCCATCGTTGCACATCATTGTTGTAGGAATAGAATACATTACCGAGGCTAAGATACACGATACTAAAATTAAATGCTGAAAATGAGTGCATTCTGTAATGTGGCTACAATACTATATTAACCCCTTGATGTTTATAAGCTGTCCTTTGTCGAACGGCTCGATAGCCACTCCTTCATAAATGGAGTCTACACTCGGTTTCCTATTAGCCGGTTTGACTAGAAGCAAACCGGGTAAATAATGAAGCAAAAAGGCTAAACGGCTAAACATTAAAGTAAAAACACATAATTGATCTCGTACTCGTGATTTTCTAGTATGAGCACGGCCAAGATCCTGACCTGGTCGGCTGAAAGCATCTCGGTTTCCGAAGAGACGTCGTACCACTTTGAGCCATCGTTGTCCACCGGTCGCTTGAGTGATTTAATCTGGACGGTAAATTACTTATCCCTGCTTCCCGCAAGTTTACTGGAAAGTTCGAAATCTGCGGACCAAAAGCTCTTTGTGTTGGTCAGCGTTGGAGATTACTTCTTTAATGGGTAAGCATATTAACTGTCTGCAATATTTGTTAAGTAATATCCAACCTCTCAAAGGCAACCGCTAAGATTTTGATTGCGCGCTTGCAACAACAACAGGCAATAGATATACGTTGCAACAACAACAGGCAATAGATATACGGACAACGTCGGGCTAAATGCCAGCAGCACAGTCGGGTCTCTCTAGTATGTGTAACACAAGTCTGGTGTCTATATGGCAAATGACTACTCAGTGGCTATACTAACTGGTCGTTCGGTATTGACTCAAACATAAAAAATACGCTAAAGTATGTTGAAGGATAGCTCATAATCACATTACATAATTTGTCAAAGACGTCAATGCATGCATAAGAGCCAGCAACCGGGGCTTGGAAGAAGGTTCATGGATTCTGTAAATACCGTAGGGGCTAAGTGCTAGCTTATTGTTATGGTTGTGAATTCAAAATGTATTCTCTAAAGCCTAGACAATAAAGTTCTAGTGTGTCTCAGAATAGATAAGGAAGTGCGTTTTTGCTTTAAGGTGCACTTAGGATTGGCGCAAAAAGGTTCTGTTTTTAGATGACAAAAGAAGGCTGCTAGTTAGAAAATTAGTATAACATACCATAAATCCACTGGTAAATCGACTAATAAAATAATTTCTCGTAATACATTGATTTTACAATGTTAGGTAAAAAGTATTAAAGAATGTGGTGCATCTGCATTTTTGAACCCGGATGTTTATTTTGAGCGATTGCTTAGAGTGGAATGTCACACAAAGCTTTTTACTGACTAAGTAAAATTGTGACTTATTTCTTTAGAAGCCACCTTGATTGCGTGCTGGTTCATTTTCATGCATTATCGCAAAAGTATGTGGCTATAACGGGAATCCGTTGCTTTGGTTGTGACAGATAATCTGGTACAAAGCATGTAAAAAACGTCAGGTAATCGTTCCCATCGGTCGCAGTGTCTTGAACACCACTCGTTGTACGATATAGTTTGCCTCCAGTTCTCGATACTTAGTAGGCTTTCTATACGAAGCGATGCCTAGCAGTTACCGTTCCCTGGGGGTGGGGGGGAGGCGGGTGTTAGTGGGTTTGTGAGTCCCACACTAGTCACTGGCTGTGGTGACGCATGTACATCACGATTCCCGTAATCCCCCATATTAATGCTGAGAGGTTTCAGCATATATAAAAAAAAGTAGGCTTTCTGACCTTAACCAAGCGAGCAGCAGCTTTAGCTTCTCCCCTTGACTGACGCAACAAAAATTTAACCAATGTGCAAAAAAACAGTTTCGTCGTATTCAAGACATTGGCGTACACGCCATGGGACGACGCAGTATCAGTACGTCGGGTCGAAATCGTCGAGCCCGGTGGCGTCGTGCATTCGCGTGCGCCTCGCAACCGAAGGAGATAAATAGGTCTACGGGTCCGATCCCCACCGCTAACAAAGTCTTGGGGGACGCAGTTTATTGTTGGTCGACAAACCCGTCGGTTTCTTTATTGCTGAGATGTGCGCACTTTGCAGCGTTCTGATACGCGTATGTGTAACGTTATTTGCGCAGAGGATCGCTTAAAATGTTTTTTTGCAGGAAGAGACATGCTCGCCAGTGAAGGTGACTGCCGAACTGCAATGGCGCCGTTATAGGTAGTGCAGACCTGTTCCCCTAACCGCAGCCCGGAAATGATGTAGAGTGCATTATTATTTACCTTTGTTCCGAGCTTTGCCGAGGGAACGGCGAAATTATATGCGGTCAGAGGCATTACATTGCGATGTAACTATTAAAGATATCAGAACGACTAATTAAGTACTCGGAAATACTAACTAAGCATACTTTATGCATTCCTATTCTATACTTGAGTGGATGGTCTGCTCTCGATGCCTTACGCACTGTTATCGATTGACGTACAGGTTTGGCGATTTAGCTGTAAAGGACAAACACTGGTCACTAACAGCCGCTCATGGTAAACCTGCATGGCTCAGCCAATCGAACGCATCCATGTTGTCAAATCTTACGATTCAGACCGAGTCAGGGCGTGTTAATGAGATCATTGCCGAAAACAACATAAAGTAAGTATTGCATCTTTGATGTGTAGCATAAAACGTTCCAGTTAGATAGATACATAGATAGATAGGTTTTATTGTTCTCATGAGTGGCTTACATTTGTACATAGGTTCACAGCTCCTCCCAGTGAGAATATAAATGCGGTAGAATAGGTAATCACAGATTTTGAGGACATCTATTTAGTTAGCACATATTCTCGTATCACCTAGATTGTATACAGCCATAAATAAAACTTTTATTTTATAAAACATTTTTCCTCGGAAAGTACAATAGCCAGATCTGCTGTAGAGCAACTAGAGTTTGTTGCATTAGTTATGCGGTTAGCTTACCAGTAGAATAGCTGGCTATCTACGTGACGGTATGCACGTAGTTTCTTACAGAACGGCCTAACAGTTATTTGCAGGCGGTATGCAACACTGCGAATCATACAAGCGATTACACAAGTCTTTTTTGCTTTTTAATAACTTACAAACGGCGTTTGGTTGACAGGAGTGGTCCGCGCCGTGGGCACTTTTGCGGCGACCTGACCGGCAAGAGTAAGTCTTACCACAAAATCGAATGGGCCCTTTAAACGGGGGGTTTCCCAAACAGCTGTATCGTGAAAATTGTTCAGGGTTTAGTGAAGTAGACGGTTGTTTGCTGTAAGGAACGGAATTTGAGTATTAGTTAGGCAGTCGGATTTGAACGAGTGCAATGCAAACCATATAGCATAGCTCGAAGCCGCGTAAGAGGTGTTTTAGCACAATCGTTTGGGCAAGATGATCGGATTCTAAAAATAAGCTTTATTCGGGAACTGCAGTCCAGACTGGATGATCGCATGTACACTTGTATTATAAACTCGATAAATATATATCAAACTATTTAAACATTTGCTTAAACAATCTTAGAAGCGGTAAGACAAATTGAGTAAATAACATGTCTTTGCGGGTGGCCAGGACACAGAGAACTTGATTTTATGAACGGTTTGTAACATGTACTTGTAAATAATATTATCCCTTTGACAAAAGAAGACTGAGTGCAGATCGTATCTCATTTATTTGCTATCAACACTGCATTATTTGCCAGCTAGCAGCGCTCGGGGTAGCTTAGGCTATTTGTAATCCACAGCTTTATTGTACGAGCCGGGCCGTCAGCATTCTTAAATACAAAATGCCACTTCCTAGAGAAACAAACGATTGTCAATAATGTAGTTTTACAGCAAGCGGGGCCGTGTGCAATATGTGATTGAATTTAAAACGCCCTCGCTGGAACTGGTGTGGCAAAGAACAAATGTGACCTTTAAACTATCTTAGTTGCAGGTTTGGACCTCCTGCCAGCGTTCCGGATGCCGCCGAAGAGCATAGACGTGTACTATCCTACGTTATGCGCACTGATAAGGCTGCGTCTAAAAGAGCAATACATCATGGATACTGAAAAAATTGCTCTTTACACTGGGAGTCAAGACTTTTTCAACGCTACGGCGGAAGCGTACGCTATATTTTGGCCTTAACACCTATGCACTATGTACACACATACTGTAAAACACTTTTTAGGAGACGTACTACAAGTGCGCCTTGTTATACGGAGTTAAATAAGTTTTCGCATTTTAAATATATCAGGTCAATTGTTTCCGATATGTCCCCCTTTGCATCTGAAACAGTGCTACACTAGCCCGCCTAAGATTCCTGTTTAAATTGAGTGCGCAAACCATTTCACACAGTATTTATCTTAAGATAGGTAACAGTCTACCATAACTCACCCTTGTTACTGATCTGTTCACTGTTTGATTTGCCTTGTATACATTAGTTAACGGCCTATTTAATGCGGATGGGTTTTTATTGACTGCAATTTCTGATGCTGATGTGTTCTATACCAGGTGTGTCGATTCGCGGCCTATCGTCATCAAAGGAACGCTCGACGTGGGCTTGTGCTATGGCTATGGCCCTAAACTCTCGAAGGTACTACCAGTGGTAGTCAGTCTGCCACATTTCCTGCATGGCGACCCTAAACTTCGATCAGACATTGGCGGCCTTAATCCGGACGAGAGTAAGCACGGGTTTCGTGTTCATGTTCACGCCGTAAGTTCACCGTGCATTTATTGATTTAGGTACTAAGCAGCAACTAACAATACCGATATTGGGTAAATATTGATCCTATCCTCTTGCGGGACTGCATTAGCTGACCCCGGTAAGTTGCAGACGCACATCGAGGTTCATTACGAATGAAGGTCGCATAAACTGCGCTGACAGCGACCTTATAGAACACAATATACAAGCGCACTTGCACCTGCCTTCAATCACCTTAGGAACTGCCTAGATCAAAGTTGTATGGCAGCTTACGTCGGTTAGTGGGGTGTAGGTATTTGAAGTTGACAAGGCAGTTAGATCTTTAGGCAAGAATAAATGAGGTTACGCATAAAAAACGGGACAGTTTCCTGTCCTGGGTATGAACTGACCAATATCACGCTATCAAAAACCGACATTGTGGCTGTAATAATACATAGGCGTTGCCCTAGGCGGTGGTCTCTTGAACAGACGTCTTTCTGCTAATTAACTAAAATACAAGATCGTTAAACAATTCGTAATGCTACCATATGATTTTTATACGTGGCTCATCAGGCACGCCGTCTGCACCATCAGTGCTGCTCACTCGTAAAGTAAGCAGTAACGAAGCAGATGGTGCTGCAAACGACCCCGCTTAAAACTGTCAATATGGTGAACTACTACTTGCTAGCTAATAGAAATATTAGATATTTTGATGATGATGAATATTATTATTATAGCTATTTGAGGCCACAGAGGAACCAAGATCGACCGCGTTCCTCCAACAGAGAGTGTCATTAGAATTACAGAGAGGCAACGCCAAGATGATGCTGAGTGGTCACCGACACTCAAGCAATAAGAATACTATATGCAATATTGTAGATGTTATTTAAGTGATATGTAAGTAATTGTGATACATGTACATATTGATAAAATAAATTATTATTATTATTATTATTATTATTATTATTATTATTATTATTATTATTATTATTATTATTATTATTATTATTATTATTATTATTATTATTGTATCTTGCCTATTGCTTAGACGATTGAGCCGAACAAATAAGATTTCGGGTGCTAATATTCAGATCATGCACAAGTGGTGTAATCTGGCCGCCACAAAATCATGATAGCCCACGAGTCCTGACAGGACATGTGACATGGATTATTATGCCATTTGAATGAATCTGCACTTCGCAGTTGCGTTTGAGGTCGCGCCTTTGCTGCATTTTCCTAGCGACCGTTTGTGCCAATTGCCTACCGAATACCTCGAAGACTTAGACATACAAAGCTTAGACGATGAATACTAATTGTGCCAATTGCCTACCGAATACCTCGAAGACTTAGACATACAAAGCTTAGACGATGAATACTAATAATAATTGTAATAGTGTATACCGGAGATCATTTTCAATGTTTTCTCACATTGTTCAGCCAAAAGCGAATTTTCTGTTTTTTATGCGTTTTCCAGTCCTCTGGAGTGGTGGTGAACTCGCGGATACGGACCCAGATAAATTTAAATCTCAGTTTGAAGGGACGACCTACGCCGCTACTGCTTCCAATCTTTTGGCAAGAAATCGTAAGTATATTTAAACGTCAATTACAATTATCATGCACTTCTTACTACTACTACTACTACTACTTTTTTTTTTTTAATGGTGAGAGGGAAAAATGCGTTTACGCACACCCAGAGCGGGTAGTGTGGGACTCGATGCCGATGTTGTTGGCATAATACCCACTAAAAACCTCTCACCTAAATGGCCTCAGGAAGAGGCGAGGAGCTGGAACCATTCTTTAATATTACTTCAACCCCTACTTCTTCCTTAGGGTTGCGTGATCAGAGCGCACATCGCGGTCTGCACCAGATCTTTCTGTTCAATAATCGTCGCGGCAAAATCCTTTATGATGTGCCAGCTTTGGGTGTCTTGCAGAAGGGCCTGACTCATTTGTTCACAGGTTACCGGGGGTTCCCGGTCTAAGAGCCGCGCCAGCTCCGCCCTATTCGCGCTGAAAGCCGTGCATGCTTCGAAGGTGTGTTTGGCATCGTCTTCTTCTCCTGAGTCGCAGAGAATGCATACTGGCGACGGAGCACGTCCTATGCGGTGTAGATATTTTCTGAAGGTGCCGTGGCCCGTCAAAAATTGGGTTAGAGGGTACGACAGTGATCCCTCTCGCCTTTTGAACCACTCTCGGAGATCCGGGATAATAGAGCGAGTCCAGAAACCCGGCTGGCCCGCCTGGATCTCCATCCATCTATTGTTCCACTCGTCTAGTGTCTGACGACGTGCGTCTTCTTTAGAGATAGAGGAGTCCGCACGGCGGACTGCGCTCTCCATAACCCGGAGATCCCAGGGGATCTGCCTGGAGAGTACTTGAATGGCCGCGGTAGACGCAGTTTTGTTGGCCCTTGCAATCTTGAGGGCCAGCGGCCTCTGCGTTTTATCCAAAAGCCGTCGGCACGTAGCCCGCTTAGCCGTACGCTGCCACAGCGGGGCTGCGTAAAGCATAATGCTGTCTACTACCGTCGCCAGGAGACACCTCCGATCATCGGAAGCACCCCGTGTGCGCGGCAGCAATCTTGCGAGTTCGGTAGTAGCTTTGGTGGCTTTTGCAGCCGCATAGTGCACATGAGGCGTGCCTGTCAGGCCGGTATCCAGGAGCACTCCTAAGTATTTTGCTTCGCTGGAGAGGGCAATGTTGTGTCCCTCTAAGGTCAAGTTGAGATGGGGAGTGCGCTTCTGCCCGTTTAGAAATATTGCTAACGTTTTGTGTGGAGCCAGGCGGAGTCCGTGCGGAGCGAGCCAGATGGAGATGTCTTGCAAGGCGCCAATTGCTGTCCTCTCCAGCTCCCTGGCATCCCGCGACGTAATCACGATAGCCAGGTCATCCGCATAGGCTATTGATTTAACGTTAGGAGGGTGAGGCAGACGTAGAACATCGTCGTATGCAATGTTCCATAAAGTTGGGCCCAGCACGGAGCCTTGAGGTACCCCTGCGGTAACAGGATATGACTTGCCTTGATAGACCACCGTACGTTGTGACAGGTAAGATGCTAAAATCCTTCTAAGATAGGGCGAGATAGAAGCCCTTGCTAATGCGTCATTAATGGAGTTCCATGAAACTGAGTTAAAAGCGTTCTTGATGTCAAGTAGAATTGCTAGGCAATGCGATCTCGTTTCTGAGCGAGTACCTCTCTGGGTTTCGGCTATGGTTAAAAGGCTCTGAACTGCGTCATGTGTTGAGTGGCCCGAGCGAAAGCCGTGTTGGTCCTCTGAGATCACTTTCTTGTCGTCCAACTCCTTCGTCAGCCGCATATGTATAAAATGCTCGACTGCCTTGGAGAGACTGGGAAGGATGCTGATAGGCCTAAAAGCAGAGGGGTCACTTTGGGGCGACGCGGTTTTAGGAATCAGGACAAGGTCGGCCTTTTTCCAGTCGTCGGGAAATGTGCCCGATCGTAAGATGGCCTCCACCATTTTCATAAAAACAGTTGGATGATTCTCTATAAGTAACGGCTTCTCCTGGAATGCCGTCTGTTCCTGGTGCCTTACGCGGTCGGATTTTCTTGACGACTTTTCTCACTTCCTCCATTGTGATGGCGGGGAAGTCTAACTCCTTGGCGTCGAAGTTTGGCCTCAGTGGTGGGGGGTCCGAGGGAAACAGCCCGCCGATGACTTTTTGAGCGAGGTCGGGAGGCAGTGGTGGTTGTGCGTGCTTCAATTTGTGTCGGGCTATTTTATATCCTTGCCCCCAGGGGTTGTTCTGGATATCGTTACGGAGTCTTTGCCAGCACTCAGACTTACTCTTTTTGATTTCCCGTACCAGCGCGCGACGAGCTTCTCTGTATTTCTCCCAAAGCGCTTGAAGGTTTGCTTGGTGCCGAGCGTGCCGACGAGTACATATGCGCCTGATTTTATGGCATTTCTTCCGTGCCTCGGCTACTAACCTATTCCACCAGTAATTGGGGGTTCGCCGAGCCAGTGCGGGGTGCAAGGGGCGGCTTGCTGCTCTACAAGCCTCCTCTAGCATAGTCGACACCGTGCGTGGTTCCACATTACGCAGTCGAGCGCAACGAGACTCAATTTCTTGCTGTAATGTCTCAAAATTTATTTTTAGGCGCATCCTGCGGGTTTTAGGAAAAGATGGCGCCACTTTGAGGCAGAACGTAATGTAGAAGTGGTCCGAGAGGTTTTCGACATCGTCGTGTATAGTCCACCCTGTCAACCTGGGCAGTAGGGTCTCAGAACAAAAAGTAAGGTCCAAGGTTGATTCTTGGTTTCCCCTTCTAAAAGTGGTGCCTGGAACGTTGACTAGATGCAGGTCGTGTTCCGATGCCCAGTCTACCAGCGCCGCCCCTCGCGGGGATATCCTGTTGCTCCCCCACTGTCGGTGAGCTGCGTTAAAATCACCCCCAATTACGACTTGGCGGTGGTTTTGTTTTATGATCGATGTTGTCAATTCTTCTAAGAACTCTTTAAAAACCTCGGTAGAAACGTTCGGGGAGATGTATATTGAGTAAATGGCCACCTTATCTATGGTGATAAAAGAGAAGTGCACTCCTCGGCCAGCTCCAGTATGGTAGGCAGACGAGGTGGTTCGATATACAGCTGAGGACCCGTTTGATGCGTGCACAGCCGCTGCGTGGAGCCGGCTTTTGGGGGTTTCGGAGGCCAGGATAAAATCGATATCTTTAGAAGCGGTAAAATGTAGTGCCATGTCTAACGCCGGGGCGGACCTATTTAGGTTGACTTGTAAAAACTTAAGATCCATGGTTCTTTGTTGTTTTCCGGAGTGCCTCTACTCGTTGCTTGTAGGCCGGGCATTGCATGGAGGTTGCGTAGTGTCCGTCTTGCTGGCAGTGGTAACAGTGCGGCAGAGCCCTACAGTCCCTGGCCACATGCCCTGCCTTCCCGCACTTGTAGCACAAAGGGCTTGTGGGAGGTGGGTTTGTGCAGGCCTGCGTTTACTACTACTACTACTACTACGGCGGTTGAATGCCGGTCCCTCGGTGCAATGGTTACTGACGAAGCCTATATTCACTTGTTGGCAAGAGTTTAAGTAGGCTTTGATTTAACCCCGAGCCAAAGAGCGATTTTGTTCTGTTGTTATGTTGAGACTCAGAGTGGACTCGGTTTCCAAACGCACCATGTTATGAGTAGTTCAAGCTTAATCCGGACTAAGTGCAGATACTTTTGCACTTAGCTACTTACTTAAAAACAGATACTTCGTTACTGGGTTTGCAATACATGGACTTCATAAGAAGATGTGTATACGAAATGGGTTGCATGAAATGTCGAACGAGGGTAAATCGTGTGATCTGTATTATCTCTGATAGTGTTCATAAGCAATATTGCTGATGAAACTAATGTAGGAGGGCTGTTTCATATATGTGCATAAACCGAATATTGGTTCATAAGCAATACATTTATTCATTTGTTCGTTATTCACATTTAGGTACACGTCAGCAGCGACGTATGCCACAACAACTAAAGCGCATTACTTTTGTCGTAGCGGATTGAATAGCGAGCCCATTCTGCAAATATGGTATTAGCATACTGATTCGGCAAATGTACGATTTGTTGGACTAAAGTTAAAGTTTCAAGTTTATTCACCTTCAATTGGTAGTGTAGTAAAAAGTTTACATATCAATATGTAAGCTAAGAATATCGTTAACACGTGCTTGTAGTGACGGTGTTTTGATACACGAGCAATTAAGTTTGTGGTAACGTCCGATATTGCACTCGCCACAATATTTACATACGCCTTCGTCAAGTTCATAACAATTTCCTCTTAAGCACATGAGGTGGTGGTATCCATGCCATGTTGTTCGGCATATTAGATTTATTTTTCTGTGACAGTTTCCATTTATTGCTGCAAAAAGCAGGAGTCTCGACATAGACCCATTACGAACGCCATGTTGAGAGTTTTTCTAAATTCTCTGTAGACTTCTCAACGTTGTGTACTAAAGGTATCTTGACCAGTACTAAATCTTTGTTTTTCATGTTTTAAGATCCGTTATTGTGAAATAGGGGGCAATTGCGGTAAGGCAGTATCTTACTATAAGAAAATTTTTTATTCGAACTAAATTTAGCGCGATATTTAGGTCTGTCAGTAACGTCTCCCACTAGAATCATCGCCGCCGTGGCCGTGTTTCTTTATTTGTTTTATTTTTTTTAAATTCAGTTTCATACCAGCGAGTCGTACTCCCTCCGGGCTAAAATCCGTGTGACTGCAAATAGTGTACTTTATAGCTTTGCACTGTCCAACAAACCATGGTTTGTGTGTAGTTTGTCTGTATAACGGTTTTCTTTCGCATGAAATCTGGATTGCCCTCCGGATAGCTATTTCAGTGACATTGATATCATCTGTTGGCTGAATGATTTGTAGTGCTTGCCGTATTATCTGAACGTTATTTAGCGCTTTCGATAAGCTGAAGGTGTTGAATGCATCTCGCTGATTATTGATTGTGGCTGCTGTGCTGAAGTTAAACTACATCAACCGAATTTTTTTCTTTCCAGCTGGCGTACGTAGCCTCATTTTTGTTGTTTTTAATTTGCAGTCCAAGCTCATGCATTCCTGATATAAAAGCTGCGCTTCGCGCGTTATCTTTTAATAGGTCGCAATTAAAGTCGCCTCCTATAACAATGTGTTTATTTGTTTTTTTACAATACCGCATTGCGTCCCCAACATCGTGTATTATATTAGTGGGTTGCCTGTTTGGCGGGCTATATATGCATACCAGGTAATATTCTTGATTGAGGCGGCTTACAAATAGCGCTTTCATGCGAGGTACTTCGGGCACGTCTTGAACGTTTACAACTTTCAGATCTGTCAGGTTGTTTGTACCAGTTGTTGCACGTTGTTCACGATTCGTCATCTCCTCCTTCGTGTCCTCCTTTTCCAACTGTCAGCCATGCATTCTTGCGTCCTCCATTTGAAAGCATGACTTGCAGTTTGTAGTGTACCAATCGGGTATTTGAGATGCACAATAAGTATGGAGTGGTTTACTGCAGCCCTCACAAACAGTGCGGTCTTTTACTTGATGGATATCACCATCACAAGTGACAGATGGAGGGCCTGGGTTGCTCTCGACGTCTCCAACCAGTAACAGCGTAATTACAAGTGCCGTCGAAAGAATGAGTTGTGTCTTACTAAAGCATCGTCGAGTTAGATGCTTTAAAACGCTCACCGTGTCATCTGTTGTAGTATGCATTTTGGTTTAGTGACAGTTTGAATTACTTCGCGCGTTTGGCTGCAGTAGCACGTCCTTTGAGGTTAGGTTTTTTCGTTTGCTAGAGCAGACAAAAACTGCGTCCGTCTGGCGGCCGCCATCATGCAGAATGATGATTTTGCTGAACTAAAGATCGCCGTTTTTGATCAAGTATTTGCTCGGTTAAATGCAATCCAAACATGGTTGTATTTGCGCGTGTTGATTTGAAAATTGTTGAATAATGTTTGCAATCATTTGTTTCTCGGGACACTATCCTGTGCTTTGCGGAAGTCTATAAGCACTGCGTATGTCATGTAAGTTAAATGTTCTGTCCTTAAACGTACCTGATGACGTCCTCCGCTGCCTTTCCAGTTGGTAGAAACCCAAATTGCTGAGCTGAGCTATACTATCTGGCAAAGGTGACTAAATGTTTGAATGCTTTTTGGCGTCAAGTTGCTGAGTTGGTATCTCGGTTGACAGTGAAGGAGGATCCTATGTGAGATGCGTGATGTAATTGTTTTAACGGTCACACTTATCAGAAGACAATCTATATTAGGTCTTGAGGTTGACGGAGTTGCCCTTTGTTTTGTAGATTGACCATTGTTTACAACGCTTCCATACACCGCGAAAACCTTAATTCAAACATTGGTAGGAAAGCTTTGCGATTACGTTGCTATAACGATGAGACCAACAATTAGGTTTTTATAGAACAACCTTCACCTTTATTCGTAGTGACTTTATAACTTTGGTAAAGTCAAACGCTCTGTTCATTCGCGTTCCTGAGCTTGCGGATCGCCAGATAGTAGAAATACGCACAGAACTGCCAGTAATGCATTAAAATGCATATGTCACAAACTTTCGTTTATCGCTGGGTACGGCACCGGTGTTTTTTGGCTGATCCTAGCAGTTATATTTCCCATAATTATGTTTCTGGTATGTCTTGTTCGCCTGTGCGAGCACCACTATATAGTGTTCTTGATTTGGCTGTCGAAATTCGGCCATGTATTTTGTGAAAATATTTTTTATGGGACCGTCTAAATTCAAACAATTCTAACTATTCAGGGAATTTGTAGAAAGGCTATTGCCCGTGTCTGCCCGCTTTTGTGGGTGTGTCAATATCCTTCATATTACATAACGGTGTTTAACGGTGTTTGTCTCACTGTTATGGAATTAGACCAGAGTTTATGCTTCAGTCTTGGACTCGTTTTTAAGTGGGTTACATGGCATAGTAGATGCTGGAATGAAACTTCCGATCCGTATACGTATTTTCTAGGTTAGTTCGACCTCTTGCCAATGCCGATCCGGTTGCATAGCTTTTGTTGTCGTTCTGGTGTCCAAAGCCCTGATATTAATTTTATAATGAAGTGCATATGTCTATGGTTTGGGCAAGTCTCCTCTTAATCACTTGTTAATCGGTAGAACAGCCAATTTTAGCGCCATTGCTTGTCCACATGAGTTAGAAAAAAGCCTTTATATAAAAGATCACCTCTGCTATGTAGGGAGTTTGTTTTTCATTATTATTATAATTTATTATTATTTATATTATTATTATTTATTATTATTATTATTACTTATTATTAAATTATTATTATTATTTTACTTTGACTATAGATACTTCG
>QVRM01006124.1:0-338546 GCA_003439945.1 Dermanyssus gallinae
TGTTTGCTATTGTTGCTGTTGTTGTTGTTGTTGTTTTTCCTTCCGCGCTACCTCTCGACACTCGTCAGGAGCAGGCGCCGACGAGTTTCATCCAGCCGGCCGGCTCATAGTACCGGGTCTGTTGTGCAGTCCGCGGTGCGGGTACACATGTGTCGTCGCTATAGAGGAGGCTGTCGAGGGGATGGAGGCAATGGAGCGGACGACGCCGCGTGAACGTGGCCGATTCATTATGCACCATCACCACATACAGAGCACCATCACAATCGCGGATTACTACTAGTTCGTCTCTCTCTCTCTCTGCCTTTAGTTAACGAACGAAATGAGGAAAGAATGGACACGAACAAACGAAACCCGAGAGCCTACTTATGTGTTCGCAGGTGTACGTATGCAGGGAGGGTGCGAAGGGAAATGTGCGGGCAAAATTAGTGTCCATAGACAGAGAGGCAGGCTGGCTGACGGACTGGAAATTCGTTTTGGGCTAGGCGGCGTTGAGAGCGCCAGCAAACGCGGATACGTGCCGGACTACGCATACAAACAAGCACACCGTAACCCGTGCGGTCAGCTGTTTGTTGTAATTAAGCGCGGTGGCTCGTGACAACGAAGAACGATGTCTTCTTCGTTAAGGTGCTAAATATAATAGTAGTAGTAGTAGTCGTAGTACTAGTTGTAGCAGCAGCAGCAACAGTAGCAACACCAACACTATCAACACCATAATCATCGTCGTCGTCGTGATCAAGTTTTAATGCGGTAATGTGGATGAGATCGAGCAAGATGGCTTAGTGGCAAAGCCTGTGCCTTGCATTCGGGAGGACTGGGTTCGAGAGTCAGACCGGCCACTCTTAAATTGGTTTTCATGGTTTACCATTTAGACAAGGTAAATGCCGGAGTGGATTAAAAATTAGCCTTGACATAAAAAAAAACCGTACACGGACAATATTAGCCTTACGGATAAAATCGAGAACAAAAAATCACGCTGCTGATGTGTGTCTTGAGCGTACGAGTCCGTCTTTGCTCGTCTCTAGTTTTTTCCTTCGCCCCAGCTCTCTCTCTCCGTTTTTGCTCTCTCTCTCTCTCTCTCTCTCTCTCTTTTCCTCTCCATCTGCACTGAAAAGTCTACCTGCACAAATGAATAGATGCATAGTTGATCGACTGAGAAACGCAGTACACGTATGTAGACGGCTATGCAAAATAGCCAGCTGGATAAGTCATTGGGCGGCTGACTTAACGGCCAGCAGCCTTGCCTGACTGGCGAATGCGTGCCTCTTTCTCTCTCTCTCTCTCTATCTCGATATACTAATATATATATATATATATATATATATGTTCATTTTCATTTCCACCCTAGGTGTTTTTTTTCTGGATATCAATGAAACGCTGTATCAAGTTGGCCTAGAACAGTTAAGTTGCATTGTTGAAATTGACTTCGAATGGCGAAGGAGCCATTGCAGTCATATCGAACAATCATCTTCATTAACAGGTTTTGAACATCTAGACTGCACGTCCTCAACCTTGTTCCTTGTATGTCTTTAGCGGGGCTTCCACGACACGTGAAGGCGGAGTGTCCGTTAATTGTGCTCTCGGAACTACTCCGATCCGGTGAGGAACTTCGTCAAGTTCCTCACTAGAGCGTCAAGCGCCTGTCAAAATCCAAAGAGAAAATTGCAGATTGTTCTAGTTGCACAAGCAACTTTGTCATCGTCTGAAAGTCCAGACAAACCGAACGGCGGTAATCGCGAGCAGCTTTAGTGCCATGAGATTGCGCAGAAACGTCGTAGACCGCAGGAAAACGCTGACATTAGATTGCTTGCATAGTCAACGATGACCAGATACCCTACCTGCCGGAAAAGGGGGCTGGCAGCGTACATTGCACTGTCTACGGACAGCGGACGGACCAGGGAGTGCATTAAACAAACCTGCGGATATTTATAAATTATTCATTGACAGCCCATATCTGAAGTTTTGAGTTTGTGCGTTCGGGTCGCCGGCGGGGTTCAGCAACGCTGTGCCCTATATATAGCTGAGAGACGCATAATATATGTATATATATATATAATATATAATAGATATATATATAGTATGGTATATATATACAATATATATATACTATTATATATATATGGTAATATTATATATATATATATATATACACATATATTATATATATATATATATATATAATCATATATATATATATATATATATATATATATATATATATATATACAGCAACGCTGTGCCCTATATATATATGTATATATATCATAATATATATATGTATATATATATATATATATATATCTATACAGCAACGCTGTGCCTACATATAGCTGATAGACGCACCTGTCGATTGTATTACGATACTCCCCTACCGGGCGTGCTCCTTGGTGCTACTGTGCCAATATGGGACTGCACCTAATGGGCAGACTTTTACGGGTTGTCACAGATGGACAGAGCGCGCCATACAATTTGAACAGACAGAGAGCGCCACACAATTTGAACAGACGGAACACGATAGAGTACACGACACAATTGAGCAGACGAACGGGAAGTACGTAGAATGCACGCCGTAGCGGACGACGTTGTAGTAGCACGGAAGGCCGACAGGGGGCGGGGCGGTCGGCCGATATTTAAGCGGCTGCGGCCATGTTAGAATCCTCTTTGGCTCGTGCTTCGCGACTTGTGACTCTCGTCGCTTTCTTCTCCGCTACGTGCGAGGGGCGCCATCCCCGGGTGAGTCAGAGCCGGCCCGTTACGGCGCCGTGATATAGATAAGCGCGCAGGTAGGCTAGGTGTGAATCAGCGTATTCAGGACGGCCGCGCATTAGTAACTGAGTGTGACATTATATATATATATATATAATATATATTAACATATATATCATTGTGTAACAGACACCGTCGTCGGTGTAGTGAGAATGAATGTGAGCTCCACCCACGCGAGCAAGACCAGTATTGAGAAATAAATACGACGGAGTATTATATTATTCTCGATATATATTTGTTCTCGTTCCGCATTAGTTCGTAACATATTTGGCGCCCAACGTGGGGCAGTGTGTTAGTTAACCGTTACACTAATTGCGGAACAGATAGGCCATTATGGCAGAGTCATTAGATCATCTCAGAGCAGTTAGAAAGAGTACGCGCGCCAGCGTTTCTGCTTTACGCAGTGCTGTGCTGCAGTTATGGCCTGAGGGACAGGGGCCACCGGCCAAGTCCGCGGCCAATGACCAGCGAGTAGCTACAGGGCTACTAAAGCTGGAGCGTTTAGAAAAAAAGCTAGTTGAGCTAGATGATAGAATATGTGCATTGTCGGCAGGTGTCAGTGAAGACATCCTAGCCGAGCAGATGGCACGTTGTGAGACATATATGGAAATGATAGACCAAGTTAAGCATTTATTAGGCACATACAGGAGTGATGGCGCCCCGAGCGGAGCTGAGCAGAGTGCGCAGTCCTCGGACGCTCGCACGTTGGCCGACGCGGTGGCGTCGTTAGTCGAATTACAGCGGGAGACGCTGAGTGGTGCAGCCGCGCAGGGCGGTGCAGCCGCGGCGCACGGCAAAATGGAGTTGATTTTAGATCGACTAGTCTCAATACAAGAAGCCGGCACCTCGAGCGGCGCATCATTACCGCCGCCGAAGCTGCGGAAATTTGGTGGTGACGAACACAAGTTCCCAGTCTTCATCGAAGAGTTTAGAAGTTTGGTTGATGAGAGAGACGGCATATCAGATTTACACCGACACAAGATCTTGCGTGATCTGCTCGAGGGTGATGCAGCGAGTGCCGTCGCCGAGATACCACTAACCGCCGACAACTATCCACATGTGCTCAACTATCTAATGAACAGGTATGGCCGTGTCGAGTCTATTGTATGTGGCATATATCAGAAGTTATTAGATATACCGAAGGTGGTTCGTGTGGACCACGTAACGCTACGCGGATTATTAGATCAAGTGAATAATTCGGTAGCGGCGTTGAGAACTTTGCAGTTTGACGAGAAGTGTTACGGTGCAGTATTATATACGATTGTTTTGCGTGCTTTACCAGGGCCGTTAGGATTGCGATATCTTAACTCGGTAGAGGCGGCTCGAGCCGCGAATGTTAGTGACCCCTCCGTCAAACCTCTATTATGCGTGCGAGCTACGGAAACCTTATCCGAGAAATTTGGAGCACAGTTTCAGGATTTGATGAATTTTCTCGCTAACGAGGTGACGTCACGCGAAAAACAAAATTCGTTAACACAGAGAGACAACAAACCGGGTCCGGGTCTTGCGCAGCGGCCGTGGTCGAGTAGTCTAAGGCCGGCGAGGGAGCACGCTCGGAATGACTCAGCACAAGTATACCAGGCGCACGTGGGACCGCGGACCGGTAATGCCCGCAACACTAATAGTACTAATTGCAATTATAATAACAAACGAGAAGGCCACGCGGCTAACAATCACACACCATGCAATAATAATAATATGCGACAGTCGGTTAGCTGTTTGTTTTGCGGTGGCAAGCATAATTCGAGCATGTGTATGACTACGATGTCAATGATTGAGAAGCGCAATAGAGTGGCGGAGGCGCAGGTGTGCCGTAAGTGTTTGATGACGGGACATTGGGTCCGAGCATGCACGAGTAAGATCACATGTAAACATTGTAAGGGTCCGCATGCACCCGTAATGTGCGCACGTGCTGTATCCAGCAACATTGTATCGCCTGTCGGATGTGCAAATCCGTTGTTACCCACGGGGCATGTGGACGTAGTAGGCGATGATGGTAGACCTGTAGTGGCTCGTTTTTTGTTAGATAGCGGCTCACAGCGAACTTTCGTTACTCGCCGTCTCGCTGAGTCCCTTCAGGCAAAGACTATCGGCAGCGAATTCACCTACATACACGTCTTCGGCGGCAACAAACCCCGGCAAGCCAAGAAGTTGCCCATCGTACAGCTTCGGTTGGTGCCGCGTAACGGCGAGCCAGTAACGCTGACCGCGAGGGTAGTGGAAGAGATCACAGCGGCCCACTTGCCCACCCCGTCGCCAAGGCTCCGGGCTAGGTACGGGCACGAGCTTGCGGAGCGAGCCGGCGGTCCGGCGGCCGTTGATTTGCTGTTAGACGCAAGCAACTCGTTTAGCGTCATGGAGGGCGGACCACGGCGCCTCGACACCCGGACCGTCGGCCTCGAGACTCGCTTCGGGCTCGTCCTGGCTTCGGAGGCGACTGGGGAAATAAGAGCGGAAGCAACCGTCGCGGCGGCGGCCACCGAACTAGACAAATTTTGGTCACTCGAGTCTATCGGCATACACCCGGACGAACTACAAGAGAAAAGCCCACAGGTGGTGGCAGAACACTTCTTGTCGAAGGTGGAACGGGCCGCCGACGGACGCTACCAAGTACGGCTTAATCTTAAGCCCAACGTATCAATGATCAGCAGCAACGAAAAATCATCAGAAAAACAACTAGAGGCATTGGCGAAAAGACTGCGACGAGACCCGGAGTTGAGGGCGGACTACGTACGAGAAATCCGCGCGTTCATCGATCAAGATTTTGCGGAACCTCTTCCACCCGGTGAGTCACCGAAATACGTCATGCCGCATTTTCCTGTTGTACAGCCTAGCAAACTGTCGTATAGGGTTCGCCCCGTGTTCAATGCGTCGGCTGCGGCCAGAGGGCAATTATCACTCAACGATTGCATTGAAGACACGCCGAATTTATTGCCGTGTCCGATGTCTATGTTGACAAAATTTCGACGGCATAGAGTCGCATGGGTCGCGGACATCAGCAAAGCTTACCTGATGGTCCGTGTCCACCCAGACGATAGAAATTTGTTGTGCTTCCTATGGTTCAAAGATGAACAGGAATTGACAGGTCGGTCGATTTATAGGATGACCTCGACCTCGTTCGGCGTCAAGGACAGCCAGCATAATACCATCGCCGTCATCAGAGCTCACGCGGAGAAATACGCAGCCAGCCACCCCGACGCGTGCAAGAGTATCCTCCACGACCTGTACATGGACGACATGCTGACGGGCGCGGGGTCCTCGGGCGAGGCGGAGCGGTTGTGGCACGCGGTGGTCGAAATACTGGGCGACGCGGGCATGGTCTTGAAGAAATTCAAGTCCAATTGCCGGCGTTGCGGGACCAGTTCGGCGACGTGAGGGAAACCGTGCGCACCGACCCCCCGTCCGAGGGCACGCTGCTGCGTCCAGCAGGTGTCGAAAAGGTGCTGGGTGTGGGATGGAACCAGGAGGCCGACACGCTCACGTTCCAGCCAGACGGGATGTTGGAGTTCGCGAACTCGGCTCCCCCCACCTTGCGCACGCTCATGGGCGCCTGCGCACGACTCTACGACCCCCAGGGCCTAATCGCGCCGTTCACGACGAAGCTGAAGTGCATTCTCCAGGAAGCCCACCAGACCAAGCGACCGCTCGGAGAGGCACTGCCGGCGGAGTTGGCGCGGCGGTGGTTGGCCTGGGTGGACGAAGTGAAGGAGTTGGCGGGCTTCGAGGTGAAGAGAGATCTGGGGCTCAGGCGCGGAGCTGCGATCGAAGTACACGCATTCGCCGACGCGAGCGACAGAGCGTATGCTGCCGTAATATACGCGAAGGTCACCGACGCCCAAGGTACGAGTTCAATTGGCTTGGTCGCGGCCAAGGCCAAACTAGTCCCATTGCAGCAAATCGAAGGGTTAACAATACCAAAGAAAGAGCTGATGGCAGCCGTATTGGCGGCCAGACTGGCAAGAAAGGTACGAGAGCAATTAGAGCTTGGCGACGCCAAAATGTTTTATTGGTCGGACGCGCAGGTAGTATTGCATTGGATATACTCGGCCGCACCACATAGGTGGGGAGTATTTGTAAGAAATCGATTATTGGAGGTACTGGAACATACGGAGGTGCGGCAGTGGCATCATTGCCCGGGGGAGCAGAACCCAGCCGACCTACCCTCGCGCGGTATGAGCATTAATAAGCTCAAGGCAAGCACCTTATGGTTACAGGGTCCGGGCTTCCTGACTGGTCCAGCTGCGCGATATCCCGTATTTAAGCCAAGTTCGGCAGTGTATGAAGAGCTTCCTGAGGTTCGGGCCTTGCTGGCAGTCGACCAGCCTCCAATCATCGATCCGGCCAAGTTTTCAAGCTTGCAGCGTCTTGTCAGGGTGGCCGCGACACTGGCAAGAGCGGTACAGCGCTTCAAGGGCGACAAGTCTGCAACAGGCCTACTAGCAGCGCGAGAGCTCGCCGAGGCGAAGCAGCGTCTCATTCGGCAAGCCCAGCAACGCTGCTTGGGGGAGACGATAGCGAGCCTCGCCAAGAGCGAAACACCCGACGATCCGAAGATCGCAGAGTTCAAGCCGTTCATCGATGAAAAGGGGTTGCTGCGGGTCGGCGGTCGGCTGCAGCTGGCAGAAGAGCCATTCGAGACCCGCCACCCGATACTGCTGCAGGACGACCCACTCACGCGGTTGATTATCGCACATGCCCACGAGAGCAGGGTGAGCCACATGAAAGTCGAAGCGACGATGAACGAGCTAAGAGAAAACTATTGGATCATCAGAATGAGGCAACTAGTAAAGACAACGATCTACAACTGCACGGCGTGCGCAAGAGAGCGAGCGAGAATCGCTACGGTGGAGGAGGCGCCGCTACCAGCGTCAAGAATCGAGAGTTCGTTTCGCCCATTCAAGACAACCGGTATCGATTACTTCGGTCCGCTCGTGGTGCGCGGAGACCGGGGCGAGGAAAGGAAGATCTGGGTGGCCATCTTCACCTGTGCAGTAGTACGAGCAATCCACCTGGAGGTGGTGGAAGATCTCACGGCAGAGGCGTGCCTAGCGGCCATTAAGAGATTTACGGCACAACGCGGGCTGCCCGACAAATTCATCTCAGACAACGCATTAACATTCCAGAAGGCAAGCAGATGCCTAGTAGCCCTCACCACGGCGTTTCGAAACGAAGCGGTGCAGAATTACCTGGGCCACGGGGGAGTCTCTTGGGACTTCAACGTCCCACGGGCCCCCTGGTGGGGAGGCTTCTTCGAGCGCATGGTGGGAGTGGTGAAAAGCTGCTTGCGGAAGACACTTAAGAAGAGCAAGCTGAAGCTCATGAACCTGATAACAATAATGTACGAGGTGGCCGCGATAATTAATCAACGACCCATCACACGAGTTCCCGGCCGGTCCGACGAGCCGCGAGCTTTGGCCCCAAGTCATTTCCTCACGCCAAAGGTACCGATGGTGTTGCCAGCCGACAAACTGACGTCGCTGGGCAATCATCCAGGCGGGCTCGCGAAGATCTGGAGGCACCAAGAAAAGTTGCTGAATTCGTTCTGGAAGCGGTGGCGGAGCGAATACATGCTCGTGTTGCGAACGGCTCTACGGCGCAAGGGGACGCGGAACGACGTGCTGAAAAAGGGCGACGTCGTCTTGCTGGAAGACGAAGCGCTGCCGCGGGCATTTTGGCGACTCGGACTCATCGAAGAGGCCCTGCAGGGGAGAGACGGAGTGCCGCGCGCGTATCGTGTCCATCTCGGCGAGGGAAAATTCGTCAATCGACCAGCGGGACGGCTCGCGAGGTTGCTGTGAGCCGGCGAGTGACGTAACATAGAGCCACAAATAGGGTATGATTAGTGATGATTGTTGAGCCCCATGCCAGAATCTTTTGAGGTGACTTCGTCCCTCAAAAGGGGGAGGATGTCACAGATGGACAGAGCGCGCCATACAATTTGAACAGACAGAGAGCGCCACACAATTTGAACAGACGGAACACGATAGAGTACACGACACAATTGAGCAGACGAACGGGAAGTACGTAGAATGCACGCCGTAGCGGACGACGTTGTAGTAGCACGGAAGGCCGACAGGGGGCGGGGCGGTCGGCCGATATTTAAGCGGCTGCGGCCATGTTAGAATCCTCTTTGGCTCGTGCTTCGCGACTTGTGACTCTCGTCGCTTTCTTCTCCGCTACGTGCGAGGGGCGCCATCCCCGGGTGAGTCAGAGCCGGCCCGTTACGGCGCCGTGATATAGATAAGCGCGCAGGTAGGCTAGGTGTGAATCAGCGTATTCAGGACGGCCGCGCATTAGTAACTGAGTGTGACATTATATATATATATATAATATATATTAACATATATATCATTGTGTAACAGACACCGTCGTCGGTGTAGTGAGAATGAATGTGAGCTCCACCCACGCGAGCAAGACCAGTATTGAGAAATAAATACGACGGAGTATTATATTATTCTCGATATATATTTGTTCTCGTTCCGCATTAGTTCGTAACACGGGTCATTCTGACCATTGCGGCGGCTCACGATTTCTAGACGTCGAGCGCTCTCACCCCTGTCACTGCGACTCCGCGGCTCTGCGTCGCCACTCTCCCAAGAACTGGTCAAGTGGCTCCGTCACAGGCATACGCAGCTTAAGCCAAAGCATGTACGCCATCGGCGCACTGTCCAACAATACATGCATGAAGCGGCTTCTCGCCCTGATTGGAAGGCAGCGTACATTTCATGTACAGAGTGAAACACTTTTCAAGCAAACTAAAATTTCGCTTGCTACAGGTGTTGCCACAGTCTGTCTAAGCTATACGCCAACCTTAGCAGAGTCTTCGGCATAAACAAGCGTACTGTCGCCGTACATTTCCGACCGCTTCGTGGAGAGTTGTTAGGGCCAAGTTAACACTGTCCTCGGTGTGTGCCGTGGATGACGTTCCCTTATTGTGAATTCGAGGATTCAAGTATGGGAAAGAGTTCACATACTCTAATGGCCTCCCACAGCAACGAGTAACGTCGTTTGCATCTAAACGTCCTCCGCGACGAAACATTGCCGCCTTGATCGTATGTGGGTTTATCTTTAGCTCTTTCTTATTTTACGTGAGTTTATAATTATTATTATTAATATTATTATTATTATTATTATTATTATTATTATTATTATTATTATTATTTTTTTATTTTATTATTATTATTATTATTATTATTTGTTTTTTATTATTATTATTTATTCAATATGTCGGTGTTTTCCTACAATTGTGGGATCTAAACGTGTACCCGCCTAGGCTCACCCCCGCTCCTCAATCCATGGAGCCGATGACAGCGGCAGCGTTTCCCCTACACACTGCGAGGGGTACGAAGTGGTATATTTTCTCTAGGTCAGAGTATTTGCGCTTTTTGCGATCTCAGCATGTTCGGCAACCCACCCTGACCTGGGTAGCGCTATGCATCAAGTATGACGGAGCCACTGTACATGATACCGTGGCATCCCAAACTATACATTTGCCCTTAGACCATGGCGGAATCGATTATTATTATTATTATTATTATTATTATTATTATTATTATGACTTGGCTATTGGAAGCTGTAGAGAGGAAACGATCACCTAGCGTAATCTTCTGCTAGCCAACTCTAACATCATGTGAGTGCAACTATGATTGACTCCCTCCCTGACGGCAAATCTTGAGGTGCCGGCCTTCACGGCCGTAGTGCCAAGTAGAGTCACATCTAGGCAGCAGATGCTGAAAGACTTCAGCCCGGTGCAAAACCTCAAACAAAAACAGTACATTTCAGATACTCCTCTGGGCCTCCGAGAGCGCGTCTGCCTCTCATAGCCCAAACTTTCCTCTCACTTGGTGCCTCCAGGGAGCGCAGAGGAGAGATAGATAGAGGGCGAGGGAAAGAGAGAAGTATCCCATCTCGCCTGGTGTTCGTCCCAACCTAGCCTCCCGGCCCCCACGTTTCTCTGTGCTAGTTCGTCAGGCGCTGTCATCCACGCGCGATCATGGCATTTTGTGTGCTACCCACCTATCTCCTCGACGGTGGTATCGTTCACGGTCTGGCATTACCATACACTCTGCCGCTAACGATGATCATTTCAGCTAAAATGGATCGACCCCTTTGTTTTTTTTTCCGCTCCTCCGAGCCTTTGCCTGTGCTGAGTTTGACCGACCGACAAAATCGGCATGTGTTGGCTAGTGACGTTCGACACCGTATCGAGACCCGGCGTTGACTGTCATCTTCGTAGTCGCCTGTAGTCGTCGCCGACCCCACTTTCATTTGGATTTCGTTTTTCCTCATTCTACATGCCTAAACAACAGTGAGCATACTCATCGGTGTGACAACGAACACGCTTGCAAGCTTTGCAGGTGTACTTCTAGCTTGCGTGCCACATGAAGATAAAGACATATATATATATATATATATATATATATATATATATATATATATATATATATATCGAAAGACAGCAATAAAGAGATACATGCATGCTCTGCAAAACAAACTGGGGGACCAAACGGTACTAAACGTGAATGGATGGCTCAAAGGGCCTGGTGTGCTGACGACAAATACCACAATAAGGGAAGGGGCAGCTCATTACCAACAGTAAGAGCTTACGGGTCGTTCGTCCAAGTAGAGACAGTTTAAATGGCTTGATATAACGATCTTGTTTATGGCCTATCGACCATCAAGTTCACACGTTCTGCGTTGTTATGGATCGACTTCACCTAACGACGACAGAGACTTGGAATGGCAAAATAATTCAGCACATTATGCTGAGTTTATCGAGCTCGAAGCACCTATGTATAGATTAGGCTCTCATAAACGCAGTATGTAAATATATACATAATTATACATGCATACTTATATACATTTATAGCGGTAAGCAAATAGCAATGAAAATAAAAATGTGCAGTTAAAGTTAATACGTACGAATTTCTGGCACAGGTACTAGCTTTCCGTCTTCGTAGCTAGTTACGTAGCATGGTTTTCCGAGGTAAGCTTGTGCATAGTGCTCGATTAAGGAGCGCCACCAAATGTTTTTGATATCGAGACTAAAAAGACTTATTTGAGAGCCTATGTACTATTTAGTCTGTGGCTGGATTAGGATTAGGCTCATTAGAAGCCACGTGCAGAGTGCTAAGAACTCACGCCGCCAAAGGCCGTGGTGAACGGCGGTTCCTACCGCGTTTTTGTTTATATGATTAGTGCTAGTAATGTTATTGAAACCAACAAGTCGCAAGCTTCTTGTCAAACTCAGCAACAAGCTGCCATTTTTGTTTTGCGCTAGCTTTAGGACCATAGTTTATCGGGCGTGGCGGACCGTTGTAAGGACGCACGTCCGATATAGGTTATATTAGCTGAAGTCACAATTCGGTGTCAGCGGGTGTGCGCTATTGTTACGCATTAATGTGGGCGTCGGCGTTCGCATATGCGCCCTGCTTCCTTTAAGCAGTTTCAGAGCTGCAGACAAGCTATCCGAAACTGCAGCGTCATTAGATGCAAGTCTGCATGTCACACAAGGACCCGCCGTGACGCTCTTTTAGCAGCACTTCCTCTATGTTCCACACACAGCCCTGTCGAGAGTATTAGCAGCCTTATTAGCCTAGAACGTGCGTTTTTGCTCCAGTATAGCAGCTTAGATAGAATTAGTTAGCGTAGATTTTGACGTTACGACGGCATCAAACCACTCGCATGTTCTCTCAGCGTACCCTAACCAAATACTCTGCAGTTACGGCGCGTACGCTTTGACGTCACCTGATTGATTGATTGATTGATGCCCGAAAAAACTGGACGCCCATACCGTAATCAGGCTTCGCAGACTATGTGCGGCGTGTATGCATGGTCTTGCCATATATAAATGCGCTCTAGCGGAACAGCAAATGCGATCATAATAAAGACTACAATTACAGATTCAGAAGGACAGATCTCAAAATCAATCTTAAGTTTTTTGACGAGCGTTTAAATTGACGTTTTGTGTGACAAAGCGACCTCTCCCCCAAGGCTTTTCTTCAGCATTGGGTGTGCATCAGCAGTTAGGTGCTTGGATCAAGATTAAAAATGCTAATGCTATATTATATAAGCTTAAGACTAGCCTTAATATTTGGGGGGGGGGGATAAGTATACACGCATTAATATACTCGGCGGTTATGTGTGATAAGGTCAAAGACCAAGTGCCCACTATGAACATAGTGAACCCTCAACAAATAGCAAGACATTTTCAGTAAACGTGGCTATCATCTTTTAGTCTACTGACGACCCATCAGACCGCTATTATCTTCCTGCTTTCTCTTCTCCGCTCTTATAACGATTTCCACAAAGTGTGCCCCGGAATCCTAATTTGTCCTCAAGTAGAGTATGGCTGAAAGTAATTCTTTTGGGTTATACTCCTAGGCGGGATCAAGCCATTTGCTTTTGATCTCTGGGAGGGCCCGACATCTCAATGACTAGTATTGCTAGTGTCCTGGTTAACTGTTCCCTGTTCCCACTAGAGCTTAGCTCTCGACATATCAGAGCCGTACAGACTCCAACCCGCGGACGATATCTAAGTAACAGGAAGCCTTATTTGTTGTAGGTACCACAACTTGCCGTGCACTTTGCCCACCGTGCTAACGCAGGTTCACGTAGGATACCTGCGATCTTCTTGTACTCCTTGCTCGACTATTAAGAGCTGTAATTACGCTACTATTCCTTTCCACTTTACAATGTTTAGGAATACCTGCCAATCGACATTATAGCAATTCATTTTGCTGGTGGCCTGAAATATTTATCTTCCTTCGCGGAATTCATGCTAGTTGTCTGAGAAGGCCATTTCGTTTTCCCAAATGCAATATGGAGTCTACTGGCAAACATAAACCTTACTAGTTTGGAATTTGCATTAGGATGGTGGATTGGCTTATATGCTAAAGTAAAGCCTGGCCTTTTTTCCGGCTCTAGGACGAGTGCCAGGCGCTTTTCTTTTTCATCTTTAGCAATACGAAATATTGATCTATTTGATCATCCGGCATGTTGACTACATCACAGTTAGACGATCTTTCTCCAGATGGACTCCTCCACTCTTCCTCGTCTTTCTCACTTAAGTAGTTGCCGTTGCGTGTCTGCCGATTTGTGGCGTTTCTGTACCGTATTGCTAAACTGGATGCAGGCGCGAGATACATTTTGAAACGCACTGTTTCCCCTTTTTCTAGGGTGCCGAGTCACTCTGATTTTGGGTGATTATTTTTCACCGAAGTCTCTGTTTCCGGTATCATCCCGAATTTTAAATACGGCCACCTTTTAGATTGAACGTTGTTTACTCGGGTTGGAGCCTAGAATTCATGATTTGGGAATTGGAAATTAGAGCTGACGATTAGCTACGAGTTTTTGAGCGACCGCGACCCTTACTTTTATTTCTTTAGGATGCAAGCATGGACATTTTGCGCTTCCTATATAGAGGCATCGTTGAATCCTTTAGAGCAATGACCAGCTCTGTTTTTATTGTTTGCATACGCCTGTACAACCCCACCGCCCCTTTTGGTTCTTCTTCCTGATCTTATCGCGACTGATTTGCATATTTTTATAACAAGATTCATTGTCTCATTTGTTCAAAGGTAAGATGTTTACAAAATCAAAACGTGCAGTCTCCGATGCTTGTATTGGGACCCACTGCGAGTTTGTCTGACCAGAAAACAATATATAAATCGAGCTTGTTTCCCGCGCCACGACTGCATTGATTGTTTTGTGTAATTCTATTTTGTTACCTGCTTTGTAATACAGATCCTAAGCACATCGAAGAACTAGAAAAACTTCTTTTACTTTCGCTCTGAGTGTCCGGTATTGGAGATAGGCGCGCCACCAAACAGTTCTTCTACGCCGCAATACAAACGCTGACATTTTGTCTAGTAGTATGTTATCGTCCACTGGGTCAAAAGCTCGCGACAAAACGACGTACACTCTATGGGTTGATTACCCATTGTTACGCGCTAGCAGTCAGCCGTGAGCAACCTTAATCGAGATAGTATTTCTAGTTTTCCGAGAGGCTCCGTAATATGCGGTTCATAACGGCCTTTCCCATAACAAGGCAATGGGTTTGTAACTACTTGGTCAGGATTTTGATGCCTTTTGGTGGCAATGGATAGCCCAATATATACGGTGGTTCCGTATTATCAAACGACCAAGCAAAAGGTATGGCTAGCGACTTTGGCAGCACGTCGGCGATAACCTTTTCTGCGCAGTCGGGACCGTAATCGGCGCCGCTGGCGTGGGCCGCCAATGGCAGAGGCACAAATAGCGCCATCACGCGCAACTCCTTGAATACCACGTTGTGATGGCGTTTGGTCTCGAGTCATGTCACGCTTGGGACAAGCATACTAGTAGATATCTAATTTAAACTGACAGCAAAAAAAACATGAAAATAAGCTATTCGAGGCCACAGCAGAGCCAAGATCTACGGCGTTACCCTTGCAGAGCGTGTCGTCAGAACTACAACGGCGTTGCCTACAGAGAAGTGACGCACGCAAGAAATGATGCCGAGTGATTACTAACACACAAACGATAAACATACAAACAACACTGTATAAGAATTGTATAAAAATGTATCATACCTGTAAACGAAGTTTATAAAAAATATATATATATATATAGATATTGTTGAAAAACAACTACTATCATTATCATACTGCAGGACTGCAGTCAGGAACGTGGCTTCGACTGTCGACCCTCAGAACGGTGGCGTTTGAACGACGATAATGGTATCGGAATGGTCTTGATGGCGGCCTCCATCTATGTCAGTGTCGTTAGCCAATGCAACTACGGCAGCCAGTAGTTTTAACATTGACAGAGTGCAGAACAAACAACAACCCACGCAAAAACCTACCCTAGTGCCAGACAAACCGCCGCGAGACCCGCTCCTGTGCTCCCTACAGAAGCTTTTCGTGCATAGCCAGTTTCCTTCCTGGCTGATTCATTCACGTTTGATCAGCAGCTATAGCAGTCAGATCTCGTTGCCGAAACATAATTGTGCCACATCCCGCAGTCGGATGCACTCTCTAGTATTGCCCCATCTTTTTCTCTCGTCTTCTTCTTCTTCTTCTGCTATTTCATGCATATATTTATTTATCTTGCTCTATCACACTTAATTAATTTAAAGCATTCTCCTCTTCGCTGCCACATACGTATGTGTGTGTGGCGGCAGGTGGTGCCGTATCACAAGAAGGGTGCTCGCCGGATGTCGCTCAAGTCTGACACCAGTTTAATTAGATTCTCTACATTTTTTATTCAGACGGATTCATTTAGGCCAAGACAGCCCCACCATGCGAGCCCAGAGCTGCGTTTCTGTACGTCGCTGACAGGAGTCTGTATACACACGTGGAGATAGCGTCTCTTGCCGTAACATCCTGAGCAACGCGGCTTGACTACAGAGACTGTCGGGTGTATATGACTATAACGGTTGTGGTGTATACGTGTATGTATGTATATATATATATATATATATATATACATATATCTGTACGACGTACAGAATGCGTTCTAATACTTACAACCGGGAAAACAAAGAGCTTTGTAAGATGTCTTTATTAAGATACTTGTGCCTTGTTTGCAATTTTGTTTTCAAATTGGCAGGCCGTGCTTTACTTATTTCAGCTAAAAAGTGAGGTTAAGATGAACGTATATTAAACAGTATGCAATACAATTTGCCATTTCTATTTTAAACAGAATTGTATTGTGCCAATTTTGAAGTTCAGTAGACCCATTGTGTATTGTCGCTCTTCTAATTACAAACGGTAACTATAATAAACGGCATAACAATCTGACAGTTACATTTCAGAGTGCCCCGGTGACGTGGTGCATACGCCTTGCGGCCGGAGGAGACACGTAGGTGCACGAGTTCGATCCTATCGTTGCACATTTGTATTTATGGGGATCCGTCTTACGACGTAATGCAAAATCGTGGACGTGGAATAGCTCAGTCTTCACTCAGTGGAGGTGCAAGTTTAATATTGCACTCGTGTCTGTTCCTTTTGATGAGATTAAATTGCGACAACTGCATTGCGAACCTCCTGTGAGCTGTGATCGGACATCGGGCATTTTTTTAACTTTTTTCAAAAGCCTGAAGGGTCCGTGCAAAAGATGTTGTTGGTTTGTACAAAGGCAAACGTCCCGCTCTCCTTCGACTTAGTTCCCACCGACATCAGTGCATTCATTTAGATGTATGTGATTCAGCAATTACGGACAGACCCTTAACGCTTGTTAGTTTCTGTCTTTAAGTTCATTCGGAGCGGAATTGAATAAGGGCCTTTTTCGCGTGTGCAAAACGTGTGTTCACCAGACATTATTATTATTATTATTCTCACTGCGGAACATTCAAGTCAAGTCAAGTCAAAAGCACCTTTATTCAAGGGTCATATATGCCTAAGTATACATTGTTTTTAACAAAATATTTAACCTCTGAAAATAATTGGAACATACATCAGGTCTGTCGACTTCGCAGATTTCGTGGAACTCTCCACGAGAAGAATTCAAATACAATGTGCGCAAAGGAGTCCACTAAAAAGGAAAGCTGACTGTACCACTTTGGCTTCCGAGTCCTTTAGAATGTCCGGCGTCTGGTAAGCCACGTAAGCAGAGACTTTGTCAAGATGGAGGAACTACCGCCCGAAGCCCCCCTGGAAATACCACCTGGTAATCTTACAAAATACGTTGTTAGGCACTTAGTCGTACATAAATTAGGGCTCAACGTATAGTCCATTCTGTCTTCGAGAATCGCTCGAGTAGCTCACTCCTTGTCATAAAATTGGCAACAGTCTACATCCAACCCTTAGCGTTTTTGTCGCAAAAACCGTTACAAAAAAAAACACCGCGGGACTTTCATCTGCGTATTAGCTATGCTTGTCTTTTAGATCAGCGCGGTATCAATGTTTAGCGTACGAACAATATGTGCTATTTAACTTCACTAAAGCTACTTTAAACTAGTCGCCCCATAGAAACTTGTCGTTTTATAATTGGTTTTGCTTACATTTTCGAAAATTAGACTGCCGCGGGCGAAAAAGCTCATCGTTTGTCTAATGGCTTAGGTTGTTCCGGCCATCCACTGTGCAAAGCTTAATGTTCTTTCGCAAGCACAACCGACGCCAAGACTGGTTTTTGAAGAACATTTTCTCACGAAACACGACCAACTGTGCTAGGCGGGCATACTCAGCGTAAGAATTTTTCTATTATATTCGCCACTGAAACCACTACAGCAAAGCTTTTTTTTTTTTTTTTTTTTTTTGTTCTGGGAGGTTTCGGTAATGCATGATGCACATGCGCCACTAGCAGCCTGCGTGACTAGTGTGAGACTCGCAAACCCACTAAACCCGGATTCCTCCCCACCCCCCCAGGCTCGGTATTACTTTGGCATTACATCGAAACCGTGGGAGAGGCGTCCCTGCCGTTCTCCTTCAATCAGCTCTATCCCTTACTATCATCCCGCATGTCTACCTGCGGACTACAGCGAAGCTGCCGTCGTCCTATTGAGCTGTTAACTGTGATCCCTAGGATTGCCTTGTTTGTAGAGCTCCTATCAAGGTCTCACGCAGAGATCACCGCAATCGCATTGCGGCACTGCCCGCCACTTACGTTGCTTCGATTGTCATTTCGCAATTTTTGTCTGCAGATTTTCTGAATCGTTTTTTGCCGAAGAGAGAAGATGCTAGTTCATTTATGAGATGCGTCGATTCTTCTTTTTTTTTCCACCGTTTTTGTTGTGGCACTGCTAAGTTTATCTACGCCTTTATTTCAGATTTAGTTGCCGCCGCTCACTCGCTCAGAGGGCTGGCACAACAACACATACGCTTTGACGAGAGAGTATGCCACAATATTTGGTCGACACTGGCCAACACTTTCCAGGGAATGGGCTAAATAAAAATTGGCAACGTACAACGTAGCTAGCAATAAACGCTCTTAAAATAGCTATTAGTGATATGACGTGCATTTTCTAAGCCCCCTTAGCACGAACCTTTTCTGCGGAACTACTACATACGATAATATATCTTTCCTAGGGAGTGTCAAACCTTTTTTTTTTCACAATTGTATGCACCTTTTAAAGCACGCACGTGCATTTTCGCAATACAAATTTATGACATGCTTTATAAGTGTGGTTACATTGACAGACTCACGCTGCGAAGAGAAACAACCCGTAATTTCAATCCCGTATGCCATGAATTAAAAAGTAACTTTAATCCCGTATGTCACGCCATATGTATTATATATTTCCTTTTATATATAATCTTATGCGTTTTAGTTTTGCTTCAGTTCAATGTTAACTTACCGCGCTGCACTTACCTTGCTTACAGTTTGCCGTGCTCCGTCCCTTGCGGTTGCAATTTCAAAGTAAAGTGTATAGACACTTTTGCTTCGTTGCTTGAGTTGCCGGTGTGCCACCGCCCGCAGATCATTTTGAGACTGGTCGAGCGCTGCAGCAAATTCCAACAACTGGCGGCAGTCCAAACTTTAATAACATTTTTGTAAGCTGTCCACTCCTCCATCCATTCATTATCACGCGGAAACGCAGCTAGATAGCTGATGTGCATGCGCTTGGCTGTACCTGCGCGCATCGTCCCCTATATATAAGCACATAGACATTCAGCGAAAGGGACATGGTGCGAGGCAACGAAGCGGTAAGCAAGCTGGCCGGAACGCAGAGGAATGTACCATTATTGGAATACGCCGGTGGTGCAATCCTGCTCAAAAACCGCTCTCATCGTCCCGCGCCCCATATGCAGCTGGCGCAGTGAAGGATCATACTCGTCTAGTCTGGCGTTAGAGGCAAGACGAGGGCGATTCCCAGTACGCTACCTCACTACTATAACAGCTATTTGTGTTGTTACTTGTGCTACTAACCGTACAAAAACACAACGCGTATTATCGAATTATTATCGACGGTCAGTAAACTCCAAAGCCCAAGAGCCGACAGCGGTTTAGGCTTTTCTCTAGGGCCTTGCCTAAGGCATGAGACGGACCGGCGTATGGGCATGCATGCAGGTACGTTGCTGGTCAAACGCAAATGATTTTATATGTGAGACATCATGGATGCATAATGAGCTAACGTGAGCTAACGGCGACTAGTTAAGGACTCCCAAACCAACTAGGGTCGGATTTCTCCCCTCCCCCAGCTTTAGAATTGTAGACCATTTATTCTATTAGTCTAAGCTGTGTTCTTCCAGACCAGGGGTCAGTCAAAAGCGACATTAGAGCTGCATCTTCCCCTGTATTACTCGTTGCTATTGTTCCTTCTTCTTTGTGGGCACTTAGTGGTGGGAATCGTCGCCGTATTGGGGATCATGTGAAATGCCGACCCGTCCTTCCGGTGTCCCCCAATGTGGCACACCTGGCACCGGGGGTCGCGGCGGTGTATGTCCGTACGATGTGGCCCGAGGCTCCACATCTATACCGTTTGGAGCCACGCCTGACTCCTCGCAGTCAGTGGGTTCTCCAGCGTGTCTTAGTCTACCATAAGGTGCACCCCCCCCTCCCCCCCCCCCCCCACAAGACCGTTCAGCTGGTCAGCGTGTCGACAGTCAATATAGCACCCGTCTTCTTCTGAATAGCCGTATCAGCTTTTTGACCGGTGATTTACAGTGGTTTTATCCAGGCGGTGCATGGAGTTCCCCTTCCTCATTCTGGTAACCCTTGTAAACCTAATTCTGACGCTGGCTTCTTGTCTAAGCTGGAGTCAGACTTCTTGGAATCTCTTGGAAATTTTGACTCGCGTTGTTATCTGCAGGCCTGAGGCGAGCCCGGTGGGATCAAGTGGCTGATCGTACGCCTTCGCCTTCAGTCGCGAGCATACCAGCGGCTCGCCACAGTGTGTAGTTTATCCGCAGGGGTACGTACAGAAAACAAGGGTTACTGTGCGGCAATTTTGGCTGACACACAGTAGGACGAAAGAGGGCCGGTGTCGCGTGCCAACTCAAGCGCCTTTGCCAAGGTCGCATGTCGTACTCGTTATCGAGTCCCGCCATCACTACTAAAATTGCAACATGGCAATTGGAGCATGGTCTCATCATTTCAAAAACGTAAGTGAGTTGTGTTTGCTGTTCTGGCAAATTTTAAAACCGTTTTTGGAGTAAAAGCAGCAAGGATGGGTCGGATAAGGGAGGGGCTGAGTATCAGCTGACTCGAATAACAGGTTCTGAATGCACACGTTGCTTCTGCCTTTAACTTTTTCCCCGTTTCTACTACGCCTGGTCTGTCTGCCAAAACTTACGATGATAATTCGATATCGGCCCAGGCGCGGTGTACTTCATAAACGCTAGCCCATTTACTCACTGCGTGGTAATAGTTTTGCCGTTAAGAATCGCAGGTTCGTTGCGAAGGTTCGACTCTCTTCTACGGCCGAACGAGGAGCCACCCACAACGGGCATATCCTGACTCGAAGCAATCCTGTTGTAAAAATATGCTATAAAAATCGATACGGCCTCCGTGGCAGTTCCGGCTTAACAGAGGGAGGGCGGAAACAGAGGTCGAAAAAGAACCACACTGCCCGAGTATCCTGCTCGGCCGGTAACGCCATTACTCTGTGCCGCTATATTAATAACTAACACTTTAAAATATCACACCGCCGACTTGCTTATTATTTGTATGGTAACTAAAAGGATACGAGTTACGAATGCAATAGTTTCATAACCTTGGATACGTTTCAGCTGAATAGAACAGAATATTTAAATATTCATTATGCTCTTCAAACATGAATATAATTTATTTACGCACATACACTTAGTTTGAACAGCGCCATATGGATATATTTCGTAATGCCACAGATGCTTTTACAAGTTTCGAAAATGCGTCGCTGAACTTGTGCAACATATCGCTCACGGTGCTAATTGTAACAACGACTAGTTTCTAGACTCAGCTGCATGACAGTTTTATCGTCCATTATTATTTTCAAAGAACTTGGCCTTCCCTACAACAAAGCTCTACTTAAGCAGATTACAGTAGATATCTAATATGTATGATAAACTGATCTGATAACCAAGACAATCAATTTTCGCTAAGTTGATTAGTTCGAGGGTGTTTCTAACTGGTTAGAAGGCCCTTCCACCGGAGAAATTCGGGGTCAGGAAGGGTCGGGACACAGAGAACACAATTAATATATTTCAATCAATTGAGCATAAGGGTGTTGGCAGTACCTGGAATCAACTGTACGCCGCCTTTATTCATTGTACCAAGGCCGTCGATAAACAACCGCGCTCCTATTCGCCGAATTGTCGGCGACGTAGAAAAATATTTTCATCGTAAGCGCCTGCAAATGAATTCGCGGAAGACGCTAGCCATTGTTTTTGTTGACGATTGCTGAAGTATTCAAAATTGTATATATTGATGAAATTATGTTTATAAATATATAAAATGCAGACTTATTGCGAAATGAACATTCATTATAAACCGAAACGATATTTATTTGTGGTGATACTCTTATCATACGGCATATTTATTTGATTATTATACACTTATGATACGGCATGCGATCGGGCAACTTATCTAGAGAAAGGCTTCATTTAAAGCGTTAGTCAGCAAAAAGATAGATTTTGTACCAGACTAGTACTTTTTTTTGTGGTTAGAGGGAAAAATTATTTTACGCACACGCGAAGAGGGTAGTGTGGAGCTCGACGCCGATGTTGTTGGCATAATACCCACTAAAAATCTCTCACCTTAATGGCCTTAGGAAAAGGCGAGGCGTTGGAGCCGTTCTTCAATACTACTTCAACACCAGATTAATACTGAGGGTATGATAGTTACAGGCTTTCTTCACAGGATTACCCGGTCAATATGTGTTTTATATTTTAGCACATTTTAAAACATTACAAATGTAGTTGTCTGTATTAACAGTGCATTTCTACGTTGCATTTTCGTATCTGTACAACCGTTTGCCCACCGTAGTATTTCACCGAGATTTATCTGCATTCTAGATTTACTAGATATTTTTCTTCTCTAGTTCATCAGGATTCTATCTGATTTCGTTATATTTAGTTCGCTTACATTGGTAACCGCACCTTTATCCATACAAGATGGGCCACTACGTTTGCTGAGGTATGATCTTTGTTCTCCTTCTTTCTATATACCTAGATCCCGTTGGCACTGCAGCGATGCGTGACGGTCTATTTAAAGCTTTCCAACAAGGCAGTGCTTAGAATAGTCATGCAAAAATACAAAAGATGCATCCATGGCATTGTTAATATTAGTAAATTCCAGACGCAATGCTGTTGCAAAAATATTAAACTAACACGTTTCCAATCAAAGACCTTCGTCTTAATAGTAGGTATTTTGCGTTTGCAAAATAATATATCATCGTGTAAGGCGTTAGTAATTATTCATACACAGACGTATAGCCGCGGGGAAAATTGTTGTTATACGTATATATATATAAATTCAAAGTTACAGTTTTATTTGCTTATATTCAAGAGGCAACAATTGTCTCCTTATGAACGTGTACACCGGATAAATGAAGTAAAAACGTCACATATCCTTCAGGTTCGGGCGTGTCTAGTCTAGCAGAGTTGAATGTCCAGCGATAGTCTCTGGTGCAGGTACTCGACAGCTCTAGTGTTCCCTGTCGAACGATTGAGCGCCTTGCCGACACGTTGAATAAGTTTATGCGTCTTCGGGCCAGGTCCCCCTAATGTCTCGAATGCCAGTGGACGAAAGTCGTGGGGGTAAGTGATACTGGCATACTTTCTGCACTTGTTCGCTTCCGCCAACATAGACGCGTGTCCAGCATGTTCCGCTCCCGCACTGACCATACGTATATTGTATTGTATTGTATGTACGTATATTGTATACGTATATTGTAATTACATAATTAGATTCAATTACCTTCTTTCTACATTCAGATTAATATATTTGCTATATTCTTTGCTTGCATCCGCTCTGACGTGATGTGACAAGCAACGTGAAGGAAAAGTTACCCGAGAAAGCTCGGTTATGGAAACTGTAAGCTCATCAAGCTTGTACTGAATTGATGGAAAACGTATTTTATTAAGCAACCGTTAAATGGTTACACGGAACTCGTTCCCACGGCATGTTCCCTAACTCAGACATTGTTAAGTGTGAGCCCTGAGAAAACTGTTTCTTTCGTTTCCACTTGAGCGCTTGCTTAGTTTTCGATTCCTGGAAGCAGGGAGGGAGGTCATTCCACATCGTGAGCAGTGAAAAATCTACGTCGCAGGCAATCGCGGGCAATAGCTATATCGCGACTTCTACTATGTCTAGGATTCTATCTGACATTGTAATGAAAGACCAGTTAGCCTTTTTGACCCGGCAGAAGTCTTGCGATAGACCACTGTTGTCAACGGAACCGTAAAAGAAAGACAATCCACATTCGCGGATTCACTGACACTGGTTCTTGTTTGCTATGTTTCCTGCTACGACAAAAGGGCTATACGGCAGCGCCGCTTCTCTTCGTGATATTCCCTGGCCAACTCACACTCCGCGCTACGCGCCGGTGGGTAATACGAAGCAGTTTCGCCGCCAAAACTCACACTTTGCAAACACAAGCGCAAGTATCTTCGCGCTAGATACCAATCGCTATATGCCTATATATATCTGCGCGCCTGCCTGCTTATCTCTCCCAACACCCTAGGGCAGTACCATAGCCACGCCGCTGCTGTCACGCCACGCCGTCAAACTCCCCGATCGTCGCCGGGCTGAGGAATCGTCGAGGACACGTTACACCGAACGCTCGAGATAACAAGGGTAGTAGAAATAGCGCACCCCTTTATACAACTGACGCCCGTATAGTGACAGCGCAGAGACGGGCGGCGTGCTAACAGGCAGAGATCATCACCACGTCGCGCAAACACAAAGTTATACCCGCGCCCTTAATATATGCAACAACCATCGATTATACTACCAATTCATGGTGAATAAATAATTCATTCAGATTACTGGCAATTGTGGCCGCGCAATCGTGATACAAGCCTGCAACCTTTCGTGGTTGCGATCGTGATTCAAGCCTGCAAAAAAACCCCTGGCACAAACCAAGTCCCGCCTCGAAGGTTCTCCAGCCGCACGCCTAATGGCCTCGATCCGTTTCGCCCACACATCGAGACCGAAGAGCGGCTTTGGCTGATTACATAAATGGCACTGTATTGCCAAACCCAGAGTTTAGAACGGCATACAGCGTGTGCCTAGGCCGTGACGTTTTCGCTGGGCATTCATGTTCTAGTGGCATGATCATGGTTGATTTGAAGGGGCTAAGCTGACCTGCAAGGAGGCGGCATCCATGAAGCAGGCACGCTACAACGCTGTCGATGATGTGCTTGTTAGAGCTGTGCGAGTGAAGCTGACATATCTGTGCGAAAAAGAATAAATGAGACCAGACGGTATGACCCTGACCCCCGGGCAATGGAGAAATTGCTGATCTGAGACGTGTCAATTCGGAACAGTTATGCGGTCAGCTATACGACAATATCCCGCATACTACGCGGCGTTGCACTTAAAACAAAGAGGAACCGGATTCGTTAATACGAAGTCTTGGAAATGAGCACAATATCTGCCCTTTCATTCTGAGACGTTGGGCGTGTGAGGACGAAAGGCCATGGTCAGAGCATGGACAATTGGCCAGATCATCGAGAAGTCGAACGGGGACAAATGATCCACAGCATTCCTAAGGCAGCACATTGCCTTTGAAGTTCAGCGCGGCAGCGCGAGAATAATTCTTGACAAGCTCCCAAAAAGAAGAAGCCTAGCGGAACTGATGTATTTATAGGGAGTTCAATCTGTACTAGCTGGCTTTGATATTAAAATAAATAACTATTATGGAAAACATAGTATTATTAATATTATGATTATTCATTAGTAATATTAGACTAAGCTGCAAACCTTGGGGTTACTAGCGTACATGCAGGACTTTGTCAGAGGTAGAGAGACAGGGTTTATGACAGAAACGAATGTACAACAGGGACGCAGCCTGCTCGGGAAGCTTCACTTGGGGACAGGGCGGAAACTACCAAGCAAATGGTTGACTCAGGTTCCGAACGATCTGCCGCGTTGAAGAGCGGAATTCGTTTACAACGTAGCTATCGAGCCCGGTGGCGTGGTGGGTGCATTCGCGTGCGCCTCGCGAGCGAAGGAGACACATAGGTGCGCGGGTTTGAGCCCCACCGCTGCACATTTGTATTTATGGGAATTGGTCTATAAAGCATTGCGAAAAGCAGTTCCGTGGATGTTAAATCTTGGGCAGCCCATAAAGTTTAAAAAAGTTTACAACGTGGTTACAAATACTCATCGAATTGAAGCAAGATTTGTGTGTAATAACCTGGACTAAGGTCATTGATTTTGGGTCTTAATATGCGCACTGAGTAGCCCGCCGAGGCGCTTAAATTGGGTCTTATAGCGTCCCATTTAGACAAGGTGAGTGCCGGAGTGAACTGTAGTTAACCATAATCAGACAAAAAACGGTCCAGCGCTACTTTGACGGCTTCAAGCTTCGATTTAGTCCGTGTTTTCAGCCGGCTGGCGCCCTATTTTGGCGGACGATTTAGAAGTCTTCCTGAATACCGCAGTGAAAACGTTTGGCAGGCTTTCTGTAGTATGTTAATCAGTTGGTAAATAACTTTCTTCCAAATCGACCATCGCCAGAATTTCACTTCTGAAGAAGAAAGTTGCTGAGACCAGCATCTCTGCAGTCAACCACTGGCGCTTCATTTTCTGCGCGGCGGCGGTTCAGCATCTGACGACTGCGAGCTCCGGGACTTGAATATAGGGCCACAGAAATATGCCAAAGTCCCATCATCTGTGACGAGTTTCAAACAAAAACAAAATAAATCGGCTCTCGTCGAATCTAATCCAAAATTTTCAAGCCAGAAAAACCCGTACTACCTCATTTTTGTCGGGTGACAAATACCAAAGTATTCATCAAGCAGACGCTTTGAGGTGAGTCTGAGATGGTCGTGAAGGATTCTATGGAGGGACAAGCGCATTGGCGCGTATTCATATCTATTGTTGATTCAGAGCGCTTCGGTCGGCTATGTGTACGCCCTATTTTTGGATTTGAACAGTGTTTCCATCCAAAATTAGGACTTCATTCCTAATAGCCGATCGAAGCGCTTCGAATCAACAAAGATAGGGATAACCGCCAATGGTTAGCCAATTTTAACTCACAGCCCACTACGCGGAAAACTGCAAACACTTTATGTACGTAAGCGTATAGTTTGCCACAAAATGTTTTTGATCGTGATGATAACAACACGCTACATTTGTTGATAATCGCCCCATCTGCGTCGAATACCAAATTGAGGTTGTGTTGTACAACGCTTTCACCCACTGTGACGCCGGCCGCTTTCGCAAACTTGACGGCCTCTGATAAGTCTGGTTGCCCAACTCTATGAATGTATCATATGTGTATATGTACGTTCATAGCCCTTTGTGTTGCCGTTGCATTGAGCCACATCGGGTAACGCCCCTATCTTATACCGGAGCTACATATTTGTCTGAATAAAAGCCTTTTCGTAATCGGCTAAAGCGGGTACAGCGTCACGCCAATGAACATTCAAGCCAGGCCCATTCAAGTTGGTTCTCTTTTGAGACGATATCTATGCATAATATATATAGATAAGTTAGGCACGAAATGCATTGCGTCTGTAAGGCCGATATCTGTACGCGACTTGCATAATGCAAAATTTGCGAATTACTTACTGGGCAGCGTTAAACTAAGTTGCGGTCCCCCAAGTGTTACATCAAAAGGTGAAACACGCAACGTTGATTCATGACCATGTAGAGCTTGTTTATCTGTAGAAATCTAAATTTGATCTTTCGGCATGAGTCTAAATTCTTGACGAACGTTAAAACAGCTTAAGGGCTTCAGACAGATCAGAAGGCCCGGCCCAGTTGCCTCGATTATATCTGCCAATATCTCCAATCCGGTTAATATATGTAGTTAATACTCTAGGAGCACATTTTCTTGTTGGTCTCATGAAAATAAAACGGACTACCATAGATAGACACGTGCAGTCGTATAGTTATTGTCTGTTTCCTGTAAATTTTCAGTACTCACAGGACGGCGTGTTCACAACGTGGATAATGGACTACTAGGAAATTAACAGAAAACATAAGCCTCTTCTAGGGTATTTGTCAGTCAGGCTAGTCGCCTATGCTGTCGTAGTCGTAATAAGTTGGAACTGTTCTTGATATTGCTCTCTTTTCGCAATATTGGTCACTAATGAACAAATAGCTGCGGTAGGTCAACGCAGGCCAGTTCTAAGTCGTATCATCAATGATATCGGCCTAATTGATCGGCTCTATTGATTCTCTCTTGGTCACCACATCCGCCGCTTTGGCAATTGTTTTTTTTTTTATTTTCGTTAACAAGTGCCAAATTGCAAAAAAAATGCTGCATCTACAAGATATTATTAAGTTCCCTGGCACGCCGGCTTAGCTACTAGCAGGAGGAATCATCTTTTGCGAACAGCGTTCAAACAGCACAGTTTTTGCGGGTGAGACGTTCGACGATGACAGCATCTCATCCGCGCGTCTGGTGTAGCGTCAGATCCACTGACATTTGTGTGTGATTGTAATGTTTACAAGATCGTACGATTAAGTGCTACGTCTACACTTTGTAAGCGCCAAAAAAAAATGATTGTATATGCGCATTCCAAGTTTTTAGTTCTAGATATCCTCGCTTACGAACCCGGAACTTCTTATTCCCCAGTTTAACCCTGCCTATCTAGTCCCGTATGTATTTTATGTGCGCTTGCAATTCACCGCCAGGAGCGCCGTATCATTTTTTATTTTCTACCTAGGTTTTCAAACAGTTGTTATTTATACACTGTGAGACACCACACAGCTTGTCAACATGCTATATTGTTATAAAGCCAGTACTTAGAAGTCAACATCGACGTTGGAGCCCATCATTTGCATTACAGGCGATCTAATTACGGTGGATTGAAATTAAGAATAACTGCGCATCGGTGTTTTGCTGATTCGGCTGATACCACGTATACCACTCTATTGCTCGGTACTGGAGCTTTAATTCGTTGAACTCCTTCCCTTATTATGCTAAATAAATAAAGGATTTTAAAGACAACTTTTAACGTGATGTGCATCTGAAACATAAGTTAAGTAAAATACACATCATTAAATATATCTAAATGAGAAGTCCTGCCAAGTGGCATTCTGTCAGTCTTTGCACACGTAGCTTTACACTCGTTTTGGCGCCCGCTATGGGGTTTCTGCCTCAATCTCAAAGGGACCTCATAATCGATTATTGGGGAACTTGTTTATGTTTATGCTGCCAGCACTGAACTGTTAAGAAAAAAAACGTTAAGCCCTACGCTTATATATGATTGCGTTTCTTCAACATGGGATAAGTAGGTCGCTGCATGGAACCTAAATGGGGCGCATGGAGTGCAAACAGTGGAAGCCTATTCCAGCGTTATACTCAGATTGCAAAACAAAAAAAAACAATCTTTAAATATTCCTTCGCTCTCTTTATATCTGTCTCAATGTAGATACATTTTTATATTCTACAGATTCTACTATAGACGGTACAAGAAGTGAAAAAAATGCGATACACGCTCTCTTTAGGGTATGTAGCGTTAAGCTATCCTAAGCGCGTGTCTATGCTTCACCAGCAGCAGCATATCGCCTGATACGCTGGTGGACTGCGACCGCATCCCAAAACATACAATTACCATAGATAACCTTCATTACGGGGTATTCATGAGAAATGATATGCAAGCTTTGCATTGCACTTATTTAGCGCGCGTGCCATTCACGCATCTCCCAAGATAGTACAACTCCCAAGGAGAGCAAATTTTGACGCAACTCCCGCCGGGTAGTACATTGCCGCAGCAAGTAATCTGACTGTTGCGCTTAATGTTTTTGTAAATTTCTGTGTCCACTGCAAGCCGAAATAAAGCTTACTCAGGGGAATATAAGAAATACTGATTCTTTCGAGGAATCATTATTTCTTTTCCAACTAAAGTATTTTAGTTGGGCTCTCAGAGAGCGGCAATAGCTTTTGGCAAAGGACTGGTCCGGGTAAGGTTCATTAGTGTTATAGCAAGATATAAGACGCGTAACGGCTAAACATTTAAGCAAGGTGCTCAGCAACTATCAAGTTAGGTAATAAAAAATAAGTATATTTTTACTTTATCATTTTAAACTAATAATCAGGAGTTAACAACTTGGTAGATCCCTTTAGTTATCACTCTGAGTGATTGGCTTCTGACAGGAAACTCTTAGTTCTAGCCGCGAATGTCAAACGCATGTAAGACTTTCCATGGGTACGTGGCTTTCAGCTCAGCCATCACAAATGCAAGATGTTCATACCGGTCGCTCTAGCAGTTCCAACACAGAGGTAAGTCTGCGACTTGTCGGCGGACCGGGATCTACTGCAGTCTTTTAATGACATGTCCTCAGGCACCCTCACCACAGTATTTGCTGCATTTGCACCTCACGTAGAAAGAAAGAAACCAGACTCTGCTTCCTGTAGCCAACAGAGGATTTGTCGTCCCAGGCGCGATGGTTCTTGCTGGCCCTGCTCTCGTACCATCCACGCAGGAGGTTACGGACCTTGTATGCCATTTTGTCTGAGAAATATAGAATTATTTAAGTGTAAAAGCACTTTTATACAATACGTGAAGCGCTTTCAACAGAGCTTAGCAATTGTGTAGAGCCGATGACGTCAAAAGATCATAACTTCATGCTATCTCACGCTCCGTCGCCGGAACGTGACTTTATGCCTTACAGTCTGCTGTTGTAGGTATTTCCGTGGGCGATCCTGCAATCCGCTTTTGTGCTGGGCATAAAGTGGTAGGACCGTATCCATGCAACTGCGGTCAGCCGGTGGGCGCATTTGGCCGACAAGGGTTGTGCTGCGTTCGGCGTGCAGGGCGCGGACCGATACGCTCGGCTATCAACGATACGTTTAGCCTTCAACTGTTTTCTCAGTTGGATGGATTACCAACGATCTGAAATGTTGGATTACCCAAAACAGCGAGCCCCCGGCGCCCGTTCGGAAACGACGGACGTAAATCAACTACTAGGCTAACCATAATCCCTCTTGAGACGACCGCTCGTATGAGTGAAACGACACCATTACCGACACATTTACATACCCCATTGTCTGTCGCAATACTACCCAGCCTGGCTATGCAGTCATGCAAGCAGATCTGAAACAAAATCTGAAAACACTCTGCAGTTTAGCGCACACGTCGGTTTTTGCCACTGGCGTTCGAAACGTTTGGAGGGCCAGATCGCCTTATGAAGCAGCTATTACGGAAGGCATCAGACCTACTGGTAAACGCTACTGGTTACCCAAAGTTCCTTTTGCAGAGACTCTCAAGTCTAACATACAGCGAACCGATGCCCAAGCCGCATCTCTGCGATTGCAGTTGCGATTGTCGGTCGGTGTGCACTTGACCGACAAGCGTTATGCTGCGCTTGGAGTGCGAGCCGTGGATCGAGACACGTGGCTATTAACGATACCTTCAGCCGAAACCTTCTCTCAGTTGAAAAACCAAAAATCGGAAAAGCTGGATTACCCCAAAAAAAGGCTAGCCCCCGGGCCCGTTCGGAAACGACAGACACAAGCCAGCTAGGCTGACCTTAATCCCCCTTGAGAAGAGTCGACCGTTCCTCTGAAACGGCACCATTACCGGCACGTCTACATACCCCATTGTCTGTCGCACATGCTACACAAGTGGGCTATGCAGTCATGCAAGCGAAGTAAAACAAAATCCGAAAATACTTTGCAGGTTAGCGCATTCGAAACGTTGGAAAGGCCGGATCCCCTTACAAAGCAGTTATTACGGAAAGTGTCGGACCTACACTGGTAAACTGGCCACTGGCTTCCCAAAATTCGTTTTGCAAAGATTCTTCTTGAACATACAGCTACTTCACTTCTGAGACGTCTATTCTTGTAGCGCTACATGTACTACAATGTAAACTAATTAGAGTGGCTCTATGTACTTTGTAGTAGGTTGCTTTCAAAGAAATACAAGGAAATGTATTTTATTTATATGATTTTGGTGACCTTAATGTGAAATCTGCCCCTTCAAGGTTAACAAAATATATGTATATATATATATATATATATATATATATATATATATATATATATATATATATATATATATATATTCGCTATATATTCCACAAACAAAGTGCGCGAGACAGGGATAACGTTGACGGTATACTACAAACACTAATACGGACAGCGATGCACGTCCTGTCGGTGCTTCTGACAGCTGGGGTCGCTCTCCTCGTAGAAAAAAGCAAAACTGGCCGCTGGTATAACAGTTATTATTGAAAATCGATAAAACTCCGCTGCTTTGTTTCCCAATTCGTTTTTTTTTCTCTGGCTTTTGTCGCTGTCATGCTGGTTTATTTTTCTTCTTCCTAGCTCGAATGCGTATCGAGGCTTCGACGACTCAGTTCTTTCATCTTTTTAGATAGCTGACAGAAATTCCCGCATCACGATCTACGCAGCCACGCGACGATCTTAGTTTTGAGAACGACTTCAATCAGACATTGAATACACGAAAAGGTGTATAATATGCCCATAAGTCTCATATCGCTACGAGTATTTTAATCTGAGACTTAGCGCTTTATAGATGTTGTATATGCAATCATAGCAAACCAAATGTGTAGTGTTTTATTCCTATTTTACCCCGGTCAAACTGTTAAGTGCAGATTTTGACTGCTTTAGATCTACCCTTCCGAAAGTCTTTGAAGGTATATATATATATATATATATATATACAGTTACAGCGATGTGGCTGGCCGGGCATCCCCATACAAAATGCACGCCATTGCACAAGAACGTTTTGTTTAGTGGAAAACTGAACAAACCTCCAGGAAAATGCGTTCGTCATTATCTTCATTCCGTTAAGAACGAAATTTACTTAATGGAGTTCGACGACCACGGTAAAGGGCGCCCCAGACTTTTATGAAAACCATCTATTTATATGACTAATGGCATATACATACAGACATAAGCTGACCTTATGTCTAGTTCTCGTGAGGCCACGAGCAGTCGAAGCAAAGCAGGCATTTCAATGCCGCCCACATTTTTTTTCTATAGACCGACTGTGCAGGTGACGCTACGGGCAACTGAAAGACTCGTCGGGGCACGGGCGTTCCTTTTCCAATTCCACTTTTTAGTACAGGACCGAACGCTTCGTAATTTTTCGAAGAATCAACATTATATTTTTGCCACATTTTTGCGAGTTTTTTTTTTAGCAAAACATAGTCGCACTGATACAGTGCAAAGTCAAGCAAACAACAATTCCACGATCATGAATTATTGGCCCGTTTTTCCATGATCGGTGTGGCTTGTGGCGGTTTTGACTCGACTTGCTCGTTTTTGAATGGGTCTACACATCGGTAGCTTAGCTCAAATTCAGCAAGCCAACATTGCGCACCACTGTATTGACATTCGATCGAACGGCTTACGGAGCCGGTCTTTCGGTAAGCCCCAACGCGGTTGTGCACACGGAGTAGGTAAACATCACATTTTTCTGGCGTAGAGTTTACTAGATCAGTCGTAACGGGTCCCGTTACTAGTGTGTGTGTGCGTTTCAGGTGGCGTGCCAACATAGTTGCTTAGTTAGTTGCATGGCTGCTAGCCCACCTTCTTCTGCTGAAAACAAAGGGTGGGATATATGTATACAAGTTGAGAAGGCAAGATTGAAGTGTAAGCATTTCTTAGACTTTCGCACAGGGACCCCCCAGGTTTATCGGCTGCTGCCGATAGCCATACGGAAAGTGTAAAACAGCACAGCAGAACGCACTATTTACAGCCGAAGGAATGGCAAACAGACGCGCTGCGTTCACTTGGGTCCAATTTAGGGCCGCTATTTTCTCTAGAACTCAACTCTACGAAGCATTATTCGGTGTTTGTCCTGCGTTGTCTTGCAGTAAACAGCCGTATCATAGATAATCTTTTTCGTTGCATGTTCCGAACATGTTTTCTTCCACCCCCGCGTTGTGTGAGCACGAACCTCAAATCGAACAATATCAGAACAAGCAAGAAAATTTTGGAAGAAACAGTTTACGCACACACACATATATATAGGGCTACAAAAAAAAGTTTTTTCGGTTTTAGTACAGGACCGAACGTTTCGTATTTTTTCGAAGAATCAATACTATATGTTTGCCACATTTCTGCGAGTTTTTTTTAGCAAAACATAGTCGCTATGAAGATATGTCTTCATCATTAAAAAACCGAAAAAACTTTTTGTGGATATGTATATATATATATATGTCCACACACATATATAGGAAAGTGGATAGTACACTCCTACCTACTAAAACGGCTGCGAAATGTAAACTAAGCTTGCAAGTATGCGAGTCTGAAGTTTCTAAGAAACTAAAGTTGTCTGAGTTAAGGACTTCTTTTGAGAGAAGAGCAAACGCTTCACGCCTATCATAAACCTTGCAACTCCTGTTACCACAACTACTAAAGCTACCTTAGTGACATAGTTTGCTTTGGCTTGTTTATCTTGCACGTTTTCGTTTCACGTTGCCTGTATTTGCGTGTCCGTAGCCTAACGCTGATGCGTGGATTTCCGATCTACAGCGACGTGGGACTATTTCGAGGCGGTTGCTGGGACAGAAAGCAATTCGGGTTAAGACGAGGTGGAGTTAGCACTGCGTTTAGGTGGCAACGACACACTATTTATCTAACACCATCAAACACGTGACACTAAAGTTGTAGGAAAATCGAATGTGCTAGAGGCAACTAAACAAACAAATACACGCCTAACAAAACTCGTTGGAAGCAGTCGGAACAATTAACAACATCTTGTAGGCCCCAGCACATTGCTCTATGGGGAAATTTCGACCGTACACGCAATTTTTTTCCTGTCTCATCTCAACTCCGAACAACAGCTAATTGTCCTGTCTGAAGTGAAAGTGGTCGCTCGTTAAAGCAACAGAATTTTGTTTATTTTAGTTGGTTGTGTCTCTTCTGCCTAAGACGCTCGACAATTGGGCACTCGGGAATGCCATCTCGTGATCGTCGGCACTATATATATATATATAGCTGAATTTATATGCACAAATCACCTCGTGGTTGGACACTATTCGACGTATACTGTAGCCAGGCTAATAAAAGCTGCAGATATAAAGGCTATCGATAAGTTAGAAAGCCGCTTACCCTCGACTGTACACACGTAAATATTTACGGAAAAAAATCTCGTCATGAGAGGTAACATTTATGCTTTGTTGAGCAGATTGCCGCTGTATTGATTGTAGAATATACCGCCACTCAATCCATCAATCCGAATCGTTACGGAATGACTAAACTAAGTATGTGTGATTGTGTTTGCTCTGCTTCTGTCTCCAAACTAGCATAAATTTAGATGCCGACACTATTTCACCAATACTCTGCGATACACACGATAGAGCAAGTGGCGTCGTTTAAAGACGGACACGATATTCCACTCGTTAGTTAACGTGTCTGTTATTGTTGTTGTTGTCGTCATCTTGTTCTTCTTCATCGATTTCGTCCGGCCCGTCAAAGCCGCTTCCAAGGACGCAGGCAATAAACAGGTCACAAGATACCCGACAAGCTCTCGGGCAAGTATCTCTAGAAGATACGGGTATCGATTTATCGTGTTTATATATATATTGCTATTTTTCTGCGGGCAGTTATCTTTCAGGTGTTTGTGCCTCGAACTGGCCTGTCAAACTTCTCGATCGACGATGTTCAGGCTCGCTGATTGACTAACGCGGTAGGCGCATTGATAAATGATGAAGAAATAGAGGCATGAATGGAGTAAAGACGATAAGGACCGACCGCATGTGAGCCCACGCTCTATCCATATTCTCGCGGAAGGGAAGTAGACGGAAAACTTTCTCTTTCTTTGAAGTAGAGAGAAAACTTCGTGTCCGTAGCCAAACGTTGATGCGTGGATTTCCGATCTACAGCGACGTGGGACTATTTCGAGGCGGTTGCTGGGACAGAAAGCAATTCTCTCGGTCTAAGACGAGAAGGAGTCAAACAAAAAAAATACCTGTTTGAATTCGTTGACGTCGCTGCCGCCGCCACTGCCGAGATTACGCATGAGCGTGGCGAGAAACCGACCGTCTAACGGCCGAGGTCAACTCTGTGCCAGTCCCTGATCAAGTGGGCGCATGGTCTGCTGCCTCGATGAGACACCAGAGGCGCGTTAAAACGAGTCAAACGCACATCGATTGCTTAAACATTCGGTAGAGAATTACAACTGCTGGTATTTTAATACGATCTGCGATCGAACCCTTTTTTCACTAACGGAGCCGATAGAGAGAGAAAGCCTGTTGCAATCAGCCCTGCTATTTGTTTCTCGAGCTGCCGGCAAACACCCGCCCAACTTCTTGATATTTCAGTGTCTTTTTACTTCTTTCTTTTTCCAAATGATCTTCTCGCTTATCTGCTCGCCTACAATCGAGACTCGTAGTTGTCCGTAATAACAGCTGGTCCGGTGTCACATATATATATATATATATATCGGTTGGTTTGATGTCACAAACATATATATGGTCGTCGACTCGGTATATATGAATACATACGGCCGATATCCATAAAATACGATTAGCTTACCTGTTTGAACGCTCGGAAATGTGTGACGTTATTGACCACAGGTTCTGCAAGGTATTTTTGGGGAGCATTCATATATCGGAAATAATTCTAATATATCGCCATAATAGCACATTTTGTTACAATATTATTTTTTAATTAAAAAAAAGCTAAATATTGTACGAACAAAAATAAAATATTTTTGTATTGGTAGGTTGATGTTATATATATATATATATATATATATATATATATATATATATATATATATATATAGCATATAGATTTATGTTTGATGTCTCAAGCATATATATTTATGTTTAATGCTACAGACATATATACAGTTGATAACCTTAAACTTTAATTAGCTTACCTTTTAGGTGCCCGGAAACGTGTTACTTTATTAACTACAATTCTTGTGAGCCATTTATTTGGGAGCATTTTTATATCGCTATTCATATATGTATATCACCAAATTGTCGCGATTTTTGAAAATATTAGATAATCTTCATAAGAAGGAAGGATAATTATTGTACACGGAATAATTTAACAATAAAACGATCCTTCTGTGTTTTGCCTCCTGTTCTCCTTTTTCCGCCTTAAAGAGACCTAGCAAAGTAGTCAAATGTTATTCGAGTTAACTGCAGACCTTTGCCGGTAAATACTTACGAGTTAATATGGGTATATATGAATTCGTTTTTACAGGGATACTCAAAGGGCACTTCCCTTAGTTTTTTTAACTAGCCGATCTTAAGCAACAGAGATTATTGGGTTGTCCTTCTACTGGATCCAAGAAAGCTGTTAGCACTTTTGATAGCTTTATCAGCAACCGACTTAATAATGATTTGTGATGGTTTTAAGAAGTATATTCATGGCTCATACAACGAATACCCTATCTGTATGAATTGTTTCTGAGAAGACATTAAACTGTCGGTCGCCATTAGCCAGTAGTATGTACGTTGTCTTTTCGTAAAAGATGCGGAGTGTGACGCAAAATACAAACATATCTGAGACACCTAAAACTCAAGGTTCCACCGAGCAGTGAACACTTACGGCCCAAAACGTTTAAGTTTTTGAAGGCCTTTAATGCCAAAAGCCCTAAACAAAGCATTTAAAGCCATTTAAATTTGACGGAATTGGTTCCAAACATGTATGATACGCGTTTATCCCAACAGTGATATATATATATATATGTTAAGTTATGCATAGCTTTAAAATAAGCGTCCATTAAATGAGTGGCTTCCGGGACAGGTGACATTCGGATCGACCCGAAACACTCGAAACGTATTTTATGCACACCACGGTGACGACGCAGACAATGATAATGGTCGTATGGTCGGGAAAAACTTGCAAGCCACACCGAGGATGGCCTTCAGCCGCAGACGGGTGGGAGAACTGGGGGTTCCATGTATTTCCTCGCCTGCAAGAGACTTCCTTCCGCTAGGACGGTTACTGCTTCGACGTCGCCCGGCGGTTGCTGTGCGAGCACTGACAGCGCCAGCTGGTCTCGGCTCTTGTCAACTACAGAGAAGCCGGTCAAAGAGAAGTGCTGCCCTTCTCCGCCTGCATTGTTTCTGTTCGTACCTCGTTGCCGGTTTGTTCATCGTAGCTGTCTCTATAATTGCTAGCGTTGTCATTGTCGTGTTTTATACTCGTACAGGTATATACATACCATCATCATCGTACCGTATCAAGGGCGTTCTAGGAAAAAGTGTAAAACGTGGTAACACAACCAGATGAATGAGAAGCAGCGAGGTATCATCACTTCTGCGACTGCGGAAGGTGTGTCACCGGTTATTATTCGCCGCCGATGACTATGAAGCTTAGGTCGTGGTTTATACTCGTATATACATACACATATCAAGGGCGTTCAAGAAAAAAGTGCGAAACGTGGTAACAGCCAAATGATTGGGGTGCAGCGAGATATCATCACTTCTGCGACTGCGGAAGGTGTTCCACCGGCTAATATTCTTTACCGATGGCGATAAAGTTTAGGTCGACAGCGTCGTAAGGCTTTTTCGACCCCACACTGATCACCCACTTACATCGAGCTGCACAAGACGCAGGACCACGGCAGCAAAACGGCGGTCAAGCATGCCAAAAAAGACGCTCGATAGCGAACGACTTGGAAACAGGCAGAAACCTGAAAGGCCACTGAGGTGTTTTGCAGAGTACATGTCGACCACTAGTAGACTTCTGCTTCAAGGAAAACCAGAAAAAAAGAAAAGCGAAAGAGAGAGAGGAGATACATAGGTGCACGGGTTCGATCTTCACCGTTGCACACCTGTATTTACTAGGGTCCGTCTTACGAAGCATTGCAAATGTAATTCCGTGGACGTTTAATGTTGGCTGAAGGTCAGCCCGAAAAATTTAGATGGTTCGAACAAAAGTTGGCCCCTATGCCGACATTCTCCAAGATCTGGAAACCAAAGTCTACCGGGACAAATCGGGAGCGCTAGTACAGGTCTAAGGGAAGGCTAACAGAGATATGCGGCTCAAAGTGCCATGAAGATAAAGGTTTCGGAACGGACATGTCCTGGTAATAGGATGCACGGACAATTATGATACTTCATGGTCTCGACTAAGGGACCTCCAATGTGGAATTGAAGCAGGCCGACAAAAGCCATGTTAAGGCTGAGGGCAAAGTAATAGCAAGTCTAGTCTTAAATCCGCCGTCATTCTCTCCTATCAGCTCCCACTTGGGTTCTTGTTAAGGATCTTCCTTGAAAGAGATTTTCCTGTCTATACAGGCGATGATGAAATTTTTGTCCATGGTCAGGTGATTGCGCTCTTCCCCTTATTAGTTCCTTATTAGGGGATATATATATATATATATATATATATATATATACATGTATATATATATATATAAAGTGTGTTGCGAAAAATTAGCAACTCATGTTTTTTGTGATAATTTTGGCTTGGTTTATTTGAATGGCTTGAACTTTTAAGCGCATGATGTACATGACGAAACATGAGTATAGTGTTGATTTCATTGCAATCTCAACATCGGTTCATACAAAAAATAAAAAAGTGTGAAAAAACAGTGTTGCAAAATATTAGCAACAATAGCGCCTTACAGCGTATTCGATTCTTAGCAGGGCTGTATGACTTATTTGAAACTACATATTTTATTCTAGCAACAGGTTTTTCGTCCCTTCTTCTGAATCAAATCGTAAACTCGGTCTTTCATGGAGTTAATGAGCTGTTGTAAGTACGAAAGTGGAATAATAGTCCATGCTTGCTGGACAGCTTCTTTGAGGTCCGACAAATGATTATATTGTCGACCATTTGCGTAAATCTGCTTTACCAAATGTCCCCAAAGATTTTCAATAGGATTCAGGTCTGGACTTAATGCCGGCCAGTCAAAAAGTGGCACTCCTTGTTCTTGAAAAAAGGCTATAGTGCTAGCCGAGGTATGAAACGTGGCGTTGTCTTGTTGAAAAACTGCGTCAGGTCCCCCAATTCTTCTGAAGTGGGCTTCTAACTGGGAACCGACAATGCGCTAGTACATGTCAGAATTGTTTCGGCCCACAATCTCGACTAGATCAGACTTCCCATTATATCCAAACGCGCCCCAATATTTCACAGAGCCACCACCGGCCACACGTTTCGAGAACCATTAGGTTCCTTCCGTAAGTCGTGCCAATAGTACTGACAGCCGTCAGGGCCATCGAGATTAAATTTCTTTTCATCCGAGAAGACGATGTTTTTCCACTCGTTATCCCAAGTTTGGTATCTATGCGAAAATTCACGCCGTGCGACAATGTGCTTCGGTTGCAGTCGCGGCATAAGCTTCCTTTTCGCGTATCGCACGTTTTTGTCAGAACTTAACACTCGGTACACTGTGGATCGGTGCACTGGCACTCCCAAAGTAGTCCTGATCCTGGAAGAAGACATTTGGTCATGAGTAGCCAACTGTATGATCCTTCGCCGATCTCGAATAGTCAAAACTGGCTTACGCCCACTGTTAGATCTGCACCTTTGGTTCACTCCAGGGTGTAAGAACCTGCTGATGGTGCTCTTATGCCGTCCCAATCTGGTTGCTATAGCAGTTACTGTATGACCGAGCTCAGCATATGCCTCAATTCCTGTCTTTTCGTTATCCGAAAGATCCTTTGTACGACCCATGGTTTAAACATAAGATTCGTCGTTAGTTCGGAACAACGACTAAGCGGTAGAATATTTTGCAGCTATATAACGATTGATTTAGCTAGACAATATTCCTGACATTTGATCCCTGGGATCGAATATCAGCTGTAGTATCGACTATCCTTCACAAACAAGAGCTGTGTTGTTAGCATGTTATTGTTGCTAATATTTTGCAACACTGTTTTTTCACACTTTTTTATTTTTTGTATGAACCGATTTTGAGATTGCAATAAAATCAACACTATACTCATGTTTCGTCATGTACATCATGCGCTTAAAATTTCAAGCCATTCAAATAAACCAAGCCGAAATTATCGCAAAAAAACATGAGTTGCTAATTTTTTGCAACACACTTTATATACATGTATATAAATATATATATATATATATATATATATATATATATATATATACTGTTCGGTACAATTGTGCTATACGTAATACACTATATGTATCTATATATATACACATTTCTCGCGACTTATCTCGCACCCAGGCACCTATCGCGCCCTCAGTACCTAGCTGTAGAATTAGCCGGTCGTTAAACCCCCACATACTAATACAAGCGATACAATCGATGCAAAGCCTCGATGACATAGCGAGAGAACCCTTCGCTGGGCTATACACCTATCATCGATTACGAGAGAAAAAAAACCGTGCAAGCACAAACCCTGGTTCGACCACGAATGTAGAGCTTTAAAATATGCGATTTGTAACAATAGCGATTATAACCAAAATGGATTTTACCAGCTAGCGCTAATAAAACGAGTTTTTGAAAACATGATACGAGAAAAAAGGCAGCATTATGAGCAACAGCGACGTCTAAATCTTATACAGCTCAGTGTAAATAAACCGTGGCTCCTCCTGCCACATAGATTAGATCCAGGAAACCCACTCATAAACAATACCGAGTGGATCAGACATTTCAAAGACCTTTTAGGAAACGATTTTACACTCCCGCCCAGAGATGACTCAGACGAAACTCTTGTGTTTACAGATGATGAAGTCATAGGTGCAATAATATTGAGACAAAATGGCAAATCAGCTGGGCCGGATCTTATTGTGTATGAGCATTTAAAAGCTAGCGTGCAAACTATAGGCCCGTATTTGACTAGGCTTTTTAATAAACGCGCTCGACAAGGTAAAATACCTAACGAGTGGAGAAAAATACTTATACAGCCAATTTACAAGAAGAAAGAGGGCCCAACCGACCAGAAAAACTATCGAGGAATTGCCCGAACTAGTGTCCTATACAAACTGCTTACATCGCTCATAGTGAGGAGGATGTATGAATGCACGGTTAATGATTTGCCCTGTGAGCAGTTTGGATTCCTGCCAGGAAAGTCAACAGCAGACGCTTTACGGTTCGTTATTGAGCACGTAAGTGAACGCTAACGAGTCAAAAGTATGACGTATGCGGCCTTTGTCGACTTTCAAACCGCATTCGACAGTGTGCCTAAGGTCGAAATCCTCCGAGAGAGGTTTAATATTAAGGGCCAACTATTCAATTTGATTCGAGATATGCTGAGCCACAATTTTATAACCATAAAAAGCGGAAATCACTATATAAACGAGCCTGTTACACAAAATACGAAGAAGAAGTAGCGCAGGGCGACTCTGCAAGCCCATTTCTCTTTATACTGTACATTGCTGGCTTAGCAGACCTTCTACGCACAATGAAAGCACCGCATGCCTTCTACGCGGACGACCTCGTCATCTTAGCCAAATCCCGGGAACACGTACAATTCTACTTAAATGAAACCTCAAAATGGTGTGCGGAGAACCGACTCATAATTAATATCTCTCAGACAAAGATTCTTCGCTTCAGCTGCGGCGGCTCATACGCCGCTGCCGACCATCGCGTCAAGATCAACAGTACTTGCCTTGAGCTGGTTAACCATTTCTCGTATCTTGGCGTAACTCTGACACCGCGACTGTCTTTTAGCAGACACATTGAGGAAGTTGGGCGGCGACTATGCTACTCGGGGACATTCGAGACGTAGATCTTGACACAGCAATGAAAATATTTAATATGAAAATTACCCCGATACTCCAGTACTATCTCCCAGTAATTGCGCCGCACCTAACATTACGCGATCTCAAAAATTTAGACCGCGTAAAGGCGTGCTTTGTGAAGCGTGTGCTGGGATTACTTAAGAACGCGTCAGCTACCCTAGCACTAGAACTATGCGGAGAACGTACTCTGGTAGAAAACTTAGTCCTACACAAATTACCGACCAGTACAAATACACTCGACATGTACAGAGCATTCAGGGAAGACCGAAACGTACATTTTGTTATGTGTAACTACACAGATGGACCTGCTTTTCGCTCAGAGAAATGGAAACGTGCCTTCCAAAGTAACCGACCACTATTGTGCAGGGTAACATGACATGGTTATCACAATTATATGTGCCTCAAAGATGAATGTTATGATATTAACGACTGTGTATGTAAGTTTTGTGGTGAGTGCAATATCTGTCGATATCATGTTCTAAAATGTTCGGCATTAGACGCTTACTCGTTACAAGCGCGTGTGAACGAGATATTGTTATACTTTCGTAACAAGCCATGTGTGTCAATCCAACCCTACTACCAACAACTATGGTGAATAAATATGATGTGTAAAAAAATATATACACATACATATATATATATATAGACGGTTCGGTACAATAGCGCTATACGAGTATATAATACACTATATCTATACTGCTGCACAGATATACGCTGCTCTCTCTATACATATACAACTCTGTGGTACAGTAATGTGCGATCAATCTGTTCGCCACACCAGATACTTTTTAGATAGTACCATGCTGTTCGGCGTTAGTTCCCTTCAGTTGAGCCTCTGTTAGAATTTGGTTTTCAATGCACAGCGGACCGCTTGGAGTCTCCTGACCGTTGCGCGGGAGGTTTCGCGGAAGTATTCTTTTTCTTGCCGAAAAGGTCTTATTTGAACTCCACCGCAGCTTGGCACCATGTTCCTCTGTCGCACGGTCATGCACAATACATTTAAATGATCACTACATCACTATGGTGCGTCAATATGGGTTGGTCGTGCTGCATTCACACTGAAAGCGTGACCCCTCAGAACTCCATAGACAAACGTCTTCTTGGCTCAATCAGCAACTGTATTTCGGGGTATCTAATATATGCAAATTTGTAACATTAGAAGGCAATTCGAGTATAGTATTATAGAGAACTTACACAATAAAAAAATCATAATTAGAGTGTGTAACGTATTCACATAATTATATACATTTTTATTTTCGTCATATACTAATGGACGTTGCACTAAGGTTTCGAATGGCACTGAAAACGTGCAATTACGAGGCATAACTATATATATATATATATATATATATATATATATATATATATATATATATATATATATATATATATATATATATATTTATATATTTATATATACGTGTGTGTGTAACCAAATCTTTTTTTGACTCGCTAGCAACCGTTTCAATAATGTCAAACGCCCCAACCGTACGACTTCCCAGCAACAATAACCTCACATTAAGCTTCAATGCGTATCTATAAATCCCGATTCCTCTTTATATAATTACATACTTGATTAGGGGGGCTGTTTAACACTGCTATAATCTACTCCGTACATAGGAAAGGCAATAAGGCCGATGCAGCGAATAAGCGTCCCGTGTGTGTAACGGTGTTAGCCAGCAAACTTACCGAAAGCGTCATTGCAACAGACAAATACGCGAACGCCAAAGACCAAGGTCTAATATCGGAAGCCCAGTTTGCCTATCGCAAAACTTTAGGCACAACGCTGCAGCTCCTGCAAGCCCAAATTAATTGGGCAAACATGTGCAACGAGTCAGACTCAAGTCAGCGTTTAAGTCAGTCACGCATACTAAACTACTTCAAATTCTACCACACTTCGAAACCGGATAACGCATACTAAACTACCTGCATGCTATCACTGCATTTCTCCACGACAGAACTTTCCAGGTGGAATTCCGTTAACGGACAGTGTTCTATGGTGGGTCAAGTGCCATCCGGCTGCTCGCAAGGAACGATCATCGGTCCACCGATGGATATTCTATACACTGACTTACTAAAATATATAATTCCACGAGGAGTTGAAGCTAAAGCATACGCTGATAATGTGTAGAGAATATAGGCAGTCTTCAAACGACGTTGAACACTTTTACGATCTGGGGTTGCGCCGTTGATTTGGACCTGTCCATAAATCCATAAATGTGGAGTCCTGTATTTCGGACATGGAAATGCAAGGCACACCTACAACATCGGGTGCCAGGAGTTGTGCTCACATCGAGTGGCAAAACACCTCGGAGTCAAGAGCAACAAATTAAGGTACCTTTAGTTAAGGCACAATTTTGCGTGCCGTGGTCTGAATGTCTAGAAATTGTAACCTATCAACGCTTCATTGATGAATATAAAAAGCACAGACGTTTTTTTCTTCTAAATTATATATATATATATATATATACTTGTAAATGCAGAGCCGGTAGAGAGGGAGGCTTAGACAGACAGATGCGTTTAGTGGGTAGAAATCTCTGCGGAACTAGCCTCTAACCGTCGGGGCTGAGTCTCACACAGCTCTGGGCTCCGTATCCCAGCAGTATTTAATATTTGTTCTCCAAAAAAATACATACATACATATTCGATTTAGCTACTCGTTTCACGACTGGATTAGGCCTTCCTCAAATAGCGTTTCTGGTGGCTGGTAGTTCGGCGAGCGGTACACTCGATCGAAATATCCGGCATTACAATTTTCACTTGCGGCCCCTTTATTATTATTATTATATTATGAATGCATAAAGTCGTATAAACATTGTATTATATTATGAATGCACAGAAAATGGATCTGTATTTACCTTATATCTCTTTAGTTGGCTGTTCAGAGTTCTGTTTGGATAGGAGACGTAGAAAGGCGATACCTTTGCGGAGCCGAATATGCCGACTAAAGCAGGTCTACCTAATTAATGAATTAATTAATGAAGTTCGCTCGGGGTCAAATTGTGGCCAGAGCCAGTCAGGTTGCCGAAGCTCCAACGAATGCCCAACGCCGACGCTGTTGTTGATGTACTCTCGCTAATGGAGCTCATTAGACGAGAAGGTCATGCGTCAGCCAGATCCACTGCTAGATAAACAAATGCTTTCGTGGATAAATTTTCGTAACGATCGGGCCTCAATACTGTTTTGTGTACACTTTACTCTAGTTGTTCAAAACGTCCAAGAAACTGCATTATCAACATTTTGCTTTAGTTGTCCAATAAACTGCATTATTAACGTTTTATTTTAGCAAGGTCTGCGCATGAAATGCTTAGAGTTTTTCCGTTCTTTTTTTCTCACATTTTTGTAATGTTTCTTGACTCGGAAGGTCTCTATTTGCGCCTTCAGTTTGTGAGCATGTTACCATGCGCCATCATATTCCGTAACATTAGCTGTCTCGCACCCACGTACCTGGTGCGAAACGTGTTTGCGAGTGAGAGTTTGCGTTTCCGCCAGAAACATATTAATCTTTTCTCTATAGGTGTCCTTGGTTTATTTTAAGCACCATTCGAAGGAGACAGATTAGTAATCTCGATATGCTCATAGGCATATTCCCGAAAGTTATGCCCAGACATGAATTTGCTCAACGTAACTTATCAGGCATGGCGTGGCTGTTATTTATTTGGCATGGCACATACCTTTGGCTATATGGGCATAGATATGGACATATATATATATATATATATATATATATATATATACCACATGGGTTCAAATGAAAATGTACGAAATAACACTGTGAGGATAATTGCAGTATTTATTCAAAAGTACTCACCAGAAACCTGTGCACAACTACTTCACTATTTTACTAGTCGAGATTCCCTGTCCTCCGAATTTTTGCGGTTGTTTCAAGGGCCACTCCTCTACTGTGTCCTTTAGTTCATCGTCTGTGTCGAAGTGCTATTGAATTCCTTAGTGGGAGGTGACGACGCATGTCTCTATTGCATCAGGTCCCGCATTGTCTCTAGCTTGAAGTGATAACCAACTCTTGTCACCGGTGGCGATCCGTTTCAAAAAGCGAGGTCCCTGTGATACCGGGACAGGTATTGCAGTACTAGCCTTAACACACAAAAACGGGCACTTCACCTTCTTATTGACTTGTCGGACACACAGTCTCCCTCGTCCGTCCGGTCACCGGATTACCATCCGGTGATGAATATAGGCCGGCTAAAACACCTTGCGCAATCAGAAATCGGACGACTCCTCGCTGCTCCTCATTCATCGAACGTTGCAATGGAAACGCCATGATGTTCTCACACGCAGTGCCGCGGCATCACGCGACCACGCCGCTCACTCCATTCACGTCTTTGAATTTTTTTTGTTTAGCTTTTTTCCGTAGGGCTAATGCCCGTAATTTTTAATCCACTCCAGTATTTACCTTGTCTAAATTGGAAACCATGCAAACCAATTTAAGAGTGGCCGTTCTGGGTCTCGAACCCAGTCCTTCCGAATGCAAGGCAAAGTCTTTGCCACTAAGATATCGCACTACGTTGTCACTAAGCTGCATATCCAAATTTTAACCAGTGTGGCTATTATGGCGTTGTCTTCCACGTCAACACTGGCTAACGGAAAAACAGTGGTCGAGAAGAGGGGAACGGTCGGCCTGAGTTGTACTCTCAAGACTACTGTCGAATCGAATAAACAAAAAGCAAAGTTAGCCCCGTTGGCTTGTAATAGAATAATTGCTTTGAATCAAACGGAGTCATCTCCTTCGAAGCCGTTAGTCGAGGATGAAGTCTCTATGGATATGCCGTCTCTAAGAAGTGATGATTCTACAAACTGCAGTGTGCAAATCGACTGTGTAACTCAATGAAACCGATGATGCAAACTTGGTGAACAGTGATTAGTGGTGGTCTCCAATAATACTATCAAACGTCTCCAAAAACGGATACACAAATTGGTGCCGTCCGACCTAAATTATTCAGTCAGCCTCCACCCCTGCGCTAAACCGGCGTCAAAAGCAGGCATCATGTATGTTTTGTTTAATAACATAAGTAAAGCAAACGCAATCGTCTAGTGCACGACTACCTTCGATATTCCGGTAGTGGCTAAATGCAGACGCGCCAGAATAAACGGAGTTCATAGAGGTTTTACTGATGAAGACATTCTGTCCGCTCTTAAGGAGGCTGGTTTCGTCACAGCAGGAAGAAAAAACGGTAATAAGAGGACAGGAATCACGGCCACATCAATCTGTACTGACATGGTCACTCTCCCTTTTAATAGGGTTCTACCGACGGATGTGTTTCCCGCTTTTCGGCAGTATAAAGTCACAACGTATGCGGGAACGCCAGTCTCCTGTTACAAGTGCTTGGGCCTAGGCTACATTGCGAAATATTGCTATAATAAAATTACGTGCAAAAGATGTGGTCCGGCTGGTCAGCTGGCTCTAAACTGCAAGCACCAGGGAAAAACGTATAAACTGCAGTGGTCCCCAAACGTCACCTTTGCTGTTCTGCCCTATTCGACTATGCCATATAGAAGAACTCAAAGCCGTGATGGAGTGTCGCTTGTTGCAATAGATCGGATCAGAGCATTCTGAGGCAACACAAATCAACGTAATTGACTGGTGGCAGCCTACTCCTCATCAGCTCCAAATGCCTCGCCTGAATCATCCACATCATTGCTTATGTTGCTCTGGTGAGGTTACTAATCGCGAGTACCTTGTCTGGCCCCGACGTTCGCAAAAATCTACTGAGATCAACATCTCTTTCTAAGAAGCAGATTCGCACATTAATAAAGTTTGCTACGAATAGACTTCTCTTTTCCTTGCAGTGGATGGCAGTAACCAGACCCGCGTCGGGTACATGTATAGACCGCACTACTATTTCAAATTGCTCGAAGTTTACCAACGTCCAGCCAGCAGATCCTGAAACTCTGCTCTTTTCTGTTTCTCTAGCCGGTGCTCTTATCACGTTCTGACAACGATCCGGCTGTCAATTCATAAATTCCTGTCTCGTTTTCAAAGCTGTATTGTGATCAGCGCCTTATGATGCAATCGACGTGAATTCGGCATTTGACGTTTTCAGCATTATGCTGCTTCCTGTACACGAAAAGGCTTTTGACCTTGTGGTCCTTCTTGCCTCTAATAGCTCGTGCAATGTGGGTCAGTTTTGCTTTGGATGCGTCGCACGGTTAATAGGATGCACCGCCAACATTGTTACATGGGTTCGGTGGACCCAAAAACAGCTTATTTAAACATTCGTCGCAGCTACCTCAATGCAATCCGCGCTTGCGAACACAATGATTTACCAAAATCGTTTTGAGTTGTTGCGCGACGACTTCACTCAACTCTGGAGATATATTAACGTATGGTATAGTCCTGCCATCCGCGTATTAGTTGGCGACGATAAAGTCTTCGAAAATCCGGTCAAAATTGCAGACGGGCTAAACCGTCCTTTTGCCACGTTAGGTAATGCTACGGTCGCTCATCTCAAAATGAGCAGGGACATTGGAACCTTACTTAATGAGGTTTGGAAATAAAATATAGTGTATTTTACTTTCTGCCGTCTCCGATTTCGAGGTTCTTTGTATCTCCTCTTTGGTCTTAAGGCGAACTGTAGTTGAGGTGTCAAGGATGTGCTTCTTAAATTTATTATGGCTAGCAGCGTGTTCGATTGCGGGTGTCCGATTCGGTCGAGGTACATAACGTTTGTGTCGCAGTCCCGTGGCAACAGGTTGATCTTGGTGTTCGGACTTTTCATGTTTCCAATCCTTTGGAATTTTATTTTATTAATAATCCAGACGCTAGACGCTCGGTTCGGCTATAGCTCTTGCCCATTACGTGACACATTAAATGCTGACACCGCAATTAATAGTTTTAATACTTTAATACTGGTTGTCAGTGCTAATAATGGCCTAGGTTTTTCGTTTATTACCGAAGCTACTGCCCTTAAATTACATCCTGCTTCCCGCCTCGTCTAAATTGGCGCGTCCCTTTTATCCGAATTCTTGTCGTATCAAAAATGCGATGATCCAGTTGGTGGGTAGCGGACGAGTTCAGTAGAACACGAATACGTGTTAACCTTGCGTTACCAAACAGAGCCAAAGACTGACCAAAGACTGATAGGCACAGTCCAACCATGAATGTTTTAGAGTCTCGATCCCGATCAGCAGTTTGCGCGCAAATTTAGCACAACCAGAATGACCATGTGCATGCTTGTCCACGAGGATATTAGGCACAAGTCCCATGACATACAGGGCAAGCAAATTATCTCTGAGAGCGCCCAAGCCAATAGACTTGCGCGATGTCATTTGGTTCTTTCTCGTAAGCGTGAACCAGTAGGCTATCCTCATTTCTTCTCTGCCGAGAAAATATCTGAAGCAACTGCAAAGATTACTTTCGGGAACGACCGCTGGTTTGTCCACGAGTCAGGCGATGTTCCCATTGTGGGAAAAACCAAATTCTCGGTCAGTGTTACGTTCCGACTATGGTATCCCGCGAAGGAGACGTGATGCAGCTGGACTTTCTTCAGAATGGCGAACCCATTACAAACGAAGCCTATTTGCTTCCACAAACGGTCGTAAAATCGATATATGAAGTGTCTGCCACTGGGGGACTGCTATACGCTTTTCAGCAAGATGGCGCTTCCGCTTATACCAGCCGTCTAGTACAGAAGTGGCTATTTGAGCATATGAGTACGTTTTGGGGTGAAAACGTATGGCCGCTGATCAGCCCCGATTTGAACCCGCCCCTGGAATAAAATGTATGGGGTGTGATTGAACGAGAGTCTAACAAGTTTTGACATGCTAACGTTGACTCGCTCACTACCGTTATTAAGAGAACGAATTCAACAATGTAGATAAAGCCGAGCAAGCTGGCTTAGTGGCAAAGCCTTCGCCTTGCATTCGAGAAGACTGGGTTCGAGACCCAGACCGGCTACTCTTATATTGGTTTGCATGGTTTCCAATTTAGACAAGGTAAACACCGGAGTGAATTAAAAAAATAGCCATGACATGAAAAAAACCGTACACGGGCATTAGTCTCACGGAAAAAAAGACATTTTAACAAGAGCGTATGCGGTTTAGACCCGAGTTGAAAATTATAACCGTAAGCGGGAGCTATATAAAAAAAATCCTGTCAGGAGTTTCCCCGGTCTTCTCACGGTAACGGTGCACCTAAATTCTAGTTTTCAATTATTCACGCTCGCAAAACCGAGCCAATAAAATACGCGCCAATTAATACGGTAGACTACAGATAGGGGTCAGTTCAAAATAAGCCCTAAAGCTGTCTCTTGCCCGCTTGTTTCTACAGTATCTAATCTAGCTTATAGATTACTATGTATAATGCGTATACAAGTTTGTAAGTACGTGCTGTAACGATGACTGTATAGCTGTAAATGAATAATAGCGCCATGACATTTGTGTTTGCTTTGCCTCGTCCAGGTCTCACATGACGTTAGGCGCGTTCAGTTCACTTACAAGGGGCTTGGGCTGTGCTTTCTGTACGTAATACGAAGTCTGTCGGCATCGGCCATCGTAAGCTCGTCGAACCCCGTTTAGGTAGGCGATCCCGACGATTGGCTTGTATGCAAATTGCTATGGAGGAAACTTCCGGCCATTATGAGCATGGAGCGGGTCTGCCAGCTAGAGACCCACCCGGTAGCCGCGTGTAAATGTTTGTTTATACGCTTATACGACAGCCATGGGACCCTAGAATGCGGGATGGCGGTGCAGACAGCGGCAACTGGCCGTGCTCCTGCCTAGATCGGCCTATTAAATCAAAGTTAGCCGTTTTTACTTTCTTATTTTTTTATTAAATGGCTAGCTACCATCAGCAATGCATATGTGGCAAGGTGAACTGTTAAATGATGATATCAAAAATTGCGCACAACCCTTGTTGGGCTGATGGTAAGGTTGAAATGGCAGGTAGATGCCGGTCGGATTTTTCGGCTGCCTTGCCGCGGAAAAGGAGGCCTCTTCGTAAAGCGAAACTTTTGAGCAGGAAATAAAACAACTGGTAGGGCCAACTAGCTTAGGCAGTAGTTAGACACAAATGGCCCTACATTGGTTTTCGTTCCGTTTTCTCTCTCTCTCTCTCTCTCTCTATATATATATATATATATATATATATATATATATATATATACATATATATATATATATATATATATACATATATATATATATATATATATATATATATATATATATATTGCAGACACAGACGATAGCATTTTCTGTTAAATGGCTTTTAGTTACAATTGTTGAAAATATGTAATTATGTAAATTTTAATCTCACTGAGATGAGGAGTATCTGGATTGAAATTAATTTGCCGTCCGGAGAAGACGCGCCCATGCAAAAATTACATGTATATATATACCCTCCTTCTCTTAAAGGGCAACTTTGGCTTTCTGATACGATCGATTGCACTTGGTCGACTGCACGGCTCAGTCCTCTACGCCTGAAAGGGTGGCAAGGACCCGTTCAGTGGAACATAGCAAGTCGTATGCACACATGTCTAGGGGACATGAACTGTCATGTACTACGACAAAGTGGGAGTCAGTAAGCTCAGACACGTCCGACGATTCGACATCCACCGTTTACGTTTCCTAACTCCCTAACAGTGGTTCCAGAGATCTTGGGAGAGACCTTCCAGAGATACTTACTACGCGGCTCGCTACAATGACCAAATGGAGTTGAAGTTAAGCTGCCATCGTCGCATGATTGCCTGCCCGCATTGCGTGCGACTACAACATTGTGCTGTCTGTCTGCCGTCTACGCGCACAATTCATGCTGCGATCGGATCACTTGTTTAAGTTTCGTCCTTCGTGACGTGTCGTTGGTTTCTAGCAGTCGAGCCGCGGGCTCTTTGCCTGCAAACTCCAGCCCAAAGGCAAGACTTGGGAAGCGGCGCGTGGTAGTAGTAGTAGTAGTGGTGGTGGGCAAACGAAGCGAGAGAGAGAGGAACCCTTCATGAAAACGTGTCCCTGTCGGCGGCGGCGGCAGCGACGACTCTCTTCTTTACGCTAGGTCAGCCATGAGCAGCGTATGCGGCGGAGCCCGTTGTATATTTGAGCTTGGCGCTAGACAGCTTCCGGCTGCACGTTTGGCCGCCGAACAGACGTTTTTATTTTACATCTTATACTCCACTTCCATCGCATGTCTGTGTGTGCAAGTCGAACCAACCCGCTCTCTCGAAAGGAAGGGATTTTGGTAAGTTTCTATCGGCCGGCGCGTTTCGGGCACTCAGGGACAGTCGACCATTAGACGGATTGCCATGTCGGCTTCATCTTCCGATACGAACTGGCCGCCAACGTTAGCCTCCTCAAACTGCATTGGAACTCACTATCTACGGCCAGCGAAAGCCTCTAGGCGCTCGGTTGTTAGGAACTCACTCGTCCACGGCAAACTCTTCCTCTCTACGCGCGCGTAAAACCTCTTAGCGCCCTTCTTCTGAACTCCCTTTATCCGCCCGTTATCCGTAGCTTTATCTCTCTCTTCGGCCTTTGTGAGACCCTCCCGAGCCCCGCTCTAGGCTTCTCTAGAAACGTTCGAGGTGCTAGGCATTTTGGAATTGATCGCCGTGCATTGGGATTTGTTGTAGACGTAGAAATCTTCTCATAACCTACTTGAGCTTGATTGTTAGTCCATCATGCTTCTCGTTTTGCGGCCTTTGCGACCATTCATCATTGGGTAATTGACGCAATTTTGTGCAGTACAGCAAAGAACAATACTTGTGTGCCGTCCATAGCAGTGCTCTAATACGTCCGTGTTGCCTCTGCATCTGCCGGCTCGCATCTGCAAACATTCGCAAGAGTCGGGCAGGGCAGGGTTGACGATGATGCCCCGGGGTGGAGTCGCACCACCAAAGTAGCGGGCCACAAGTAACGCGTAAACGCCGTAAGGCCGCCGTTAACGCCGCGGGTTCACGCATGTCTGTATATTGACAGGTGTTTGGTGAAGTGTGCCGAGGAGCGTATGATTTCGAGACGAGATAGACAGACTACACGACGACGGTGGTGACGGTGAAGGCGACGACGATGCCAACGACAACATCGAAGACGACAACAACAACAACAACAACAACAACGACAACGACGACGACAACAACAACGACAACAACAACACCAACGACGACAACAACAACACCAACGACGTCAACAACAACAACAACAACGAAGACGACGAGGACGCAAACTTCTCAGCCATCGGCTCGGCAAAGAGCGAGCGAGCGAGAGAGCGACAACCAATGAGACCAAAGCGAAAATACGTCGCCAAAGCCTACCTAGCCTACGAGTTCGGCTACTCGCCATCCATCGCCAATGCGTGTGTTGTGCAAGACGAACGAACGAAGACGAGACGAGACGAAACTAAGGTAAAAACACCAACCAATCGACCCTGCCGGCGAGGCAAGAAAGACACGGCAAGAGACACGCCCTGTCGTCGTAAATCTGCCAGCAAGCCAGCCAACTTTTCCTGTCGTAAGCGTACTTTGCCTGTGGCGTAGACGAACTCTGCGATAGAGCTGCGGGCAGCAGGAGAACGACGACGACAACCACAACGACGACAACAACAACGCCGACAACGACGACGACGACAACAACAACACCGACAACGACAACGACGACAACAACAACAACACCGACAACAACAACAACAACACCGACACCTAAGCGATGTCGCCGCGACTACGTCGGCGAAAAGCACCGCACTACTCGCCACTACCAGCAACCGGACTCGTAGCAATAAAGGTGGCGGCGCTCTGCGACTGGTCGAATGAAATGATGTCGGCCACGAGACCCATCCCCTCCAAGGAGTCATCAAGCTGTCCACGGACGAACGGAGGCACGCTGACTCTCTAACTGACCTGACTGGCAGCCAGGCAGGGTGGCACGCAGGCTGGCATTCGAAGGCCAACGGAGCTGATGACTGCAATGAACCAACCTATTCCCCGGCCACAATCGATTCGTCGGCCTACGATAGGAACAGGTTGCCAGCCAGCCGGCCGGCCGACCAGCAACGTTGACTTCTTGAGTATTAGAGAACTCGAATCGGCCAACGCCCACTGCTTGATATTACTATTACCACTACTACTACTACTAATACTACTTCTACTACTTGACACTTTAGTGTTAACAACTATAACAGCAGCAGTAGGGGTGGCGGGACCAGCAACCGTAAACATCGAACGGTGATCAAGCTCGCGGCCTATCGCCGCAGATTAGATAGCGCCCGCCAACCGGGCGGCCGGTAGCTTCAAAATGGTTCGAACAACAACAACAACAACTGCAGACAACGTGTCGCACAACAACACTAGCTTGATTTGCCGCTGTTTTGCCTCGTTCTCTGTGACGTTTCTGCAAAATGCCCTTATTTGTGACACTCGTTGAAAATGTGTAACTATGGAAAATTTAGGCTCAATGACGAATTGTTAAAGTGAATACATTTGTCGATCGAAAAAAACGGTCCCATTGGAAAAATCATCATATATCATATATATAAATACAATTATATATATATATATATATATCTATTATCGCGTTCTTTCTCGTTCTCTCTCTTTCTATTGTCCTCTATCTGGAATCGGCAAAGCAAGAAATCGAGAAGGCTGCTGCGTTGGCAGATGGTATAAACGGTGGTAGATTCGTTGCAGCATTTGTAGCAGATCGTAGTCGTACGGGGTAGTAAAGTCGTTGTTCTTTCCTGGAGGCAGATTTTCGATCGACGCGCATCGGGCACCGCCTGCCACAGACAAGTCCACACGCGGCGAGCAGCAGCCGAGACCGATTAAGTTCGGCCTCAGCTAGACCTCATCGTCATCACGATCATCATCATCATTATCATCATCAACCCCCCCCCCTCCACACCCCCACACCCAACGACTTCTACTTCGTCCGACGCTGGCAGGGCTGCGGAAATGACGTGATTCCCCACACATTTTCCCCACAACACTCCCGCCGTCCTCCCGTCAGGCCCAGTCTCGGGGGTAGCAGCTGCAAGGCCGCTCGCTCGACCGCTCCCAATTTAGTCGCAGCAACAGCAGCTGGGTCCCCTATCACTTCCTACGATATCACTGCCTCTACTGCTAACTTCGATCGTTGCCACTATTTAGATTATTACCATTACTCCTATTAGTGCTGCTGCTGATGATCATGATGCTCATACTACGTTTTTCTCGCTGGGAAGAAAGAAATGCATTTACGCAGACGAGTACTATTGCTGGGTACTATTGCTGACTCGATGCTATTGGCATAAAACCCGACTACAAAAGCTCTTACCTAAAGCAAGGCCATGGCGAAGGTGATGGTACCCTTTTCGTCATGGGCCCTGCCTTAGTATGGCTTCAACATCTATGTCTATTGTAACTTCTGCTTTAAAGGCTTTGTGTCGATAAATGTCGGCGTACATTACGAGTCGGATAATGTGCCAAGCAGTACTTTCGTCTAATAATGATTAGTAGCAAAGTCCTTAATCATGGTTCAGCTCTGAGACTCTTTGAAGAGTGCTTGCACTAGTCTATTACACGGAGTTCCCATTTAAGCAAGTTTCATGCCTGTTGTGCGCTCTCACTGTCATAAGCGTCGTGCTTTGAAAGCGTGTTGGACGCTCTCTTCTTCTCTTAAATCATAGAAAATGATTACTTATTAGTGCATAATGTATATATATATATATATATATATATATATATATATATATATATATATATATATATATATAAATATATATATATATATATATATATATATATATTCAACATGCACCCTACTCGCGAGACTTGAATAGATATTCATCTATTTACTACACTTAGAGTGTAACTGCTAGAATTAACAGACGAGCAAATGTTATGGAAGTTTTATTCTCTGAGAGCTATAATTTATCTTTGGTTAAGTTAAAATACCTATGGCCACTGCAAGTTGATCATTGGTTATTTAAGAGCCGTTAGAATTATATCAGTTACAATTAAAAAAAAATCAGATGCGACACAAACCAGAGTTAAAGCAGGAGCGAATCGTGAGTACATCTGAGACTATGGCTTGCGGCTTCGGCAAGGCACTGGCTTAGGCTGCGTTACGCGTTTATCGAAGTAATCTAATTTTATTCCGTCTTATCTCTGAATCTAAAAATTCTCTTCTACGAGTATACATTTAATGAAACAAGAACAAGGATCGAGCTGAGACCACCCTAGCGCATATTATTGGTCCAGTAATAGGCATTACATAAGAGCATGCATATTTAGATGGGTATGCGCTATAGATAATTTTAATATACCAATGGGTATACAGATATTGCTCCTCCTATCGCGCCTTCTCTTTAATGTTTAATTTTTCACGGTCATGTTATTGAGAAACCACGGCATAGCACGGCGAGCACAGGAAGAGAACAATATGTCGGTCCATTGCCGTTGAAGTTTGTTTTCTTATCAAATCGCGATAGTATAACAAACTCATCTTAATTATGGGCTAATTAAATAATCACCATTCGACTGGTATATTCTCACGCTCATGTTACATGCTGTCGAATAGCCATCTAACCTTTACATGCCAAATTCATTGTTTAAATACTGGTCGTTGTCCGCAGCAGACCCATTTTTCGTCGTTTTTGGATCCGTTGTTAAAGCGTTTCTAATTTGCCCCGGTTTGCTTTTGAATAGCGCCTCTGATACGCCGCATGTCTACATTGTCTTATTTGCGGTGCAGCTCAGAGGACCCTATCGGTAACACTAGTAAAATGTCTTCTTACATGGTTGAGAGCTATGACCACATTTCAATTTGAGTTCTATTGGAGTACACTACTTATTGGTCGGTTCGCTGAATAAAATCAGGCGGTCGGAGTCTCCGATGTCAGCGACTGTGCTCTTGTGAATTTTTTCCCCAGTACCCAATGTTACGGTATTGTTTTTGCGTGGCGTACACGCGCAACGTATTTGAAAGGTCGCTTTTAAACAGCATCTTCTCCACAGCAATGCAACAAGCACAACTCAGTTCCTGACAAGTTCCTTGTACCGGCAGAACAGCCGCCGTGTCGGTTGCTTCACGTGACCGTTGAGCCTGCTTTGCTCGGTCTGTTAGCGGGTTCCGTTTGTAGCTACATTTATGGACTGCCCACACGACACTTTCTTTAAGAGTAGTGGGGAAGATGAATTCGTTCATTTGCGTTACACATTCGCGCTGCTCTCTCGTAGGAGCCAAGCGTTGTGTAACAGCTTTGTTTGCCTTTGCCACTCTCCCTCGTCTTCGAGTTTTCACTAAAGTGTACTTCGGTCGCGGTTAGGCAATAAAGCGAGCCAAAGCGTTCCACCGATCTGGACTCCGCACTGCTACAAAAGCATTGGCATCACACAATGCAATCACTTACTGTAGTGTCCTAAGCAAATCATCTATGCACACCCCCGCCTAAAATGTTTAAGTTGGCAATGTGAGGCAAGTGTTTGTTTGCACTCCAACTATTAGCAAAAAAATCCTTTCGGGGCTAACTCGTCGGTGGTTCAGTGGTAGAACACTCGCCTGCCAACTATTAGCAAACATCGAAAAGTTGACGTACTACCTTTATCCTCCGTTTGGTTTGCCGTGCCCTTGTTCCGGCAGCTTCGACAGAGTCTTTTCCCCTATTGTTTTTTGCACACTCTTGTTGTCACGTTCCTCTCTCGGCTCGCCAAGCCTTTGTCCTGTGCTGGTACCACTTCTACTACGCGTACTCGACGACGACGACGACTCAGGTAAGCTACTGCAGGACGCGCGTCTAGGAGAGATTCAAAGGGTGGTGGTTACCAGTGGAGCCACTCTGGCGACTACCTTTGGGCTTGTTATCCTGTTTGCTGCCGCTCTGGCCGCCACAGCGACCTGAACTGCCGCTTACCTTGTTTCTTCTGATGCGGCTATCTGAAGCTTCCTTCAACGCTAGACTGTGCTGCTGGTCGGTGGTGAAAGCCTTGGCGACTGACTATCCGCTCGATGTCCTGTTCCCGAACGTGAGCCACCTGGCTCTCATGTTGCAGCCCAGGAATAGCGCTCTCCGGAGCTGCTTGTCTTGTCGCGTGCCTTCGCAATTTTTTTCCCCTTAGAAAAGTAGGACTTCGACCGATAGCGTTCCTCTGCCCCGCTCGCCCTCCTTCGTTCCCTCTGCTTTGCCTCGCCCCTGCCTCTCCCAAGCCAAAATGAGGCCATCGTGTTTCTCTTTTCTTCGATCTGCTGCCATGAGGTTCTCTCATTTAAGTAGGCTTTAGAAAGAAATCGGTATCAGCTGTTATCACCTGTGTTTAGTGCATATATTTCGAAGGGGAGCTATATTCACGATTTGTTGGAGTGGCAGGGAAAAGTGACCGAGGCCTCGGCTGAGGTAGCGCAGTTAGATGTGTACCTCACCAGGGAGCTTTGGGAGGGAATGGCATGCACTAGCCGGCACGTGTACACAAGGTACATTGTACATGGCTATCATCACTTGGTGTGTTCAACTCAAGGATTTCACCAAGTTGGCGATCAATGTCGTTGCCGGTTCTGCTCGCAGGTATGCGCTAAATACCACGCAGCGAGCTGCCAGTCGCATCGGCGGTCTTTGCACTTTCTTGCCCGGTGGGACGGTCGCTAAAGTGTTAAAAAATTGTATATATTGATGATTGTATTGTATTTATGTACCATCTTGAAATGCAAAATTATTGCGAAATAAACAATATGTATATATTCACGATAATTCAGAAACCGACTACGCTCCCACACAGAGCAGTCGCGGATACAGGTATCTCAGCATTCTTCTATACCGCACTGTTTAGTAGATTTCACTTTTTAATTTAAAAAAATCCTTGCTGTTTTATTGCGTCTGCAATGAATCACTGCAGTACTTTCTGTATGACTTTGGCTTTGCGGAACGTATGCCGTTTCAGACTTTACTTAGATTTCCCCAGTGCCTGCAACTAGACTAACGTGTATGCATCTGACTTCCGCTTTACTAAATATAAATACTTCATACAGCTTTATCCACCCATGGCGCGACCAGTGCACCTAACTGATCATTCCAGCAAACGGAAGCTCCAATCAGGCGGACTCCAGCTATAGATGGATTTCGTCTCTTTGCAGCGTTAGCGTTCTGTGGCCCACGGCAACAGCGCACATTAAATCAGGCCAAAGGGTCTCTATGTGTCCAAGTATTCCCCGCAGAGGCGACGCCGTCAACTTCACTTCTACTTCCAGCACGCGGGCTTTCGGATATTCTAGTCGTCTTTCAAGGATATAGCGGCAAAGTTTGGCAGTTGCGAGTTTCCGTTTCAGCTAGTCCTCTTGCGGGCGAGCTTGCTATAGCTGTTTCCCAGCAGGTGCCCCTGCTTCTTCACGTTAACACTTCTACTGTACGCCTGTCAGTATCGGGTACGGATACTTTCAACTTAAGTTGTACTTTCTGATTTTGTGGCCTTGAACCTGGCACCTAGGGCCTGCTCGAATTCGTTCGCTGCAGTATATATATATATATATATATATATATAGAAGCGACGCTTAGATGGCCTCGAAGTAGCCCCGATACTTGGTCGATTCCTTTGCACCCTTAAAAATTGGCTCGGAACATTTGCTACTAAGATGCTCAAGTCCGATATCTTCTCGCAGTGTGTATCATCTCACCAGTTTTTCTATAAACTCTAAGGCATTCTCTACCGCTGCAAGATTCACGCGATCAGGTGTATTCCCTCTATATTACGCAATTGTCTTCTGCCATGGTAATGTTCATGTTACCGAGTTGGTTGCGTTGAAAGACTGACACGAGGACGGCTTATGACAGTAGCTCGAGTAGTGTGGTTGTGTGCCGCATAAAACGGTGCACGTGTTGCATTAGAATGATCGAATGATACATTTTAATTTCTTTCTGCCGAAAACAAAAAAATGAGTGTCGTTCGCTTCCTTGCAGCTGACGCTGAACTGGATGGTAAAGATGGTTAGTCGCGACTCGTTGTTCTGCTTGCGTATGCTTGCTGAGAACGCGGCCACTCCCTTGGAATCGTCTTTCTTTCAGAACCCCAATCAGCCGTCAGATACGCGGTAGAGTATCATCTTAATAGGGCCAACACTATCATGCGTTACTTTGTTTTCAGCACGAACGGGATTTCGGTCGGTTCTTCAGGCTATGCGCACAGCCACTGCCATCTCCTTACGAAGTTGGTCCACTATATTGCTTTTGGCTTTAAGAAGCTGGTCTCCAAAAACAAGTACACACTTTGCTTGGCGTTATACTTGTGGTTCTGCTGGTGGACCGTGTTCGTGTTTCATATCCGCCGTTTCAATGCCGCCTATTGCACGCCATTCTGTTACCGTTTCGTGCTCTGTATGCGGCAAGTTCACGTTCTAGCATGCGTACGTTTTGAGTAGCCACTACCTATCCTATAGAAATCAGCGTCAACATTCACATTGTGTGCTGCGACGTTAGACCGGCCTAGCTTTAATTGCGTGCACACGAAGACAAAGAAGATGAGGACCCTACAAGACTGACAAAGCACCTCTAAGTTGCTTTGTCAGCCTTGTAGAGTTCGTGGTATCTTTCGGGACCGGTTCATACAGCTGTGTAGCAGTCATCCTTAACTGACTGAGCTGTATTATGCTAATGTGTAATCATTTCATAATGTGTAATCATAATTTTTAATAATTTTATAATCATAACAGTAAAGTTTCGTACCGTTCGCGGGTTTTTTACTCGGTTGCTGTTTGTCAGCGCGGATAGAGTGTCCTTTGACATCTTTCACACTCTACAGTCATAACGCCAACTGAGGCAGTACGCCAAGAATATAGTCGCTCCTTTCGGCCGGTCTGCCTGCTTAGCTACGCCGATCACACCTGTGGGCACGGATCAACTGTGTTCCTGCGGCGGTCGGATTGAATAGGTGCTAACTGTGGGTGTCATCTCGTTACGTTGGTGTCAGGGTGTCCAGGTACTTACTGTCTCGTCTGCCGTTGTCGCTCGTGGAAGTAATGTTTTAGTACAGGCGAATACTGGCGGCTCCGTACTTTCGCCTCCGTCCTCCATAGCTTTCTTCTATCCGCTCGTGTCACTGGGCCTGCTAACTGATAGAGTAGAAATTAGGCAAGTTGCGTCGGTGCAAACTTACGATGGCAACTGCAGTACGGAGTACCTTGAAGGCCCGTACAAGAGGTCACCCAAAAAACAATGTTCACACTGGGGGAAGATGTTCCGCTTACAAACCTTGCGGAAATTCCTTTGGACACGCGTTATGTTTAACTCTACCCTATTCATATATTACGCCTACGGTTATATTTATGTAGAAAAAGGAAAAGTAATCGAGCTGAGACTACTTCTAGCGAAGGTCTTTTTCCGCGTTCTAAGGCAATTTTGCCCTACGTTAAAATTGCCTGGCTCTTGGTTTGTAACATATTTTGAAGTCTGATGAATTTTGGTGAGTCCTTAGCCTTTATATTAGAGTCGTTAACCTTTGCATTATAGTCATTGGCGATTGTATTTTGAGTTAGTAAAATGCAGCCAAGGATGCATGCGTACTAGTATGATTATATGTTCAGTACAATTTAAAGGCACTAATGAGAATAAATATATTGCCTCCCGTTTAAGCCTCCCGTTAGCATTAGTCTCGCGTTGAAGCATGGCTGCGCTGTCTAACTTGCTCGGCTGAAAATCTGGTCAATTTGTTGGCGGTTTCCGTTAGAAGTTGCATCCAGAAACTGCTGACATGGCACTTTCTCTAATAGTGGCGGGGCAAATGAGTTTGTTCGTTTGTTTGCATCTGCACTAGCGCTGCTTTCGTGTAGGAAGCAAGCGTTGGTAACAGCTTTGTTTGCATTTATCACTCTCCCTCCTCTTCGAGTCTACATCAAAGTGTACTTTGGTCGCGGTTAGGCAATAAAGCGATTCGAAGCATTTTACCGATCTTGGCGTCACAGAATGTACTCAATTACTGTAGTCTCGCAAATCAGCCATCCATCTGCACTCCATTGAAGTGTTCAAGGTAGCAAGCTGCGACAAATCGTCGTTCATGTTCCCTACTATTAGAGAAATCTGAAAGTTGACATACATCGAGGTAGACTCGTTGTACGCACTGTGCATCCTAAGCACATCTAATCTAAGTGAAAAAATTACATCTAATATTATGTGCCATTATAAATCGGTGCCTTCTGGCGAGTATAGTCTTTCAACAGCCGGCCTCAGCATTGTACGTACGTCCCACCCGCACGAATTCTAATGCAACTTCCCGGTTTCTTACAATTTAGAAGTCTACACTTCAAGAGATGTCTCTATGACTATCTCTGATTTATTGCGTTTCCCAAACAAACATTACACAATTTCCATTCAAATCCACTCATCTAATTCAATTGCGTATCTGTAATGCCATTTTTTTTATGGAGAAGATAAGTTGGGTTCCGACTGATCGGTTTTGACCTGAAGGCCACTGCCGCATTCGTTGCAATGAGATCTCTACCATAGAATAGTACCAGCTGGCAAGAGTCTCTGCCTATCAAATAGTACCAGCAGTCCTACTGTTACGTGCCTTGTGCCTTGCAAAGACCTCCCCTGTCTCCCCCGTTTGGTCTGTCGTACCCCGTTTGTTCGTGCCGATGAGACAAAGTAACTTTCCACTTCTTCTCTTTCACACACTTTTGTGTCCTATCTCGGTTCGACAAGGCTGTGCTGCTTCTACTACGTGTAGTCGACGACGAAGACGGCCCAGATAAGCTACTGCAGAAGGCATGTCACTAGGACAGCCTCAAAGAGTGGTGGTTACCAGTGGAGCCTCAAAGGTGGTGGTTACTCTGGCGACCACTTTTGGATCTGTTAGGCTGTTTGCCGCCGCTTAGCTTGGTTCTTATAATGCAGCTATCTGCCGCTTCCTTTAGGATAACGTGTGCTGCTGGTTGAAAGCCACCGCGTCCGCTATCCGCTCGATTTCTTTCTCCCGAACGTGAGCCATCTGGCTCTTATGTTCCAGCCTAGAAACAGCGCTCGTCCGAACTGCTTGTCTGGTCGCTCGCGTGCCTTCCCAATATTTTTTTCCCGTTAGACGAGCACAAGTTGGACCGATGGCGTCTCTTTGCCTCGCCTTTCTTCGTTCCCTATGCTTTGTCTTGCCTCTGCGTCTTCCAACATAACGCAAGGCCACCGTTTTCTTGTATTTTATCTGTTTACATGAGGGTTCCCTCATATGAGTAGGTTTTAGCATGCTCTATGCTAGAAATCTATGCCAACTGTTGTCTGCTGCGTTTAGGCTCACCTATGCTAATTGCACGCAGACTTCAGAGCTGAAGCAAATGCACGATATTTCAGAAACCGCGTACAAGTTAGTCGATTTTACTTTTCAATAAGAAATCCTCTGTTGTTTTATTGTATTCGCGATAAATCACGGCGGCACTTTCTTCTGACGACTTCAGCTTGGTGGAGCGTATGCCGTCTCAGCATTCTACTTTTAGCGCCTTCCGCTAGAATAGCGTGTATGCATCTGACATCTGTCTTAATGAATAGAAATACTTCAAATGGATTTATCCACCCATGAAGGGACGCCACCAGTGCGCCTAGCCTGTTCGTTCTAGCTAACGGATGCTCCCAGGATGGCGGACTCTAGCGTAAATCGATTTCAGTCTCATTGTAGCGCTAGCGATTTGTCGCCTACGGCGACAGCGCACATTGAGTCAGGTCAAAAGGTCTCTGTGTACCTAACTATCCTACGCAGGGGCGATAGCGGTAACTTCAACTCCACCTTTAGCACGCGGGTTCTCGGTTTTATTTTAAGGATATAGCATCAAGCTTTGAGACAGATGCGAGTTTTGGTTTCAGCTCGCCTTCTTGCGGCAAGCTTGCTGTAGCTGTTTTCCAGCAGCAGCTCTTTACGTTAAACATTCTACTGGCCTGCCAGTATCGGGTGTGGATATTCTCAACTTAAGTCGTACTTTGTGACTTTACAGCTTCGTGCTTGCACCTGGGGCCTGCTCGAGCTTGTTTGCTGCAGCGTAATATATATACTTCGAGACGACACTTAGGTGACCACAAAGTAGCCCCGATACATGATCGATTTCCCCATCGCTTAGATTATTGGCTACTCTCAAGCCCAAGTCCAATATTATTTGGCAGAGTGCATCATGTCGACAGTTTCTCTATAAACTCAAACGTATTTTCTATCACTGCGGGCTTTATGTACATGGCGACCAGGTTGATTGCCTTGCCCATGATTGCCTTTATGTTACCTAGTCGGCTGTTATGAACGACTTACGGGCGAAAGGCGGTTTCGTACTATTCTTGTCCAAGGGTGTTAGGGACCATGTCTCCGTGAGCACTAGAAATGCATTTTATTCATGGTCAGAAGTTTAATTTGTTCTATCGGACCCTTGCAGTTTCTCAGTTTCTTCTTTAGCGTTTGACTAAATTCAGCAGACATGCTACCATTTCATACAGACTGGACCTCCGTGGTAGACGGGCTTATTCATGTAAGTCGGTCTTCGCCGCGGACATTTCGTTGACTTTGCGGGTCATCGCGGCTATTCCTGCCTGAGTGAAGTCCTGCAATGGGTACGCAGTGTGACACGTTGGCTCCGTGCCCGTTGGAGGGATAACACACGGACTTGTGTTGAGCAGAGGCGGCTTTTGAGGTGCCCATTCTAATCATCTAAAAAAATTGCGACTCGTAGGCAGAATGATTTTGCAACTGTCTTAGTTGCCTACGTAGTACGAGCAGGCATTTCTGTGAACCATGATACGATACATAAGGTGTTGAATTAGAATGTAATCCATGTTTAATTCCCCTTTTGCCGGAAACTTAAGTGTCGCTGGTATTTTTGCGGGAAGTGCTACACTGAGAGATGATTACGATAGTTCGTCGCGACTCGTTGTTATGCTCGCATAATTTTGCTGCGCTGCCCCTTCTCTGAAAAAGTCAGAACTTTATTCTACGCACCTTTGGAAGACGCAATTCAGAGGCAGAATTCAGTCGTCATATTTACAGTGGCGACTAACGTTGGTAGGACCAATACGGTCCCGCAATACTTAGTCTTCCGCACGAACGAGGTATCGATTTTTCAGGCTGTACTCATAACTACTGCTATCTTCTTAAAAAGATGGCCAACTGTACGAGAATTCAAATTTTTTTAAGGAGGTTGTTTTTAATTCTAGACTATTCTTCGTCCCCTACGGGCTTGGAATTAAACCTGAGGTATATCTTTAATGCACCGAGGGCCGGATACGTTAGGATATATAGGGTTTCCCCAACAGTACTTGTGGTAGCTTGGCCGCTGACTCTTAGCCGTATGGTTTATGATCTATTCTCAACGAGCATCGCTCAAAGAAAATTGGATCAACAACAGGGATTGAATCGGTGACACCCCGGTAGATGACAACCATGACTAGCGCACTAGTCCTCTAGACCATGCCGTCACTGGCCCACTGTACTGCTTTTGGTTTAGTGAAAACGGCCTCGACATTAAAACGCATTTTACTTGAAGTTATCGTCGTGGTCTCCGCTAGTAGAATGTCTATGTTACCTGACTCCACGTTGCTCTTTAGGATGTTTCGGAGACTGCCTTATGTACTGTTGGTACAGACAGTTATCGGCATCTCGTGAGGGACTCTCATCTACTATGCTCCGGGCTCTTCCCCACGTCGGAATTGTATAGCATTACTTCAAAATCTTTGACATCATAAAGCTCGTTTGCTCCCCGTCGTCGGTGACCTCTGAGGTAGAGAGCATACAGACGTCTGTAGTCGCCTTACCACGAAGTCTCCGCACAGGCAGTTATACCATGGTCGAATGTCTAGAATAAGTAGCCGCGTCTATTAGTCCATGTCGTTGTGCGAAGAGGTGCTCTCACTCCCCCGTCCACGCGTTCTATGTCGCCCCCTCTGACCCTTTAGAGATCTAGATTCGTGTTGAGGAATCACTCTCCGCCTGTTTCGTGTGGTGCATAACGCCATGTCTTTCCATACAGAGGCGATGTAAAGCGCCGCCGATTCGGTGACCCGCGTTAGAGCACCTCCCCACATTTGGGAGTATCCTTGCCAGGTTGCGCAACCTTGGCCATCTTTTTTTGCAACATGTTTGATACGCGGCATTTCTGAATGACCCGTGCCAATAACGGCTATGTAATTGGCCTCCGATTTGATAGGTAATACGTGCAAGTATATGACGGATATGCGCCGTTTTGTGCAAGGCTTTCATTTTACTAGAGGAGAGCTGCAGCCGCTTATTAAGAGCGTGGCTCACCGTTTTCTGTAGAGATGTTTCTTTCCGGGCCATGACGGTCATGTCTGGGTTGGCGTATAGGCATACGCAATAGTCTCCACTCGCTAGGATAAATTATGGAGGCGAACGACATCGCGACCACACTATTATCAGTTTTCAATTATCCGTATTGAACGTATTTTTAATAGTTTGTAGTCTTCAATGCCTCCTCTACGATCCAGTGTAAAACCCGGTGAATTACATCCATTGCCGACACAGAATGTCTATTTCGCGGCAAGTTCATCATTAAGTTAGCCTACTTTGATGCTTTCTACCAGCTCGCCAAGTGTATGGCGAAGAAAATGATCTCCCCGTAGAATGTTCGTGATTGCCTCTGCGACCATTCGAGAGGGCCGCTTCGATAATGTTCGTACTATCTCGGAAGGGGTTTCTCCGTGTGACCCTCCTTATCTTGCCCATTGCAATCCGTTGGTAATCCTATGGTTTTACCTTTATTGCTTCGATAAGGTCTTGTCAAGCTATCATTTTCGAACGAGCTATCTCCGTCGTAAGTTGTCTCCTGCCATCCAGTTATTTGTCATGCAGCAAACGGTGCGCCACTCAAAGATTTGCTTTTATCTCGCCTTTCCGCCGTTCTGTCGCGTTGGCAGGCACAGCGACCAGAAAAATCGCTTAGTTTGCTTCTTCTGATGCTGCTACCGGGCCAGCTTGTGCTGGTTGAAAGCCGTGGCGACGTTCCACTCGGTTTCGTATTCCCGAACGTGAACCACTTGGCTCTCAAGTTCCAGCCCAGAAATGGTGCTTTCTTGAGCTGTTTGTCTTGTCGCGTGCCTTCCCTAATACTTATTGGTCATCTTACAGAGATTAAATTAAATTTATATTAGAAGGCTTGGAGTGGGAAGGTTAGGGTATCCTTCCTGGACGTTGCCGATGGCCATGAGCCAGCATTTCTGGCCGCTCTCTGTCATACGGAATCTATGAAATGGGGGTGCGCAGACCGGGTGGTAGCAAGTCAGGCAGTATGGGCAGACTTTCAAGTTTGTAAATAAATTCACATACTTAGGCATTACATTGGCTTCCTTAGTCAAAGCCTTTGCTATGCACATTAGGAAAAGCAATGGTTGTGTCAACAACACTTAAGAGAGCTCGCAGGGGCTTTCACTCAAGAGACAACTAGCCCTTTTGGATCGAAAAATAGCGCTAATTGCTTCAAGCAGCATTAAGCTCCTATGGGCGTAACTAACAGTAGAATACTTTTGGGAAAGTGGATACATTTGTGAATATGATGAACATAGTGATATTGAAGTGCTTAGCGGATTAATTCGAATTAAATGGGATATACAAGATACCGAGTAATACGTCAGAAGATAATAGCATTGTAAAGTGGCTTCGTAAAGAAGGATTGTATTTTTTTAGTCTAAAAAGGCCTACGATATTGACAAGAAAGGTACCTTATATATGCTCATAGGGGAAGATGGATTCGAAGCAAGTTGCGTTATAAGTATATTTTACAGAGGAGCCACAGTAATGATCAAACGAAAAAGGATCCAGTCAAGTGAAAATAGTATTGCTAAAGGTGCAACAAAGGAGTGTCCCTTACCATCGGTAGCTTTTCTAATACATTATAGATAGAAAGAATCTGGGTTTAACAGGAAAACAAATATTTGAAAGACTGGGGAAGCTTTCTAAACGTCGCTAATAACCAAAAGCAGCAGTTCGGGGCGGTCTCCGCCATTAACTAGTCCCTGTTTTGGTTAGATTGGGTTATTACCGGCAGTGAATCGTGTCGTTGCGACACCCGTCTCATGCTTGGCACAAGGCACTCGATAAATAAATTGTGCTCAATGTTTTCATTGTTTGAAAACTGAGTCGCGAACCTGTGCGGTGGCCTGCTAAAGCACAGCATGCTGGAAGTTGTTTTCAGCACACAAAGTACAGAGAGCTCGCCCTATACTTAAATCGTTCAGAATACGCGATGTAGATCGTTTTGCTGTCGTGGTCATATTTCAGGTTTTGGTTAGTGATCTTTATTTTAGTTTCAATGGTGTTTGATTGACTTGCTCTTACATTAATTCATCGTAAAGACATCGCGCTGCGCTCTGCTGGGAATCTTAGTTTAACTTAAACTCCCTTCAATTTAAAAAAATGGTAATGATTTGGGCGTATCTTGGATCTCATGACATACGGTGGAACGCTTTCCTACTTAAGGACATGTCATTGACATACATTTTCTGGCTAAATATCGTGTTTTTTTTATTAGCGGATCTCGCTACCGCAAGAGATGGATTTAGTTTTAAAAAAACTGTCACTGTGATATATCAGTTTAGTCTAAAATATTGCTTATGGATAAACTGTTCACTGCTGAAATTGAACACATTTCCAGGGCCCACCTTCCAGGCTTCTATATTTGCTACTGTTGCGCCCTATTCTTCACGTTTCCGGACAAACTTCTAAAAGAGGGAGGAGAAACTGCACTTTAGTAATCCGAGATGCACGTTGTTTCAGGCCAGTGTTCACTGCAGGGATGATAATGCGCTTCCAGGTTAACGTTCTGACAGTAGCAGTATTAGTTTCATTTACTAGTAACTCACTTTACTAACATATGATTTAGGTACTTTGCAGAGACGTTGCTATTTTTTTCCAATTTCCAGTAGCACTAATTAACGGGGCATAAACCTTGTTCTTTTACAGTTTTTTGTGTCAACCAAAATTTGGCTTTTAAATGCACACTGTAGATCACCAGATATATTCTTTTGCTAAAGTTCGTCTACAGGTACTGCGTCGGAACACCTTTGCAGTAATACATGCAACAGTCCGCTCTTCAAAGCTTACAGTTGTGCGCCGTGGCTAATTCGTAAAATATTTTCTTGAACAAATCATCCAGACCGTGAATGGCAAGCCTAGTAACAATGTGCCTGTTCATAACTTGCAATTGTTACATAGGATCTCGGACATTAGCAACTACTCGTGATTGCAGAGTTCCTTCTAAGAAATAAAGGCTATCGACAATGTTAGAAGGTACAACGCATTTTATGTAAATCGGGCTTGCTTTTTTTATTGTTTCTAACCACAACGTAGTGCTGTTTGAATCCGCGACTATCCTGAGTCACATTCGCCAGTAGTAGATTTTATATGCATATCGACCATATCCGTCGCGTCGTCCAGTAAAATTGTTTGACAGGCAAGGTAAATTTATGGCTGGCAACACACAGGCTTCAAAACAGTAGGACCATTGCTAGAGTTTAACGTAGAAGTTCGGGCCTTAGTAGTGACAACCCTCACAAATTATGCACGAGGGCCTCCTATTTACATGATGTACTTCGCATACATGCGACAGTTCGCCAATAGCGCACCCGATGTCGAAGACAACTCGCACCTAAATAATAACTTCGCTATCAGGATAACACCTACCATCTGTATTCTGCGTACTAAACGTAATTGAAGCACAATTTAGAATCCACAATTCGATTGCCAACGACACATTTAGCCAGGCTGTCAATGGCTGACTGCAATAGCTATAAAAAGTGAAAATTTTATTGAATATTCAAGTTTACCTGTCAAATGTTTATGAACGCTCGACATATTTAACTATTGCAACTTCTACAGGCCAACTACGGCGTCTCAAAGCCTATTCTGGCGTACTATGTTCCGGACTAACGACCAATAACTCGCTTACAACAAGAGGACGAGCAAGAGGCATCATGCGTTATCGCGAATAGAAGGCATCACGCGACATCGCGAATAGTGCCACCGGATTTTATCACCTTACGAGCATTTAAAGTGGAACATCGACATGTTATGCCCTATTCTATCAAAACTATACAATATTTATTTTAATGTCTTTGGCACGAAACGATGCCTGCCAGATGACGGAAAAGCTCTATAGAGCCTAGTTTTAGGCGTAAGAATGGCGGAATTGACCCGCCTAAATTACAAGTGCTTTGCCGTAACATGAAGATCGTTTAAACCAGTTGTCGTTCAAGGGCTTATTAGACTCTCAGAAACTCATATCGTTTAAGGGCTTATTAGACTTAGAAACTCATATAGTATACTATCTGTGTATGAACCTAATTGTTTAAAAGTTAAAGAATGCGTTCAAGTGTCGTTGTGAAAAAAAATGACATTACGCGTTATCAGATACATGTGAGCACACAAATTAATGAAAAGCCCTTATTAGGTGAAGCCCAAAGTAAGAGACAAAAAAAGAAGGAGTATAGTACATCGGACCATAGTGACGCGTTGCAAAACGTAGAGCTGCCATTTTATGTGGTAAATTATATTATGAAATTCATAACAAGGACTAACGTTTTCTGATTGCACGTTAAAGTCTCTACTATGAAAAGCTTGAAGTTATATATATATATATATATATATATATTAACTTCAAGCTTATTTCACTGCTTTACGTCAACCACTGATAACATTTGTAAAACGTGTACAACACACGCACTAAAAATCTGTTTCGTCATCGATTGTGCTGTGTAACGGACTGCCCAATCGTTATTTTGGGGGGATTTCGGCCTACCTAGGATTACTAAATACGCTAAGTCTTGGGCGGGTATTTTAGTCGTGTGCTATATAGGCAAAATTCTATAGTAGCTATACCGTTTCAGCGGCTTAAGGCAACCGACTGAAGCTTTTACTCATGTGACTCGCTTTGTTGATAACCAATCTTCTGGCCAATCTTTTCACCAAACTAATTGACATGAACGCACGCTATTATGGTGGTTGGTCTACGATTCGTGGCTTATGATATCGCTGCTTGGCACTGAAACCAAAAAGCCAAATCAGTTTTTCTTCCGAGAATACTTCCTCTATATTACCTTAAACGTTTGCGCCCTTTCTAGCCGGACCTCATCACAACCCCCCCCCCGGTTTGAAGAAAATTACTCTGTTAGACTTTTATCTTCAGAAACATCTGTGGCCTAAAGCCCGTACTTAAAGATCGTGAAATTATAAATTAAAATCATGTTAGTAGCTTGTTTCCCCTTTTCACGATGTCTTTGTTTTGAACGTCGGCAAATGTCCACCGTCCGATATCATCCACTTGCTTTGCGCCGATTATCTTCGATTATCTTAAGCTTTTCTGTCTACTCACCGGTCTCACACGCCTTTCTGCAAGCGGTAGTCGAGGGCGTCACCTGGTTGTGCGCTGAACATGGATTGCTACTGTTTTCCGCCAAAAGGGTAGTTCCAAAAAACGAACACAATAATGAAGCGTTCTAGACCATGACATCGCGGCGGACGGCACTACCTTTACGTTTCTTGTCGTCACTCGTAGCCCGAATATTACGGGCACCACCAATCTTTACTTTAGTGACTATGCTACAGAGTGTTTTAGGTTTGTAGCATCTAGTCTCGACCAAACCGCGTTCCGCTGCTTCACTTGTAGGGTCGCTTAAGTGTAGGTGCAACCATAAACGTATGTTAACTTAAATGAACGAATTGACAGCGCCAATTACACCAAAATGGTAAAACGCTAAAAGTATTTGGCACATCTTCCTGAGACGTATTATTTGGTGAAGATGTTCACAAGTCGGCGCAAACGATGCTCCAGATTTACCCTTAATTCCCTCGTTTGGTTCAATTAAAAAGTAAGACGAACGGTTGGTGCATGGGTTTCTATTTCAGCACTGTGAGAAAGTGTATTTTGATATGTATATTGGAGAAGCCTCCGTTCGTAGCGATTGGACGCAGTTTGGGCCATTGTTGTTGTTGTCGTCGTTGTCGTCGTCGTTGTCGTTGTTGTTGTCGTTGTTGTTGTTGTTGTTCTTGGTGTTGGTGTTGTTGTTGTTGTTCCATCTGCCGTCGTCGTCGTTTACAATTTTTCTTTGTCGCTGTTGTTGTTGTTGTTGTTGTTGTTGTTGTTGTTGTTGTTGTTGTTGTTGTTGTTGTTGTTGTTGTTGTTGTTGTTGTTGTTGTTGTTGTTGTTGTTGTTGTTGTTGTTGTTGTTGTTGTTGTTGTTGTTGTTGTTGTTGTTGTTGTTGTTGTTGTTGTGTTGTTGTTGTTGTTGTTGTTGTTGTTGTTGTTGTTGTTGTTGTTGTTGTTGTTGTTGTTGTTGTTGTTGTTGTTGTCATCAGCTAGTCGATGCAGCAGCAGCTTAGCGAACTGGTTGCCGAGCTTCTTCTCGCTCGCTCGCTTCACCTGTCTGATTTTCATAATTAATCAACAACCGCGTTGTGAGAACTTTTTGGCGCGCAGGAGCCCACTTCGGGGCTTCGGGACACGGGAACAGCTTCCAACCGGAATGAAAACCCACCACCGTCGGGAAGTTGAACTTTTAAGTACATTCGGCGCCGCCGACGTTCTCTGCCCACCAAGAGGCCGCACGACGTACGAACGGACGGCCTGGCCAGCCGGTCGGTTGAAAAACGGCGCCGCCGCTCCGGGGATTGAGCAAATGTGCTGTTAGTGCCAGCCAATGCGCGGCCACCATCACCACCGCCTCCATCAAAAGAGCTTAACAGTGCAGCCCGAAACACAGTAGCGTCATCGCGCCTGCCCTCCAAATCGTGACCCCACTAACCCCCCGCCCCACCCATATGCGTCTGCATATTTGCAAGGTGAGTGAGCCAAGCCTTTGCGCACCATTAGACGCGAGAGACGGAGATAGAGAGATAACGTAGAATAGGCGCCGGTAGCAGTATAACAGCGATTGCATTGCCGTTGCCGCAGAAGCAGAACAGCAGCATTTGTAGCAGACGTGGGAGAGTTGTAGCCAGCGGATCGAGATCTGGATCCGTAAGACGAAGCACGACGAAGATGTAGTGAGAGCTAGAGAGAAACTAAGAGATACGCACGGAAAAAAGAAGAAAACAAGCAGGTGGAGAAAGAGGAGGAGATGGAAATTATGATATTAAAAACAAAGGAGTAAGAGGAACGGAGAAGGCGCGAGAACTAGGAGAGGGCAGAAACGAGGTAACCAGGAAGAGAGCCAATGATGCAGCTGCTCCTCGACCGCCTGCCCGATCTGTTTGGCTATCGAAGAAAGACGAGCCACTTTTCCCCAGTGTGGAAAGAAGGGAAGTATGAAGGGAAGGCAAGGGAAGTATGAAGGGAAGGCAAGGGAAGTATGAAGGGAAAACAAGGGAAGTATGAAGAGAAGGCAATGAGTTCCCCTTTTCGTTTGTCTTTCCCATCATCTCCAAAAAGAGATTAGTTCCCCATCACCTCTAAGGGGAGCGCCGAAACGAAATTGGGCTAAAACGTTTCTCGTTATATAATCCAGCCGGCCAGCTAGCCGGACAATCAGTCAATCAGTGGTGTACTTAAATTTAACACTAATTAGGCAATTTAAAAAAAAAACTAAAAACGTACAATGGTCATGCAATTAACCAAAATGTATGTAAGATGACAGTGTCATGGCAAATGTATTATTAATGCTGGTGTCTTAAAAACATACACATACGCCGCTACGGTTGATGAGCAATTTTCATATGGTCAGCGACTCTTTTAGCCACCTTCTGCCAATCTTATGAAGAAATGATAATATGAAGTTATCGGGTAGTAATTTTATCAATAAAAGTGATTTAAAACTCAAGTTGATGTGGTTACCATGGCACTTGTTAAATATTTTTTGCAAAATATAAACAAATCGAAACATTGCAAACTCGTCGCCAATTGACCTTTCGCTCTAATTATTTGACCGTTTCGGGGCAAAAAACAACACGCTGATTTTAACGATTACAAAATATGCTTTAGTCTTTATAGACATTTTAATAACACGCATTCAAGCAAACCAAAAAATCTACATATTCGAGCTGAACGCTTTAGTGCTCAGCTGCTTTATTAGTAAACCTCTCCTAGTCATGCTAGCCCTATCTCTGCAGCAATGCTCTCTAAGCAAATAAGCGGATACTGAATTGGGTGCAACGTTTACGCTGGACGTGCGTACGCGCAGTACGCCCACATCGTATGGTCTGAGTGTATCTCGTTATAAACAGACTAATGGCAGCAGAAAAGGCTGGCTGGAGAAAACAGTCAACGGAGATATGTGCGCTCTCTACATGTAACTCTACAGGACCGGACGGACTCTTCGGCAAGAGACGTGAGCAGAAGCAACTGCTGCAGAGTCTCAGAAGTCGGCTCTGGGTGAGTGGGCGTCCTTTTCAACGAACAGGCGCCAAAGCCGGCCGTCAAAGTCGAACGGTTTCTTCTGAATGTCATAGCGTCCATTTCCATTGACAAGTAGAGCAATAAGCTTGAAAACAGAAAATGCTTGTTGTTGCTCTCGTTGGCACACGGGCCGTCGTTGGATACTTAATCTTATCCAAACCGAATGCAACCGCCCTTTTTGGTATCTACGCGAACGTGTATTTCTGTTTGTGCACTAAATTATCGGGCATTATGTGGCATATGTATTGCATTTGTTGCGAAAAAAAATTGCATTATGAGTGTAGTACACATTAAAACAACGTCCATCGGAACTGATTCTGTGTTACTTTACTTTGCTGTATAGGTGTAACTACTAGTAACTACAAAGTTCACCATCTTGCCGTCAAAAGCCGACGAGTGGCGCGGATGCCGTGTACTAATGGACGTATGCTGTTTACTTACATGAATAGGATTGCAAATTTAGGAAGCACACGCACACACATTCCGCTAAAGTGCGCAACGTAATAAGAGTTATCAACATCGTCGAATTCGTAGAGTTAACCCGCCATCTGGGTAGCGTAATATTTCAGGAAAAACATACCAACATGACACGAACTATTGTAGAATAGGTCTTGCGATCATGCCACAGACATGCCAAGTTATACATGCCTATCACCTAGCACATGCAAAAGAATCCTCGATCATAGAGGCTAAACTCTACGACAGATATTCGCTGCACTTCGTTGAAACTCCTCCCGAATACGCGAAAAGCAACCCACTTGAATCGCATTGAAATTGTGAGAAACATCTTTACAGCAGCGCACACGCCGCAGTTTCCAACGGTTCTACTTGTCTTAAAGTTCGAAGAGTAAACAATGTATACATATAATATCACAATCTGCCCTAAGCCTTGCCACGCGCCATAGGCTAAAAGATTATAAGTTTTAGCATAAACAGGCTTTGATAGGTGCGGTGTTCTGAAGGGCGCGCCGTTGCAACCCATAAGCCTTAACTTCGATAGCCTGAAGAAGCCTCCTATCCACGAGGCTCAAACAATCCGCTGTTACGTTTAGGGTTTACTTCTCGATTTACAATTTTATCTGATGAAAACGAAAACTGGCTTTAGAAACACGCGCCTACAAGTCGTTGATTCACGCATTTATCCTCCTCGTTATTTAAACCGATCCTAGTACGCGGAAAACATACCCTTTACCTCGAAGACCGATTGCATAGTACGTGGGCCTGTAAACACTGCATATGTAAAGAGCGAGGTTAGGCTACCTAGCGCCTTATCGAGTACAACTGGCCCGCTTCGGAGATAATATATGAAGGAGGAGATGCGCAGCTTTTAACTTTTTAACAGACGTCTACTTTTGCACAATTTTATTTTAAGAGTTAAAAGACGAGGAGTTACGTATTTCTTGAATATATATGATATGTCTAATATTGATCCGTCGAACTAGCGCGATAAGAATAACAGTGTCGAATAACAGCAACCAATAATTCGTTAAACCGCTCTCAACAAACATTTTCAAAATAGATCTATCGATTTTAATCCGACAGGAGAACTAATATTAGGATGCGCACTACACAAATATCCGAAAGAAGGATTCCTCCCGTCCGCAACTTTGATCTAATTTGAATCGCTCTTGCTTTAATGGGTCGGTGTTATGCGTTTAAACGTCTCAAAAGTACGAATTCTGACATTTTGTTTAGAGGCTAGTACTATGTTTTGTTATTTACTTTGTTTATTACTTTGCTAGGACGACACTGACCACTGACCAATATCCTACGCAGTGAGAGAGCGATGATTAAGTCCACAAGAGTGTTTTTACGAGCTTCGATCGACCATTGGGAATAAATTCCTATAACTGAAAAGTGTACGGATGGTACGAAAAAATTCTACTGGATATTTCAATATGTGCGACACATTCCACGAAGGACGTCAAACAGCAATGGACGAAAAAAATATGGCTCGTGTGAGAACTGCGAGTGACGAACAACCAAATCTAATGTAGATATCGTTAGAAAAGACTTCAATCTTAGACGCTAAGTCCCGCGGACCTGATCTCGGACACGCAAAAAATCTGCTCAATGGTACCTTGTGATTTGGCACGGGACAAAAAATAGGCGCGGGTCTTTCTAACATGAACATTTCTGATAAAGTTGGATGAGGACTCTAAGTCTTCAGAGCTTGTCAAAAGGTGCACTTTTATTACTCCTCTACTCAAGTCCCAGAGGTCAAGTGTTAAAACGTTTTCACCAACGAGGTGATGATCACCGTTTCGTTCTACAAGAGTGTAACTGTGGCCACGGTCGAACTGGAAGAAGGCGATACAGTGATAAGCGATCAGTATACTATAGAATGCCCACCTCAAGTTTTCGCTGCGGTCACTAAGGAAGAATTCTCTTAAGGCATTTCTTCTTTAAGGCAATCGTTTATTCACTATTACAACGCGCCAGCTCACAGGGCTGAATCTACAGATGTCGTTTTCGCAGTCACGTTAATGATATATTCAACTTACTTACCCGAATTGGCAACGCAAAACTTCCTTCTCATTCCAGACATAAATTGAGACGGAAATATTCGATTTACGCGAAGCGGAGGGTGAAGCCATCGTGTTGGAGCTAGAAAACATAAAAACGCGCATCAGATGTGTTTCGATGCATGATTCCACCACCTCAATGAATATATATAAATGTTTAAGGTTTATTCACCATATATTTGTAGTATAGTACAATTGTTCATATATCATTTTGTAGGCTTATGATATTGTTGACACTTGACTGTACTGACGATGCTTTGATAAACAAGCATTTGAGTATGTGGCAACGTCCGATATTGTACTCCCAACAGTATTTAGATACGCACCTCGTAAATTTCATAACAATTTAATTTCAGCAATTATTGAAGTAGTTTATATTATGCCATGCTGTTTGACATATTAATAAATCTGTTTTTCTGTGATGACAGTTTCCATTTTTACTTACCCTGAAGCCGAAATGCCACGTTTTCTCAATTATCTGTTTTGTCGAACTCGTTCCGTGCCTCCTTGGTGCATCCGTAGCATATTTCTGTATGCGTCGCCGATGCAATCTTTGGCAGCCGACGTTCCCTTGTGATAATTTATCTTATCTATGTTTTAAGGTCTGATATTGTAAAATAAGAGCCAGTTGCAAGAAGGCAGTATCTTAGGAAATATTTTGATTCTAAATAAATTTAATGAAATTTTAGTTCTATATCAGTAACGTCTCTCACTCAAATTATGGCCGCGGTGGCCTACGCATTATTCTATATGTCTGCTGAATGACAGCCGGGTGGTCACTGTTATTCCGAGATAGTAAAAGTAATTGACGAGTTCAATATTTGCTCTCCCTATCTTAATGCATCGGTCAACTGCAGCGTACGATCTCTACCTTTACTAAATAGTAGCACTTTTGTTTTAGCTATGTTGATAGTCAGTAAATTTTCTCAGCACCAATCTGAGGCTTACCGTGACTAAAATTGCGGGTAGTGTCGTGTGTTTTGCAAAAGCTACTGAGCCGTCGGCATAAAATATGTGTATCGCCTTCACATTTCTAAGAGAATCCGCCAAGCCAGTTACGTGCAGTATAAAGAGCAACGGGCTTGCAGAGTCACCTTAGACAACTTCAGTTTTCTGTGCCTGTTGACATAACGAGCCCCGTTCTTGATAGATTTCGAGTTTACTTGCAGAATGTCACGTATCAGATTATACATAGTTCCTTCTGTAGAGTATCGGGTACGAAGTACTTTATGAAGTTCGTCTTTTCTAACGCAGTTTTAAAATTGATAAAAGCGACATATGTCATATCTTTTTGATTTTGGTGGCTTCTTACGTGGTCTAAAAGAAAAGCAACGGTATCCAACGTAGATTGTCCTCTTAGAATTCCATATTGTTTGCATTGTAAATCTAGACTTACGACGTCATATAAGCGTTCTACAGCAAGTGTAAAGTTAACATTTTATAAATAAAGCTTTTAAGTGCAATTCCGCCGGTTGGGTTCATTGCTTCGCCCTTTGTTTTGTAAATTGGCTGCCAGAAACTTTTTTCCATTCTTTCGGCATTGTACCGCTGCGTAAACATACGTTATACACAGTTATTATTGGTTATCGGCCGGCACAGAAAGCGTATATTTGTAAATAATATCCCATATACTCACGTACTCGTGTCGAAGCGTCGTTAAGCGTTAAAAAGTTCAACAGCAACATTTTCAACACGCGCATTGGCATCTAAATTGTAGAAACAGTTTTATCATATTTAGTCATATTTTATCTATGTAGAGTTTTAAGATCCAGATCGCACTGCGTCCGGCATTATAAAAATTGTCATGTGACGCCTCTGGGCTAAATACGTAAAATAAACTGTTGCAAACTAGTTGCAAAACACAATTAACCACATCTATCATACAAACAAACTTGTCACTACAACTTCATGCGCTTAATTGTTCAAATTTGTAAAAACACTGGACGAAAATAAGACGTAACGTCAATGTTTGATCTTCAGAAGCTCATTTGCCTCTTCGAAATGATTATAACGCTGTTGATGGTGGTACGATTAAGCTAGGGGCTTACCCAGTGAATTCTAACCAGCAGAATGTTTCGACAGTAAAGTATTTACAAGCAATTCAATTCGGCAGAATAATCGACAAGCACAAACATATCAGATAGCCCGCCTTTGGAAATTGAAAAAGTTTGGCACGTGGCAAATTTAACGCCCCAAAGTATGCTTGTCACGTGTACCACATCTGCGTAGCCCTGTACTAGGCGTGTCTTCTAGCGCCGGAACGCTATTTGAACTCCCGAACGAGAAGGAGTAGGCACACTTGCTTATTCTAGAAGTCAATATCCGGTTTAAGTTAGGTCTATAAATAGAGGCTGTCGCACACTGTTGCCTAATGCCTCTGCGGGATATCCGTATTATCTTATAGTTTCGCTAGGCTGCAGCCCCCGTCTATCCTAATAGGTCAGCCAGGTGTAATGGTGTGTAGGTAAGTCTAGTGTGATAGAACGGCTGGGTGCACCTGCTATGTTATTAGCACAATCCATGGGACGTTCAAAGTAATAGCGGAAAAGGCTAATGAATATCGTGCTAGTTGTGAGTTCGTAGAAGCTTTACGTACAAAACTGTATTTCTGTTAACAATAAATTATTTCACTTTGCACAATATTTGTATTTACAAGATGCTTCGTCTTAGTTATTTTTATACTTGCGAAGATAACTTGGTAACATATATGATGCACACCGGGTCGTGGTTGAAGTCACGACACTGTGGAACTCACACACCCACCAAAAAACAGTTGTCCTCTTTGCCCCTTGTCGGGGCTGGTCGCAATAGTATCTTCTCCAAATCACTTTACCTGGCCACATCAAATTGTTTTTAAGGCTGTTCAACTTCGTGCTTCTGAGACGAATTCTGTGATTTCTTTTTTCTTAGGCCAGGACTCACGGCTCTTGTGGAGCGCCTTTACAAGAGTTGGCTATGTCAAGGGGGCTTCTCGGTCCTAGGCTTCGAGATAGCTTCTCCTGAGTTACACTGGCGGCATAAAAGGGGTCACCTTTACCAATGCGCTGCAAGTATTGCTTAAGCTTTGTCCTCGTAAACAAACGATTCTCATCGAACTTAAAAAACGAGATTTTTTCAGCTGTGTGACATTTGTGACGCCACACGCTTGTCATCTTGACTACGTCCAACGGCATGCATATTTTTTTATTATGATAGCATTTTTATTTACACATTAGAATTTTGTGCAAGTAAAGAACGTGTTCATATTTAGCTTAAGAACGGTCTAGTCTGCACCATTTGGCAAGCGATTCCAGACTTGAGATCGCGTTGCCCCGCTGTCATATATTGTGGCCTAAACAAAGCGGTTGGCACATCATCGACCCCTGGCTGCTAGTTTCGCTTAGCGTCTAATGCGATGGTCGATTGTTATTCTGTTGGCTGATTGGCGGCGCGCGACATTGACTGTCGAGTATTTGGCTGATGCGCCCGCTACCAATAAGTCTGAGCCGATGTTTTGGTGCTGCCTCCAAGCAAGGCAATCGGCACTTTATTGTATTTTACGTATCAGAATCACGTTGGAAGGCCTTAAGCAAGGATAATATGTTATAATTTGCTCAATAATTTATCAACCATTACTACGGTATTGTAGATTACGTTAGACTCACTCATATAACTCTTACTCTACAAATATCGTTTGATGCCTGAAATACATGCCCGGTGCTACGGCACACCCAAACATCTGTAACCAAACTCCTGCTTGGGCGCAAAACGTTTTTCTAAAAGCCTTTCTTGGCTCAAAATTTGCAGCATACAACAACACTAATAGGGCAACTGGGCGGTTTATACATTTGAAACGTATAAGTCTCGACAGAACGGGCGGAACGGAATGGAAAAGATGGTCGGTGGCTGTGGCACAGAGTTGAGGATTCGATTCCGGCACGATACACACCATTTCCATACCATGCGATCGTTTTTAAGTTTGCAAATCTAGTCTTAAATTATCGTAACGAATCAAAACCAGTATTCTTTAGTAACAGAAAAATTTTACATATTACAGTTGACGAAAAATATAACATATTACACCAGTATTTCACCATCAAGCGTTTCGTTGCAAAAACGCATTACGAACTAATAATCAGAACTTTGCTGTTTCTGCGTTTTCCCCTCCGGGTTCATTTTTTGAGTGGGACAGACTTTCCTAATTAAAGGCGTCGACAGGTAACTTTAGTCATAAAGGCACACATTCTCCTTCTTCTGCTCCCCCTCCTCCTTACAGTGTCTTAGTCATCGTGTCTTTGTAAACGCCAAGATAATTCGGTTTAAGGCGGTAAGAAAATTCGATAGGCCGTTTCGTTAGTGTTCTGTCAGGTATTTTTTTTAGGTAATCGCCAGGTAGCATGGCGGCCAAGATAGCATGGCGGCCGTCTAACGTCGGACGGCCATGCTATCCTCGTGGCGCGCACGAGACTCGGAACGCCCAAGCGAGATCCGGACGGAATGACTCCTCGATTCAGGTCACGCAGAAGGGGGTCCACTTTGACCTCCAGCGTACGATGGAACCGGATGACGACGGATTTTGATTGACGGGCTCGTAACGGGATATCAAGCCTACCCTGGCGTTCGTAGCAGCTCCAGCGCCGAACGGCTCATGCAGCCGTTCACTACGACAAGAGAAACGGCGACGTTACTCCAATACCTCCTATCCTACTCTGTGCAATGCGACTGGTGCGCATTGCACCCCAGTCGCCTATTTGCTGTCGGGATCTCAACCGTATAGTGGCATGTTTCTGTCTAATCATTTGTGTGACTGTCTTTGGACTATATATATATATATATATCGGCTCCAGGCAGATATCTGACAGGTGGGAGCTACGAGATGTTTATTATCGAGCAATACACACGAAAACGATTTGCTGACGGATTATGGCTCAACGGCCAACGGTGGTCAGCAGATCTCGTCGTCCACAAAGGTCTAAGGCTTTACAATGGTCGGGAAAAGCCGCGTAATAACGACATTAGATGATGGCGTCTCTGGCATTGCTGTAGCTGCCGACAATAGCCGCTACACGATTTTGCTGGTATAAGATTTCCTTCAGAGAGAACGAGAGGGATCATTGCTTTCGTTCAGCAGAGCTACTTACTAGACAACACAAACAATGATAACAAAGTTCTGCTGAGGCCGATTACAATACTAGTACGAAATTACTAATCGTATTGACGCCAAAACAACCAACTATTAAATAAGAATTAGATCTAATATCCTCGTATATTGCAGCAGAAGATGATACTATAATGGTTATTTCCCACAACTAGGTGTTGACGAGATTGTTACGACATGCTAAACGGACGTGTATGTCCACTATCATATATATATGTGTTTATATATACTTTGAATTTTAAAAATAGAAGCCAAACCACCAAAGTCTCCCCGTTTGTTTTGCCTAGAAGTGCCATTTACCAGGTACACACAGGGCAAATTTCGCCAGTCGGTGGTTTATTGCTTGAGTTTGGTTCAAAGGCGTAAAAAAACGAGATTCAGCGATCGTGAGAAGCCGAAAATGGAGAAGCGACATAGCTACATCGAGTTTGCGTAAAATATCAAATGTATATTACAAGCTGCTTAGTGATCTAGCAGTGTCTCAAAGCACTGTGTAGTATACGTGGTACCGTTAATTTGGCAACGGACGTGAAGAGACCGAAAATAATTCCCATTTGGGAAGGCCTTCGACATCAAAAGCAGAACAAAACATTGAACATAGTCGTGATATCTCACTCAACAATCGCCGAATTACTGTGAGGAAGATGGCTGAGAAATTGGTCATATGTTCTGGATCAGCTGTAACAATCTTGATTGCAATTTTATACGTCACAAGGCTGGCAGCGAGGATATATTCAAAAATGATAGATTTCCGGCAGATAACTGCCCGTATAGAAGTTTTCGAAGTGAACCTTCACACAGTAACTGCAGACCCTGGAGTGCTTCACAGTGTGATGACAAGAGGCGCGCCATGAGTATATGCTTAGGACCTTGAGACCAAAGCCAAATCGTCCCAAACACGACAGAAATTCAGATAAAGCAGATCCACTACTAAGGTTCGTTTGACAATTTTTTTTGACTACAAGGGAATTATCTTCTACGAGTTGCCACCTGGTTTACGGTTTATAAGGAATACGACCACTAAACTTTAAGAAGATAGTGCGAGAAAGTTCGACGCAAGAGGCCTGGACTCTGGGCTTACAACTCTTGGATCCATCATCTCGGCAACGCACCGGCGCCAATATTGTTACTGATCTTCTTGCATTTTTTGCTACCTTTCTGATGTTTCGAGATTACAGGCGAGACAAAAGAGAAAAAAAAGAGTTTCAACTATATTCCCATGGACGCGCTTCAAATATGTTCGGATAACGGAGAAGAAAACGGCATAATACAGGATTTGTTCTAAAGAGAACAAAAACACTTTGGAAGATTTAATAAATATATTTTTTCCTAATGTATCAGATCGATCAGGGTCATTAGCTTTTTCTGCAAAATGCTCTCAATTGTCACAATTGTTTTAGATTTGTTAATATCGGATATTGTAAGCTCCATGAAGAATAGCTGACTTTGAACAAATTTGCCGGCTGAATAAAACGATCTCAGAAAATATATGTAAATGTGGGTACATCCGTGTATATATATGCGGAGGACAATAGAGTTTTTTAAACATATCCAGTAGGCGTTCACGCGCTATGTCTGCTAGCCAACGAGAGCATGTTTTAAATGGAATGTAAACAAATACCACCCATTACGGCCAAGCAGCTGCGTCTCAGGAATTTCAGCAAAGATTAACGATTTTCCCGCTGTTTGCGTTGGAGAGACCCCTCATGAGATTATAAAAATATTTTGTTGTCCAAAAGCGACAGGTTATCAGATAATAGTTAAGCACGTGGCTGATGAAAATAACCGGGTTCCATTTGCTAGTTCTTTCAGACAGCCAAGCGCAAAACAAAAAAAAAACATATTGCGCTGTGTGAAGATTCCAGAACCATCCTTGCATTTAGGTTGCACGATTTGAGCTCCAAATTTAAAGTGAAATTACGGACCGTTGGTCGAAAAGTTTACAAGCACCTCAAGAGGGATTCTTATACCAGAAAAGCTAGACAGGATTTCTCTTAGGCCGATAAAACGAACAGACTTGCTTGTAGGCTCCTTTTTTATTCCTTTGTCGGACAGAGCAATGTTTCAGCTTATGTGTATATCTAGTGAAAGAGACGTGATGCCTGTAATATTTAACAACATATCTGTGTGACAACGTGAAATGGCCAAGCACAAAGCCCAAGTGCGGCACCGGAATGCCATCTTTTTCGTGGTGCGCTTGCTTTAATAAGCCTGACATCTTCAAAAGCAACAAATAGATTCTCACACTCGAAGTCGAACTAGCGATCATGAACACCAGAAACCATCGAAGTATTGCGCAAGCTGCCCAGGCAATGCCACGAACAAGACGAAAAAGGCAATGATGGCTTCAAGGTTCCTTAGGACAGAGCTCTGTATTTAATCGAATTTACTTGATCTTAGTGCTGGTTTCTAAAACGAAATAATTTCCAACCAACCATGTTCCACGACGGGTGTGTGCGTGTGACCCTCGGAAATGCATCTTAAGCAACTACTACAGAGAGGTCCAGAGTAAAGTTTTTTTTTGCGTGTATGTATGAATATATAAGAATGTATTGTTTATCAACCAATATTTGCTTTATGTACATATGTGATTCAGTTCTGCTACACCACTTTCATCAGCGAGCTTACTTTAGTACACTGTTGGAGATGTTTTTGCATGTATATGATCTTACCATCCATTTTCTCTATGATCCAATGAAGCCAGAAGATAGCGTTTGTATACTGGATATGTATAGGTTTTTAACGAATTCAGACACTCTACATTTCGATCCTATGCTAGGCCACTGTCTGTGACTGCCATGACATCGCACCGCCGGAGTGGTGCTTTAGTCGCCTTCCCCACTCAGAGCACTCATTAGAAACAGCTGTGTGTAAATAATCCCTGTTAAAAAGGCCCGCCAGTATCCAGCGATTGCGATCGCTTCTGTTGGCAATCATGAGGTAGAAGAATTCTTCTATTTGCAAGCCTCAATAGACGGCGCTGCCCTGAAAGCCATGACGTGTGACGTGACCCAGTACCACTACTTAAAAGGCAGTCAAAAAACTATACATTTGTCCATTCCACCACTTATTCTTCTTTTTCTTTCTTCTCTAAACTCACTTATGTGTAGTATAAAATGATCGTGACTGGTAGTCGCATGCGTTTTTAAAGAACCTTCCTGCTTCTTTACCGACGAACGAAGTATGCATCTGCTTTATTGACTGCGCGAACAACAATAATCACAATAACAATAGTAGATTCTTTGCGGGTTTGCGGGTAACGTGTAACGGCTCCATGCGAATGAGTGGCGTACATTTTCTTTCGTACGCATCGGAATCATGGATTTGCCCCACATGCAAATACAAGCTAGTTTCGGTTTTGCTGACTCAACAGAACTAAAGTCGCATTGCGCTGCTGACACCTATGATCACGTGCGTCGATCGATACGCACGACAACTATCTGGAACTGGCGTGTTCTGTGTGCTGTTGACGAGATACGACAGTTGCATGCATTTTCGTTGAATTTACTTTCGGCGCTTGCAGAGTTTGCAGCCGGGTAAGCGTATCGTGTCCTACAGCTATTTGTGCAGGGGAAGAAAATCAAAACAACAAAATAACACTTGCGCACAAGATAGCCAACAAACCGTCGCGGCGATCGTGATGGGAGTGGTATAGTATACTCGGAACGATTGCGGTAGCCGCTTGTAGGGTTGTGAATGACTTGAAGTCGATCCCCCAGGCCCGGCCGGGGGTTGGCGGTAGGGGTTGTACAAAACTATAGCCCGAGACACGAGACTCGGTAACACACACAGAAGGCTCTCCGTGGACAAGCAGAGACAAACGCGCTCACAATCACAAACGCGCTCACACGCAGACAAACCCACGGCATACCCAATACCCAACGCCAAGTTTGGCTCGCTCGTTTCGCTCTCGACTTGGCGTACGGCTCCCAGACCTCCAGCAGATAAAGCAGCAGCAGCGACAGCCGGCCGCCAAAATCGCGTTTAGTATTGCGACATTATATTATGACTACGCTCATGATTACGGTCGATGCCAGACCTGTGCCAGGCACGCCCGGACCCTGCACTTACTTCGCTACCGCTGCTAGCGTGTTCGTAAAAGGCTGATCGCTTTGCGTGTTATTATTTCCTCCAGCAGACATTCGGGATAACTTACATAACTTACCTAAACCCGAGCAATATATACCCGCTCGTTTGGTAAATAGCTCAATAATAATAATAATAATAATAATGACAAGAGACCTTTGCCTCGAGCAATATGGCCGCCTCCTTTATTGCAATAAAACTAGAGAATTACGTCCAGCTGGTATCACAAGTCTATTACAGCAACGCTGCTTTCGCATAAAGTGTGTTGCAACAAATTAGCAACTCATGTTTTTTTGTGATAATTTCGGCTTGGTATATTTGAATAGCTTGATTTTTTAAGCGCATGATGTACATGACGAAACACGAGTATGGTGTTAATTTCGTTGCAATCTCATAATCGGTTCATACAAAAAATAAAAAAGTGTGAAAAAACAGTGTTGCAAAATATTAGCAACAATAACATGCTAACGACACAGCTCTTGTTTGTAGAGGATAGTCGATACTACAGCTGATATTCGATCCCGGGGATCAAATGTCAGGAATATTGTCTAGCTAAATCAATCGTTCTATAGCTGCAAAATGTTCTACAGCTTAGTCGTTGTTCCAAACTAACGGCGAAGCGTATGTTTAAACCATGGGTCGTACAAAGGATCTCTCGGATAACGAAAATACAAGAATTGAGGCATATGCTGAGCTCGGTCATACAGTAACTGCTATAGCAACCAGATTAGGACGGCATAAGAGCGCCATCAGCAGGTTCTTACAGCCTGGAGGAAACCAAAGGTGCAGATCTAACAGTGGGCGTAAGCCAGTTTTGACTATTCGAGATCGGCGAAGGATCATATAGTTGGCTACTCATGATCAAATGTTTTCTTCCAGGATCAGGACTACTTTGGGAGTGCCAGTGCACCGATCCACAAAGTACCGAGTGTTAAGTGACAAAAACGTGCGATACGCGAAAAGGAAGCGTATAACGTGACTGCAAGCGAAGCACATTGTCGCACGGCGTGAATTTTCGCATAGATACCAAACTTGGGATAACGAGTGGAAAAACATCGTCTTCTCGGATAAAAGTAAATTTAATCTCGATGGCCCTGACGGCTGTCAGTACTATTGGCACGACTTACGGAAGGAACCTAAATGGTTCTCGAAACGTGTGGCCGGTGGTGGTTCTGTGAAATATTAGGGCGCGTTTGGATATAATGGGAAGTTCGATCTAGTCGCGATTGTGGACCGAAACAATTCCGACAAGTACCAGCGTAATCGTCGGTTCCCAGTTAGAAGCCCATTTCAGAAGAATTGGGGGACCTGACGCAGTTTTTCAACAAGACAGCGCCACGTTTCATACCTCGGCTAGCACTATAGCCTTTTTTCAAGAACAAGGAGTGCCACTTTTTGACTGGCCGGCATTGAGTCCAGACCTGAATCCCATCGAAAATCTTTGGGGACATTTGGCAAAGCATATTTACGCAAATTGTCGACAATATTATAATTTGTCGGACCTCAGAGAAGCTGTCCAGCAAGCATGGACTAATATTCCACTTTCGTACTTACAACAGCTCATTAACTCCATGAAAGACCAAGTTTACGATTTGATTCAGAAGAAGGGACGAAAACCCCGTTTCAAAAATAGAATATGTAGTATCATATAAGTCATACAGCCCTGCTAAGAATCGAATACGCCGTAAGGCGTTATTGTTGCTAATATTTTGCAACACTGTTTTTTCACACTTTTTTATTTTTCGTATGAACCGATTGTGAGATTGCAACGAAATTAACACCATACTCGTGTTTCGTCATATACATGATGCGCTTAAATTTCGAGCCATTCAAATAAACCAAGCCGAAATTATCAACAAAAAACATGAGTTGCTAATTTTTTGCAACACACTTTATATATATATATATATATATATATATATATATACGCTATAACGTTTTTCAGAAAAAAAAACTGGGAAAAACCGAAAATACTTTTTGGTCTACAAAAAACTTTTTCCCGAAAAACTTTTTTGAAGACCAAGAAGTATTTTTGGTTATCCCGGTTTTTTTCCCGAAAAAAAAAACGTTTTGTAGACCAACAAGTCTTCTCGGTTTTTCCCAGTTTTTTCCCGAAAAAAAAACTTTTTTAAAGACCAAAAAGTCTTCGGTTTTCCCGTTTTTTCCGTAAAAAAAACTTTTTTGTAGAAACAATATATATATATATATATATATATATATATATATATATATACTATATATATATATATATTGCGAATTCTATTATATGTTAAGCTATCCTCTAAGACTCTTATATGTGCATTGCATATCGATCTTTTTTAGAATAACTATGTATATAAATATCTACCCTTCAAAAGCAATAAAGGAGCACCTGAAATATACTTCTATTTGGATTAGCAATTTAAACGGGCGTAGCAAACAGCGAGATAAAAATTGCAAGGAATGTCTAGTCCGGGCCGTGACCGCGCTCTGACTGACGATAATGATGGTAAGGATCCAGTCACGGTAATATCAAAGAGAGAGAGCCCCGCTAAGTTAACAAATTGAAAACTTATGTTCAACGACACTCAGTAGAAGTCTTCAATGTGGCACTTCATCATTCCACAAAACACCGTCCTCGGACTTGGAATAGCGCCAATGGAACTATCGTGTTGTCAACCCTTGCTTGACGTTGCACGAAAGACCTGACGGTCTCTGTAATGGGTACAAGGGATCCCCTAGGTTTTATGCAGCAGTAGTGAAGGTACAGCGCAGCAGGGTGATGTGACCGACCTCAGATTTCTCTTCCCAAGCCGATGCACATTCCTAGTGCGACCCGATATGCATTCATAATGGAAGAGCCTGCGCCATACCACGTAAAAATCGGCAAAGTCAAAATTCAAGGGTACCCTGCACAGCCAGAGGTACCTGAGCCTAACTAATCTGAACTGGTCGATATATTAGAAGTTATTTCTGAGGTATTGCATTCTGCTTTGATGTTGCACGTTTTGACAGATAACAACCGCGACTTTTCCGCTTCCCTATTGTCCCCCGGCCAGGAATTATAGTTAAGTGTGCGCTGCTTTATGTATTTAGGATTGTACAAGTGCCGCGGCCCGTCCAGGCATAATTACTTTAAACACCCGCGTCAGACAGCGCCTGCCTAGGTAACGGGCAGTCCCCTGCACCTCGTCTGAGAAACGCTAGTGTCGTCATGCGTATTCTGCATCATTCCAGCCAGTCAGCCAGAACCATGGTTATCAACCTACTAGTAATTGCCCCACAAGTGATCCCGATGGTTTCCTACAGGAAAGGCCACGCACTCCCTTAGCAACAATCCGAGCCCTTTCGATCATATAACAAATTCAAGAAGTTTGACTCCTACTTTGCAGCCGTAGATAATGTGACGCTTTGCTTTACCCCAGTAGCTCGTATCCTGCTTTGTGGACACCCTCCTGCTGCTCTAAGCTTATCATAGTTAGTGCTCTACTACTTTATCTTAGAACGAAGGATGCTACGATAGGGCAAATCGTCTACGTATTGTACCTCTCTGCGGAGCAGTGCTAGTGGCACTAAAGACCAGTAAAGACAATCAAGAGGCAATTTTATACGCTTAGGAGTATAACCAGTTGGGCTTCACCAGGCGGGGATAGTTGGGGGTAGCGCTGCATGCCCCCGATCCGTCCGCCTTTCCCGGGCGGCACCCACGTAGGTTGCCAACTAGACGCAGCTCCGTCCATGTTTGACCACAACCGAGCTTGTACTCGTATACCGGAAGATCTCCGGCCTTACACTAGAGAAAGCCGTTTTGTCTGCCAGCGTCATCTAACAAGGCGATCGGCTAAGCCCGTCGCTGTTACGTCTAGGTATTAACTACCTAGTTAACTCCATCCAGCTACTACTTAGCGTCTGGTGCCTCAATAATTGCCTCTTAGAAGGAGATCAGTTAGTTGTAACAGGAAGTTGACTTTCAATGAGTCAGTGGCCTTGAGCCTTACATTCTAAATGCAAGGCGTTTACACCAGCTACTTTAGCAGACTCCGACATTGAGCTAATTCTTACGATAAAAATGCTGTTCCCAGGCCCCGTTCTTCTCAAGCGGAGACAGCGGGTGTCCAGAAGTTAAAGCGAGTGAACCTTTCAACAACCTTTCCGTAAACACCCTTAGTACACTACGGAATTGTGAAATGGCGAGTGCATGGGTTTTACACTCTGTTTTCTGTGGCTAATGACGAATTTTGCGTCTTGCACGGGGTGGCCCTTACTGGTCCCGTTGTCATAGCGTCAATGGACAAACTCACGGACATTGTATGTGGCATGAGCCCCAATCAAGCCAGGGACAAATTTTTTTTGCGCCACATGATGTGCTTTTCAACTGAGCTCGGCAATAGTCAATAGCGGACTGTCTGCGAACGGTGTCTGCAGCCAGGGACAGTGACTCAAGAGTCCCAGCGAGTAACCGCCTCGAAACGGCCGCTGATGACGCTGAAAAAGCACGGTTACAAGCTATCTCTCGCTGCGACGCAAGAGCGTGGTTTCATGCTTTGCCATCTAATGCTGAGTACTCTCTCATGGACGACACGTCAATCCAAGTGTATGCTAGACTTGGAAAATCATGGATACATTCATATGGGCCCTTTGCTCTGCTGAATAACCCGACGTTCGCAAACGACTAACTTTAATGCTTTTCAAGAAAGATTCAAAAAACATCGTTTTTTGCTGCTGACATTCGGGACGATGGGAACCCCAGGTCCCTCACAAGGTAGTTATTATACAACTGGTAAAAGCTGCAGGAAACTGGCATGATGATTAAGTGGGCCCGGCTTATTTAGCTGAACCGTCATGGGGAATGAGATACGTGTAGAGTGTATAAGCTCACGTGAAACAACTGTTTCTTTTCTGTCAGAAGACTAAGTAATAAAAAGTATATCGCCACAATTTTTCCCAGTCCCCCACATATTATCGGTGCGTAGACGTCGTTTATGACACTGAAAAAAGTGATGTGCTTGCGAGTAGGAAAAATGCCGAGATTTGTTTTAGTATTTTTTTTTCTTATTATACGTGCACAAAGAACTGCAACGACTCAGTCACAAGATTGAATGACGATAAATATGCGGGAGCATCCAAGAGTTTAAGCTACAGATTTCACCATAGTTTTAACGTATTTGCTGACACACGGAATAGAAGGGGCTCGTAGATTGAAAGTTACTTCAGCAAAGAGTGCTAAAAATACAAGAATGGAAAACCGGAATTAAAAACGGTTCTCCATATAAAAAGTATCCGGCATCCGAAATTTCTTATTGTTTCTCAAATAGGAGGATTTTTTAAAGGAAAACTTTAGACAGCATAATTTTTTAATCCCGATGTTCGGAAGGCTTTACAAAAGTTACTAGCAATGCCTGAGGGCAATCCCACATGAAGGGACAAGCAGTGTGAAAGACCAAGACTGCCTTTCGGTCTGATCATCAACCATCAGCTTTTAAGAATACAATTTATTCTTAATAAAAATAAAACAATTATACTAAAGGGTTACATGTGTAACCATAATAACGTATCGCCCATATTGCTGTGAGACTTACAAACTCACTAAATTCTGATTTTTCCCCATCTCCTAGGAATTGCTCAGAATTACATGACAATTGTTCGACAGGCACCGATTTACCAAAGGTTTAATGCACCTTCGATGCTGACGTTAAGACAAATTGGGCTGCAGAATGTGTCGTAACACTGATATGTCTGGCCGATAATCTAACAAACACGAAACGAAAATAATTGTATCGACGAGACAGTATTCGTGTTTATAAAGCAGGATGCTCTAGCGTCACGGTGACTAGCATAGAAAGACGCTAACACAGTCTTTAACCGTGATGTTAGCCTTATAGTTAAAGCATGTATTTGGTTAACGATAGGTATAAATGCGTTGCGGGAGACAATATGGAAAGTGTGACTTTGGGTCTGTCTAATAACAGAAGCTTAGAAATGCTTGTTGTAGCTTTTTCCGCATCCTAGCCTTCTGCGCCAGCTGTCGTTCAGCGTGGCCATCAACACGTTTGGTGGTTATCATGCGCCCAGCAAAAACCACACACAGAGTTATTATGAAGGCTGTTTTTACTAATTTGAAGAGTGTTTTAGGCGGCGTTTCATACTTGATTCTAGGGGCTGAAATATCTAGGAATCTATTGAGTCCAGGTCATGTATCCGCATAGCCAGCTCGAGCCATTACGGCCGTTTGACTAATTGACATAGGCAGATTTTTATTTATTCAGTAGATTTTCTTCAAAAAAATCTCACACATTTTTATAACCTGGCCTACGTATAGAGCCTAGAAGAGAACCAAAGATCAGCATTTGGACCAAGATGTGTGAGAAATGCTCCACAAAGGCGGAAAATGTAAATTTGCGAGCGCGAGGGATGTTACACCTTGATGGATAAGCATCTCCTGAATAAAAAAATGTATATGCCAACCTCTGAGCTCAAGGGCCTCTGAAAATTCCCAGCTAACATATATGATCGCATCTAACAACTGACTCTGAAAGAGTCTCTTGTAGCATATATCCAAAGCGAATATCCTATCGAATATTAGCTTGTAGGTCCTTCTCTCTATTTGGCATGTATTAGCCAGTACTCGATAATCCGTCATCATCTTGCCAGTTACCCAGGACAATGTCATGACTTTTCTGACACGGCTTACAATCCAAATAGTTAAATCTCTAGAATTATGTCTTCATGCGCATGGGTATATATATATATATATATATATATATATATATATATATATATATTTATATATATAGTGCGCATGTTACGACTTGGTCAGACCTGTAAAACTGAATACGGCCGGTCCGTATACTTCGTCGGCAGAATCGCAGCGGCAATGATGATCATATTTAGCCCAATTAAGTAGTCTCGGCCCGCACCTCTGCTACCAGTCTTTTTCACCGTTTCTCGCTATTTCTCCCTTTCTCTGCCTCGAATGACCGACACAGCCACGTAATGATTTTAGAGAGAACGGCCTAGGTTCTAAATGAGCAAAGTTTTTAGCGTTGACGACGCATGTACACCGTATCTAGTATCTAGCCAACGATGACCGCCACTAATTGATGAGCCATTGCGCGTCCGGGGGCGTTCATCGAGCCACCGCCGGCAGCAGCGGGGGGTCGTCTCAGCGGAAAATGACCGGCCGACCGAGTGTCACCGAGTCCATTACTGGCACCGGCGAAGGCAGCTCGCGCCATCGGGATATGGCAGAACCACGCCTATCAATGGCGGAGTATAAACAAATATTCCCTCTCTCTCTGCGTATGTATATATATATATAAAGTGCAAGTTTCTGCATGAATACGTCGCACATAACCTCTACACCGTCGAAGGGCGTAGACACGTTAGATACGCACTCATACAGTGTACACGGCGCTCACGTATATATATATATACATATATATATATATATATATATATATATATATATATATATATATATATATATTATTACTCGTCTTGACTAAAAAAAATACTGTAAGTAAGGAAGGCGAGTGTATGCTGTATAAGATAAATATGAATGTGACAGAGTAGTGGTAGGTTACAACAATACAATAAATATACCCAAATCAGCTTCCTAGTTCACTAAATACTCGTGGTACTCTTAGCCGCTCACTAAAGTGGCGCTGGAGGTCTTCTGTGAAGAGTGGGGTGCCACAACAACCAATCGGTTGCAGCTGCTTTGGTAAACACCTATAACCCCGCCTACTAAATGTTGTCCTTAGGCGGTCAAGTTCATTAAATCTTGAGGCTGTGGAATGTTTCTAGATGAGTTTAATTTTATGTATAGCTTGCTGTAGGGGCAGATCTTTCAGGCCAAATCATTTTAGTGCCGTCCACAGTGAGAAGAGCTACGAATCGTTAATTGAGTAAATGGTGACGATTGCCTTACGGGCTATTTTCTGGATTTGTCTGGAAAACGAAGTGTCGCTCGACGCAACTTTGAAGCTCAAGTTTGGAATAAGAATGAATAGTTTACAATTTCTACAGGTTAGCCATAATTAGAAGCTTTTTGTTGTATTCGAGTCGCAAGGCGCATGACGGAACTACATTGCCGTTAGCTTGAAGATATTTACATCTAGAAAAGTATCCGTTGCAAACTTTGCAAGAGTGGCAAGCGCTTGCTGGATACGGAGGTGATTTTCAGAGTAGAGTACACATTCCCATCAGCATATTGGATGAGTTGCACTACTCTGATACTTCACCACCACCGCTGGCAGCTCACTGACAATTACAGAAATTCGAACTGAACCAAGGCTATCGCCCTGTCCACAACCCGTTGTCTGTACAATTTTGGGCTGTTCAGCAACACCGTCGTCGTTCAGTATCACATAGTTTTCCTGGAAAATAGCCGCCAACAGTTTGAAAAAGCGTGATGATGCATCATCTGTTTCGGGAGGGCTGGGTTTCGAGGTGCAACATCAGAGGCAGATTTGAAATCCACAAATACGGCAGACATTGGCTGCCCGCAGCCGCTCACTCTTTTGTTGGTATCGTAGATAATGATTGCACAGGTCACTGCAAAGTGCATCCATTTTAAGGTGCAAAATCGTAACCGCAACTTAATTTAAAGTGAATTTCAGATTCGTCAGAGGTGGCCCGATAGATGTTGGCTATTTCGATGTGCAGGTTTTAAAGCACTGGCCCTTTTGTGAGGGATTGTGCCCGTTGACGCGAACAAAACTCTGAAATGCTGCGCTCTATCTTCCTCATAGTGTTGCGAATCTATTTGTATGCCTGGCATCCTGTACGATGAATCATCTTCGCTTCTTATTTTTAATATATACAAGCTAGCCCTTGTGTAGGATATTGGTGTGCTATTTGCGGATTTTGTTGTAGAAATCCGTAATCTCGATACAGTAGCATAACAATAGTGATTGCTTTGCACACGTTTGAACATTGTCTAGCCTTGTTTGTTAAACTACGGTTTTGAGTGCCCAGTGGATGGAGCTTTGCAATTCAAGAGTGTCCATAGGTCAGTGTTTTGCAGAAAGCTTATATGGCGAGGTCAACCAAATCGAAGTTCAGTGTTCGAGGTAAACTGCTGATGAGGCCCTTATCTAGCAACTTTCCGACGTATGCTCGTTTTATCATAATACAGTTTATGTGTACTTCAATGAACCGTTTGGGACTAGTTTGCAGATCGCACATACACAGAAACCAGTTTTCTCATTTTTGATGTTCCTACAAATCCCACAGTTTTAAACAAAAGCTATAATGGACGTTAGCTCTCTCACGTTCATTGTGCCAGAAAAATTAAAACAAAAATAAAATGGCTTAAAACCAAAATATTTTGGAAATATCGTGGACTCAGTACATATATGTATATATATACATATATATATATATATATATACACACACAATCAAGGTTCATCAATTATCAACAATATCAACATCAAATATTGTTATTATGGATACTTCCTGTCGCTCTTTTACCTTAGAACCCCTGAGGGGCAGTGCGTTATCTCAGATTACAGCGTTATTCATGGTTGTGTTTCTTCCATTCTTTTTGTTCGTCGGATGACATTACGGGCCAAAAACGCACGAACGCGATAATTCACCGTTCTTATTTCGATATCGGTAACGCGTCGCTTTATATATGCTAGCATGTCAAACAATAAATATATTGGCGAATACACTCGGTACGTCCTGCATAAGCAAAATAACGAAGGCTATTTACTTCTCTCACAACACTTGGGATACTTACGAAATATTCTGTGGTGTCCCGAACAGGTTTTGTGTTTGCATTAGTCTAAATATCGCCCAACTGCAAGAGTCGTACAATCAGTATCCAGAAAAGGTCTTTGAAAAATGCAGAAAAGCGAGAAGAAGATCATTTGGCAAGGCTCACTGAATATTGCGCTCAATTTCCTTTAAAAGCGCTACTTTGTGGAGTCACCGACAGTGGAACTATCAGACGCACTTTATCAGGAGTGCGCCACGAAAAGCAAACGCTAGGACTTTTTTTTTGTTCTCTCTTTGTATATATATATATATATATATATAAGTCAGTTCGGGTAATTGAGTACGCCGCACTGCGCCGACCCGGGGGAAGACAACAACTGTTGGAAGAGGGTTGTTTGTTTGCACGACGGTAGAAGCAGACCTGCGCCTTTTATACCGTAGAATTGGTTTGAATTTCGAACTCACGCAAACTGTACCGTTTGAGTGAAAATGGCCGAGTTTAATGTGCATTTTCGGCATTTAATGCTATTATATGTCCGGAAAGGAAAGAATGCAATCCAAGTCGTAACTAAGATATGTAAAGTGTATAGCGGAGAGGCAGTAACAGATAGAACACATTAAAGGTAGTTTGTCTGATTTGGGAACGGCTATTTTGCCGTTAACACTCGAGACCGGCCTGGACGTCTTTAACAGTAGACACGGTCGCATAAACAACAGTGGCCGAATGAAACCCACATCTCTCGTTGCGCAAAATCGTGGCCACTGTTGACGTACTATACACATTCGTTCAAACGCATCTCCATGCCGAGGGATTCGTCAGCAAGTTAGATGTATGGGTGCCGCACGCGCTCAACAATTGCCAACTAGAGAAGCGTGTAGAATGCAATCTAGAATGCAATCAGCTCCTAAAAAAGAACGAGGATCGCCCCTTTCTCCGTACCATGGTGACCGGGGATGAGAAGTCGATACTCAAAAAGAACGTCGTCCGCAGAAGGGCTCGGCTTACAAAGGAAGTGAGCCACAGTACTGGAGACTGAGTCATTCGAAGGTTAGGTTAGCTGATTGACTGACACGCAGCAAGCCAGTAGTGGTCTCACATCGCGAGGGCTCTGGCCTCGACCGAACAAGACTCAGCCGAGAAGCAAAGTTTTCCTTATGAAACACGCCGCTAGCTGTCAACGTTGTAGCCAGTCGTTTCCTTTCGTTGCCGGCTCTCCTTTCTACGACGTTAGCTATGCTACGGCGATGTGAGGTCGTCATCATTTCTAGTTTACTGTCTCGCAGTGTCTCGCCTGCCTACCTGCCTGTCAGCCTGTCAGTTCCGTCAGGTTTGTTCATACCGGGTCAGGAACTTCGAGCAAAAAATGCGGAACGCCGCTGCTGCACGAGAGCGTTTTTTCTTCCTGCCGGCCGAGTATCGCTTCCTGGCGTCAGCGCCACGGCGTGCTCCGTCGCCGAGAATGGCCCACTAAGCTTAAGCCACGTGTCAAATGGTGATGATAATAATGATGATAATGGTGACGATGATGCACAGTGGAACACTCAATTAGCTTGTGCTAGTCGTTTGGGTGACGATGCATATTAGCAAAACGATTCTAACCAGTAAACATTGTTATAGTAATAGTAATGTAGTCGAAATAGCAATAGTTACAGTAGTAGTCACCGAAGTAAAACGAGAGTAGTACTGATGAAATCTGGTTGTATCATATCAATAAAAAATAATAGTAGTAGTAGTAGTAGTAGTAGTAGCAGTAGTAAGAGTTGTGGCAGTAGACTACTTCTGTTGGGCCTTTCTGATCCCATCATCCGTCTAAGGGAACGTAGGCTCCTTCGGCATGGGCACGCCCTATTCCTCCCTTTGGCCAGTCCGCTGCGTTTGAGCCGCGGGCTGGTGAGCCAGCAACTAGAAAGAGCTGATGATCGTGGCTGAGATATGAAAGTCAGACAGACGACCGGAACGATCGTTAACCTCTTCTGTATTGCTGGTCAAGCGCGCTCTCGTTCAGAGAAGACGCTTTCTTTCTTCTGAGAAACTCGCTCGCCGTGAGTTTGTTTTCTCCGCTGCAAAGAACAGGCCTAACGTTCCTCGTCGTCTGGCCTCGCTGCGTCTTTCTAGCCTGTTTTTTTGGCTCGTGGCCTATTTCACTTTCACGTCCTTCCTTTGCCGCAGTGTCTCTTCTTCTTCTCCTTCTTTTCCTTCTACCACGCTATCTTAGTGGCAGTCTATGGGTCAGCCAACAGACGTCACAGAACCCACTGCTTCCCCTACAGCTTATTTGCCTAATGTCACAAGTCATTTGGAGTTGTCCCTGACTGATCTTGAAGGCCATTATTTGAGAGTGTGCACAACCGCTACTTGTGCTGCTGCTTCAACTTCAACTGTTAAACGACTAGTAAAATGCAAACAGACAAACAACAACAAACGAAATAACAACTTCCTCCAATTTCTGCGCTTTAAAAGTTTATTCTCATCGACATGCGCCGCTAATGGGCTACCGACAGTTGAAACGTTTCACGCTCTCTAGGCAGTTTGAAATACAAATCTAATGCGTAAACTAGCTGGCCAAACGTTGGTAGTCAAGCCGCTTACTTGGGGGACTAAAACGTCCTATGCCGGCCTATCCTCTTGACAGGATGTAAGATTGACACAACGCCAATATGCCTGCAAAACGTTTCTGCAAGCTATCGATAGATAAGGACCCTTGTTGTTGACTTTTCGATCAAGCTCTCTGACTGCAATTCTGCGATTTCTTACTGTTTGTTCTAAGTTTTTCTCGTCCGACGGAGATTCTTTTCGAGCAGACGATCCGCATACAAACCGAAAGAATTAACGCGGACCCATGTTAACTTGAACAAACGGAAAATGAGCTGGTAACTAATTTGAGATTTGTTGTCGGATGGTTGACTTAGGTTAAAATTGTAGCTTATCACTACGCACCGTTCAATACAACCTGCCGTTATAGCACGACAGAGTTATGTTTGTAAGCGCATGTGATCTTGTTGGCATGTGCAGGGTGGTTTGCAAAAAAAAGAGCCAAAACTAAGAGAGAATATAAAAATATGAGAATATAAGTAACTCTCCCTCTTAATTGATGCGGCAGACTACCATATACGACTAACTTAGTTTTTGCAATTGTGGATGTCTCCTTTGTCCGCATTTTTCTCAAGGGCCGTTCATTTCTGAAGTCTGGAGCCGTCAGGCCGAAGCAAAGGCTCGCTTTTTGTAGCCCACCCTGGATCACAGTAAATTGATAAAAATAAAAGGCAATTACACTTCCTTTTCGACAATAACAATCAGACAAACCACTTTTTTACAGTGTGGTGTGAAAATATATGGACTTCAATAAGCTAACGAGTAGACAATCGGTAACTAGACATGCAGTAAAAGTTCACGCCCAAGCGTAAGGCAATACTTGTAGTGGAGAGGAAGAAGGATTTATTTTAGACAATAGCCAGCATCATTAGTCAGACTTTATATAAACTATATCGATATCTAGGAACTATATGATATATATAGGAACTATATCGATATCTAGAAACTATATCGATATCTAGAAACTATATCGATATCTAGGAACTATATGATATAAATAGAAACTATATCGCCAAAAAATAGCTATCCTCAACTTAACTATGAAAAGGACACTTTTAGCTTGCCTGATCACTAATTATGTCGAACCTGGTGGCTTGGTGCATTTGCGTGCGCCTTGCAACCGGGGGTGACACATAAGTGCACGTCTTCGAGCCCCACCGTTGCACGTTTGTATTTATGGGGTTCGTCTCACAAAGCAATGCGAAAGCAGACCAGTGAACGTCATAGTTGACCGAGGGTCAGCTCGAAAAGAGTTTTGATCACTAATTATAATAAAAAAAAACATAATAGCGCCTGACTAGCGCCTACGAAGTTACAGCAGTATGTTCTACCGTAATTTCATTGGGATCCATAAAGATAGTTAGCTTACAGCCTGTTTACAAAGTTGATATTCTACGTGGTGGTGGGAGGACTCACATAATGAGACATTCGCGTTGTAGGTAAGACAAAAAATATCTGAACGGAATTGAACATTGGCAAGTCGGGAAATCGATCGCTGTAGCCAGCAACTGGCTGAGACGGGCGTTCGGCGAATAAAAGTTGATCGTATTGAAAACACAGTTCTGAAATCACAGCAGCGTTCACCGCGGCAGTTCGGCGTTCATTCTTCTTTCACTTGCCGGTCGGTTCAGGTACGCTTCGGCCTTGAATTATAGAAGAAGAGGTCAACTGGGCCAAATTAGCAGCGCCTGCGCGTAACTTACTAACCAATCAACTGTATAGTCAAATAGCCCCGGTCAAGCGATGACAGCAACAACAACAACAACACCAGCAACAACAACAACAAGTAACAATAGCACGAATTCTCTGGCGGCGGGTATCACATTTGCATTTGAAACACTATTCCTTCATCGTTTTCAATCGGCCAATCAATCAAGCAGCCAGCCAGTAACCCCTTCGTTTGTGTCCTCCTTTCTCGCCTCCCCATCCTTGTTTTCCTCTTCAATTGATGGTGATGAAAGGGCAACGCCGCTAAACCTGCTGTGTTAGCAAGGCCATAGCCGAACGATCTATTATTGTCCTCTGGTGGCCGCGTATGTGCTTGTCTCTCTGCCCGTGCGTGCAGATGCAAGTGTGGACGCGCGTCTATATACGTATGAGCGCGTGTGCAGAGTTTCATTGAGGTACTGGCCGCCTGTCGCTCGGTATCGTGACGGCATGCTTCGACCATGCCTGGCTGGTCGGACCATTACGCACCGCCAAGCAAACAGCGTCTCTTCTTTTGTGTTCGAATCCGGCAAGCGGATACGTTAGACCGACTACACAAATGGTCTTGTAAGGTACGATCCTTGCGCCCCTTCTTGGTTGATAAGAACTGCTCCGTGCCTCCTGCGTCCCATGTCCGATCGAGAGGTCAAGCTCGGGCCGTAGTTTTGACGCAGGTTTGACATCTCGCCATTACTGTCACCGCCTATGGCAGGCGACAGGACGACGTGCACATACATACATACATTGCTATGTACCACGTATAGCTTGGGAATCTCTATACGCACATTAAAATGCAGTACTGCGTCAAATACAAATGACGTCAAAGATTTGCGCACGCTAGCGTCACAGGCGCGACGCGAAACAACCTCGTCGTGGCAATGGGTGGCACAACAAAAACAGAAACTGTCTCAGAAGAAGCTCCTCGGCATGACCGTATTTTTGGGTCGTTCTGCAGCACAACATAAATGTATTTCGACTTTTACGGCTTGCTTTCCGGGAACCGTAGAACCATCGGAAGTTTCGCCATCGCCGATCACCGATCTAATCGGAGCGCATTTGACGGCATAGTGTGACATAATGCTTACAGAACATGTTCATGCTCGTAAGGGAGAATAAACGACAATATTTGACAGCCGGTTAGATCGATTGGGTAGTGGACAGGATATAAATTCTAAACGCGCAAGATTTATATAGATATGGAGATATACATCGAATTCCTTGTAGGAGCTTGCCGGGCCCACTGTTAAATCTAGATGAAACAGTTTCTAAACTGACTGGCTGAAAATGGGAGCACTTGCCAATCAAGTAGTGTATCGTATCGATTACTGACTTTTATATTTACGGCGGAGTTGTTGTGCAACTTTAGATGGAAACGTCTGATTGCATATAGCTTACATACGAAATAATGTATATTGTTCCATATCATCGGCGATATATATATATATATATTAAAAAATATATTTATATATTCAGTATTTATTTTACCACAAAATGGGTAAACATTATACGTATATATATATATATATATATATATATATATATATATATATATATACAGGGTGTTACGTAAAAAGTTGTACTTCTTTCGAGGTTTGATAGAGCTCGGCAAGAAAATAATGTTTCCCAATGGGCGGAAGCCAAGAAAACGTTTTGTTTAGGAGTGAGGATGAAATTTAGAAAAGTCGTTATTCTGCCTTATTTTCTCCTACGTAGTTGTACAAAGTCTACGTTTGCGGGAGAACCAGTCAACGCATGAAGCAATCGATCATACCAGTGTGTTCGGCGGAAAATTTTGCATAACCTAAATGACACCTAACGCAAGCTACCAAAAAGCAAATAGGTGGAATAAAAAAAATCATAAAAAGTCGATTTGTTGTTATAACTTACGTTGAAGCTTTCACGTGCAAAATCTAAACAAATTTCCATTGCGCACAAATGACGAACACTCTCTGACGATAGCAAATTTAATGCCCGTCATTTTCGTACTAAAGTGATGGTGCTGCGTTACGTAGTTGCTGAGAAACTAGGCTTTTTCGACAGCCATATCAAAAGCAAAGGCATGCATACTTCCTAGCATCTTGACCTGCTTTACCACAGAAACCACTTGCGCACGTCCAGAAACACACCAGCATTTATTTATTATAAGAAGTGCTCGAAGTTCCGTCTGCCTACCACTAAACACGTTCTGTAGCGATTGCACAGGCTCTCTTGCACTCGTGTAAATATGTTAGGCATTGCCCTAACGGCGTCAGCAGCGTTGAATATACGGTCAACCAGATCTTCACGCGATTCAACGGGGGTTTCATAGACAACACTCTTTTAGTAGCCCCACAAAAAAAAAGTCGAGGCTTGTTAAATCGGGGGAGCGAGGTGGCCAAGCTATAGACCCGCCTCGGCCGATCCACCGATTCTTGAATGCTTCGTTTAGGTATTCTCGAACCGTAGCAGAGTTGTGTGGCGGCATTTTCAGACGAAAGCTTTCCAGGATGCCTTCTAACAACTGGGTAACGTATGAATAAAAAACGCGCGATACGCAGCTGCATCTAATCTGGCAGAAACTCCTCGCTCCCCCGATTTAACAAGCATCGACTTTTTTTTGTGGGGCTACCTAAAGAGTGTTGTCTACGAAACCCCCGTTGAATCGCGTGAAGATCTGGTTGACCGTATATTCAACGCTGCTGACGCCGTTAGGGCAATGCCTAACATATTTACACGAGTGCAAGAGAGCCTGTGCAATCGCTACAGAACGTGTTTAGTGGTAGGCAGACGGAACTTCGAGCACTTCTTATAATAAATAAATGCTGGTGTGTTTCTGGACGTGCGCAAGTGGTTTCTGTGGTAAAGCAGGTCAAGATGCTAGGAAGTATGCATGCCTTTGCTTTTGATATGGCTGTCGAAAAAGCCTAGTTTCTCAGCAACTACGTAACGCAGCACCATCACTTTGGTACGAAAATGACGGGCATTGCTATCGTCAGAGAGTGTTCGTCATTTGTGCGCAATGGAAAAATTTTTAGATTTTGCACGTGAAAGCTTTAACGTAAGTTATAACAACAAATCGACTTTTTATGATTGACACCACAGAGTTGAGCACCAAAGGAAATTTCTAGATGCAAATCACGCTCCTGGCAAGTCTTTCTTAAATAACTGAAGAATAACCTCTAAGGCCGCGTATATGAGATAGTTAGGGGATCCGAAAAGGTAGAGATCACGTCAAAAGAGGCACGGGAAGCAATAGACGCTCTCTTCCTTCAATACCCACTCTCATTGACCGCGCCGCTGCAGGCCCCAGGGGAGAGAAAGAAGGATCCCCGGAGGTCACTCTACAAGAGGTGCTGTTTTACGCCGTTGTTCAGTCGGGCTCATTGCCTGGTGTATGGATGGCCACAGGCCTTGTCCTCTATATATCTAAGGGCCCGGGTTCCTACTGCCCTATCCGCTTACTGGACTTCCGAGCCAAAGCCTTCGAGTTTACCGCTTACTGGATTTCCGAGCCAAAGCCTTCGAGTTTACCGCCTTCGGGACTTTGCAGAGGAGAACGACATGTTGTTAGACGGACATCACAGATCTTGTGAGGGCCACTCAACTGGCGGCGCCCCAAAGAGGATCCAGACCTGCACTCGCTCGTCTTCCATGAGTACCCGCCTAGAAGACGAGATCCCTGCTTCGCCATCCTACTTAACGTCAAAACCGTCAAGTTAAGTGTCAAGTTAATTGCGCCGTTAACTGATTTATGGATTTGATCTTATGGACTGAATGATTGGTTACATCAACCACGCAACGTTAGGCTGTTACAGACCTCGCATACGTCGGCTAACTGAGAGCGCTAACTTAGAAGGAGGGCTGTGGCAACTCGATTCACTCAACCCGACGCTGTCACCGTCTAAACAAACTATGCACCCCAAAAACCTCCTGGCCGTCAGTATAACAGGACATATAATCACCGTTATTATCACATGAAGGGTGTGTGGTATAATTAATTACCATGACGGTATATGTATTGCCTCAGTATACGTACTTCTGAAAGAAAAACGCAACTAATCGCTAAACATGCGAGTGCTAATTGAGTTTGCATGCATCCGTTTGGACATCCGCCAAGCCAACTATCCGCTTACGAACTTGCCGCGGCCTTGGAGTGATCGATCGCTGACTCATAGGGTTATTGAAGCGTACATCAAAAAAGTGTCCTAGCAATTTACATTTGCTTAGTTGCCGTGGTGCAGGTATGTTGCCTTTCATGAAACGTGAGTCAATACTATAGACAAGGTAGCTTAACACGCTTTGAGGGCGCCTGAGCGTCCCAGTAACGTGTTTTGGACGCCTTCCACCAACTTTCTGTATTTAGACAGATGGGGCCCCCAGACAGAAAAGCAATATGTAAGTTTGGGAAAAACAAGAGATTTATAAAATCGAATGCACGCATGAAAAGTCGTTAATATGAAACAGCGGACAATGGTATTTGTATTGCGCAATAATACCTCCACAGTCTTCGTAATGTCAAGCCTAAAATTAAAATCAGGCGTAACATACATTATATGCCTAGGTCCTGTGTAAAAAAAAAATACAGTCATTAATTTTATAGTCGAAAACAAGTGCGCCATGTTTGAGTACTACGCATTTCGCAGGATATCAAAAGTTAGATTACCAGCAGCGTGAAACGAGTGTTTAAATTTCAACCGGTCTGAATGACTAGGAGATGTGCTAGGAGTGTTAGCAAAAATGGCGACGACGAACTAGAACAGAATTAAAAAAAAAAGAATATACATACAAGAATACAGAGGCAGGACAAAAAAGAAAGGGCCGAGCATCCAGAGGAAGGTAGGAGAACTAGCTGAGAGAAAAGGAACCGAGTCCGCGCAAAAGACGCGAGCTGGGCTTCCCGGTTACGATGAGCAGACCTAATTCAGATCGTCTTGAAAGATTTCAGCTGGACGCTGAGAACGGGTACAAAGACCGACACGAGGTCAAAGAACTGCGTTGGAGTTCCGCCGAGGCAAAGTACACCATTGTGCGGGAGGATTGGTGGCGGACGTGTGCGGCCGTGCAGCGGCATACAACGCCGTACTTAACGACCCTAAGCCAAGCAAACGGAAAGGGCTACACAGGCAGTTCGGCTGCCGTAAAGGCTTCATCGTTTCGTGAACCGACAATAATAGCGAGGACGACGACGCTAGAAACGAGAGGAATCTTTGCTCAGAAGGGGCGTCAGGCCAAACAATGAAACAGAGAGCGAGAGAGAGAGAAGAATTTTGATGCAATCGTCTCACCTGGCTATAATAATAATAACAACAACAACAACAACAACAACAACAATAAGAACAACAACAACAACAACAACAACAACAACAACAATAACAACAACAACAACATAATAAAACGAGCTACAACAAATGGCGGTGAAAGGGCCACAGGGTTTCCTCGGGAAAGAGGTTTGGATATCAGGGAGCTCCCAAATTTAGCTCGAATCCGCTATGCTGACTCATGAAAACAGTTTGTTTAGTCCAGGCAAAACTGCGGAAAAGTAACCAAAACCATTGTGAACTCTCACCGCCCAAAACAACATTAAAATATATGAAATATATATAAAAGTAAAGCAAAAAGTTATGAAAACGCAGTCGGACTTGTGAAGAAATAGGGAATCGGCTAAAAAAGCGTTATTTTAAGCCCCACGCAAAGTGTTTAGCGGAATGTACCGATAGTCTTATATTTACCTCTGCTAGGCAGCATACTGGACTGACACATTTTCCGCATGGCCACCGGTTTGAAAGTTGAGGTCCTGGTATGTTAACCATTCAGGTTCCAACGCACGCTATGAAGCAGTAGCTAGGGGTGGATTGCATCACTTAAGCGGCACTGAAAGCTCCGGAGGAGTTTCTGTCGCTTGCAGTATGTGGGAGAATTGCCTTTGCATAACAAAATAAATTGAGTATTCGTATTTATTCAAGGTATAAAAACAGGAGGCACATGTTCCTTACGCACACACATCCTTATAACGAGTAATAACATTTACACGACGCGGCCGAAATATTGTGCCAATGTTTATCCCTACAGAAACGTGTCCTAATTAACAAGTTTTCATAGAGAGCTGCCGTAAATGTACAACTGTCGCTCCATCATTATGAATAATCACTATATATATAAATATATATATATATATATATATATATAAGACGAAAAAGAAACGTTATTTTTTTGTAGTCCTGATCGCCACAGGGTCACGGTCGTATCGTTTCCACCGTGCGGCAACACGGGCGGCTAGCGCCCATCAGCAAGGCGCACCCAATTTGAAATGCAGTGTTGCTTTTGTCACCAATAATTACCTACTACACGGGTTGCTGTCTGCAGGATAAATTGCTTTAGATACAGGTGACGTAGTGACGCGATAAGAAGCTTTTGCATCGTCGATGATTCTGACATCACTATTGATGATGGTGGTGCATTTACTGGATAGTTTATTACATGATTAGCTATACGGGTATTATAGTTTACCGGTCGTATATTGCGTTTTAGGTAATACGGTATTGTGTCAAGTTAATTGCGCCGTTAACTGATTTATGGATTTGATCTTATGGACTGAATGATTGGTTACATCAACCACGCAACGTTATGCTGTTACAGACCTCGCATACGTCGGCTAACTGAGAGCGCTAACTTAGAAGGACGGCTGTGGCAACTCGATTCACTCAACCCGACGCTGTCACCGTCTAAACAAACTATGCGGCCCAAAAACCTTCTGGCCGTCAGTATAACAGGACATATAATCACCGTTATTATCACATAAAGGGTGTGTGGTATAATTAATTACCATGACGATATATGTATTGCCTCAGTATACGTACTTCTGAAAGAAAACCGTAACTTATCGCCAAATATACATTGCTTGCCCTGTTTTCTGAATAAGCTATTAAGGAAGCAGTAAATAATGCGGAATATACGGCACGAACCCGACGTTTAAGTGCCCTGGGCACGCCGTCTTTGTCAGCAGGCCAAATTGGGTCGACGTGATTTAGCATAGAGTTCCAAGTAAAGAGTGTTTGGCAAGAGCGTGCAACCCAGCAGAGTTAACTGCTAAAGAGTTCTGGGGCAGGGAAGAAAAAAATGGTGAATTGAGTGTTGCTACTTGAGTTATTGCATTATTTGAAAAACAATATGTTGTAAAAACCACAGATGTACCATCCGTTATTAGGTTTAACGCATTTTCTTACTCATTAAAGCAGGCACAATAAAACGACAATTAGACAATAAAATAGTAGTGCTTACTCACTGCAAAAAATAATTGCTATCACGAAGGACGATATAAACGTATGGACCGCAAACTCTCATTCCATGACTCGTGCTATAAAAATGCGGTTCCCGTTTACATATAACCTAACGGCTAAGTCTTCCCGTGGCTTCCTGTAGTTTTCTTTATGCACTTTACGAAATCAATAAAAAGAAAAAACAATTCTGTGTCGTTTCTAATTTGCTCTGGGATCCAACAGCTACTAGCACAGCATGTACCGTCTAGTAAGCTTGGAGTATTTTTCTCTATAACGGCCGTTGTCCACCGATCCACACAATTCCGTTGTGTGGATCGATGGACCGATTGTGATATAAAGATGAGAATGCCGCCGTGCGTAACATCACAACATCGTACAGTATACACAATACCCGTGTCGAACACCACAGCCGACAACTCGTTCGAAAGCAACCCCTCCCGAACCTCCCTGTAGTCGTTACTCACCTATTGCCTTTCTATTGTTCCATATAAAGCCAGAAGCTACAAGCGATTTCAAATGAGCCGCGGCCTGCAGCCCCTTCTCGAGCAATTGTCTTTTGTCAAACGCGTTCGCCAGCCGACCAAGATATAGCAGATTGCGCATTTGCCACTGGACCCGCTAGCACTGACACAATGGCGTTGCTGCTAACCCGCTAAATGCGACAGAGATCTCCTGCTTGTGATTCAACGTCATTTTGGCTCTGACTGATCATGTGAAATGGAATCAGCCCGACCGTGGTCAACGCACTTGCGTAACCATTGGCCACTGTGTGATATAAGCACGTGGGCCTCGGCACGATCCTTTGCTACGGTAGCATTGCAAATGCCACCGCATTAGAGGCACTCTTCTTCGTCAGCCGCAAATTGCAGCCACAGCAACCTCTAAACCGGTGTCTAAATCTGTCAGAGGTGACCCAACTTGTCAAGTCGTTCACGTGCACTTTTATTGGTTGGCGCTTGAACGACTGTTTGCTGGACACTGAGTCCGAGAGTTCACCAAAATAGGCAGCCTGCACCCCAAGTTTGAAAAGTGCAAACTGCTTACGCCCGTCTACCTGTGAATCTCACTTGACGGTTCTGTTTACAGCTATATCTGTGCCCTTGCGCTCGGCTGCGACTACGACTAACAAAGAGTTAGGAGTGTCCTTTCCTCTGGCCAAATTTAAACAACATTGGACAGACATACGGATAAGCTCTGCCAGATGTACAAGCGGCTGCCGTTTGTCGGAGCGCATTGGAAGCTGTTTTCCTCTCTAGGTCCTCGTTCTGAACCAGTCTAGTTTAGCACATACTGCGAGGATGTAATTTCACGAATTCGTCGATTTGAATTTGAGGCTATAAATAGCCTAATCACAGACACAGGCAGTTGCTTTCTGAATGCTTTGCTCCCGATGTTTTCACCTGTGTCTATGGGCAGACCGGGACTTTCCACGTTTGTTGTCACCTGCTGGACAGGCTTTAACTGCGGCCTTGCATGCGTCAACAGACGTGGCTTGCAAACTCCACATTGAGGCCACCTCACTAGGTTCTGCATCAGCGTAACAAACGCCGTAGCCGACGCCACCAGAGCAGTTTCCGACAACCCCCGCAGGCACCTGGTAAATTAGCGCAGTCAATGGATGAAGATTGTAAATAGGCAACGCCTTAAATCTTTTCTAGCACAATGCCGATCTCGGCATGCTCCTCGACGACACTTCTGCGGCGCAGGTGAGTGTTGGCCTTTGGCCTAGACCCCAGGTCATCAGAGGGCATACACACTGCATTGACCTGGGACACCACGGACTTTATGCCTCCAAAACGCCGGCCACGGATCTCGACATGAGACGATTAGAAAACAAGTGGAATGCATGACTTGTTTCGCCATTTTTCTGGATTTTCATTTCTTTATAACACTTCATCGCACTACTTAGTCAACTTAAAATTTCGTGAGAAAGTCTAAATGATCCAAGAAGCGGCACAATGGGGCTTGTTTTCTTCTAGTTGCTTCTTTCCTGACTGAGCCCTAATACTTCATCTCGAATGTGCCCACATAACAAACTATTCTGCTGTTTGCGAAACAGGTATATGTATATATATATATATATATATATATATATATATATATATATATATAAATATATTAATATATATATATATATATATATATATACAGGGTCATTCATATTGTTGTGCACGCATTTCGAGGTTTGATAGAACTCGGCAAGAAAATAAGTTTTCCCTATGGAGGGAAGACGTGGAAACGTCTTGTTTAGGAGAGAGAGTGAAGTTTATAAAAGTAGTTTTTCTGCCTTTTTTTTTCCTACATAGTTGTGCGAAATCTCTGTTTGCGAGAGAACCAACGCACGAAGGAACCGATTACACCGGCGTGATCGGAGGAAAATTCTGCACAACGGAAGATACTTCACTAGCTTGCGTAGCAAAAAGCTAATACCCAGATTAAGGAAAGTCATGAAAAGTCGATATTTTACGTTAACGCCTTTTAATGAAAAATCGGAATTTTTTCCATTGCGACCAAAAATGTACGTCCGAAAGACCACTCTCACGCAATAGCAAATTGAATGCCTATCATTTTCGTATCAAGGTGATATTGCTGCGTTACGTAGTAGTCAAGTCACTAAGCTTTTTCGACAGTCATAGTTGTTATGTTTTACGTGCAAGTTTTCACGTTCAGAACCGTAAACATTTGCCAAGACGTTTCCGCCCCTCCTTCCACTAGGAAAATTTATTCTTTTGTTGAGTTCTACCAAACCTCAAAATATGTACCTAACTTTCTCATACGCCCTATGGAAATATTCATGCCTTCGCTTTCGATATGGCTATCGAAAAAGCTTAGTGACTTGACAACTACGTAACGCAGCACCATCACCTTGATACGAAAATGATGGGCATTAAATTTGCTATTGCGTGAGAGTGGTCTTTCGGACGTACATTTTTGGTCGAAATGGAAAAATTTTCCGATTTTTCATTAAAAGGCGTTAACGTAAAATATCGACTTTTCATGACTTTCCTTAATCTGGGTATTAGCTTTTTGCTACGCAAGCTAGTAGAGTGTTGTGCAGTTTTGTTCTCCCGCAAACAGAGATTTCGCACAACTATGTAGGAAAAAAGGCAGAAAAACTACTTTTATAAACTTCACTCTCTCTCCTGAACAAGACGTTTCCACGTCTTCCCTCCATAGGGAAAACTTATTTTCTTGCCGAGTTCTATCAAACCTCGAAATGCGTGCACAACAATATGAATGACCCTGTATATAAATATATATATATATATACATATGGTGTTCAAAACGTATCGCGACTTTTGTGTTTTTTCAAAAATTATTCATCTATTCATGAATATCTATTTTGTCCCCTTCAAAGTAATCCCCATGAGATATTATACACTTATGCCAACGGTTTTTCCAATCTTCGAAGCACTTCAAAAAAATCATTTTATTTATCTTGTTCAGCTCCTCCTTCGATGCCGTCTTTATCTCGTCAAGCGTAGCGTAACGTCGTCCCTTCATGGGCCTCTTCAGTTTAGGGAACAAGAAAAAGTCACAGGGGGCCAGATCTGGGGAATACGGTGGCTGCGGCATCATTAGTGTGTTGTTTTTGGCCAAAAACTCGCGCACAAGCAACGATGTGTGAGCAGGGGCGTTATCGTGGTGCAAAAGCCAATTTTTGTTCTTCCACAAATCCGGGCGTTTCTGGCGGATTGCTTCGCGCAAATTGCGCATAACTTGCAGGTAATATTCCTTATTGACCGTTCTACCCTGTGGCAAGAACTCATGATGCACCACGCCCCTGCAATCGAAGAAAACTGTCAGCAAAACTTTCACATTCGACCGAACTTGGCGCGCTTTTTTCGGTCTTGGTTCGTGCGGCAGCTTCCATAAGTGAGAGACATGAGTCCCAACATAACGCCACAAAAAAAATCGAAATTCGAATATACGTAACCCGCGAAAATTCAAAAGTCGCGATAACGATTGAACACACCTCGTATATACATATAATATATATAAACACATACACAAACATATATACGCCGAGCGTGAGTTATTTCACATTCATTTCATTGGTAGAAGAATTACAATATCTTGAAAAATTATGCAAAAAATATATATATACAGAGTAAGTGGCATTTCGTCATTGCATTTCAGAACGCTAACAAAGCCCTGATGAGTCGCTGCGACCTTCGAAGGCAACCGCCGACCACGTGTGTGATGTAATCAGTTGAAAAGAAATAACGGAGGACTGTCGTATCAAATCAACTTGTTCGCCTCCAACGCTAAATTTGGCTACGACGGCATTGTAAATCGCCTTACATTATGCCATATAACATGACGGCCAAATGACGCAGCGCTGTGAGCTGGCAGTGGAAGAGAGAGTGCTTTCACTGTAGTTTTATAGACGAGGGCTGTTCTAAGCAGAAAATTACAACACGTACACTTACATAAGATCGTAATATGAATTGACAAAGTAGGAGAAATAAATACATTCAAGGCTGAAAATTGTTTTATTGGAAGATGACGTGGCCACATTCATTAGGTCGACTAGTAAATCCGGCGCCTCTGGATAGGCCGTCATGCACGTACTTACCGGCTACGGGCGAGAGGCGTACCGATTAAACAAACAAAAGTAGCGCTGGAAGAAAGAATGGGGAGAAGGTATGATAGAGGTGCTACTGCAACTATTGAACCATTGAACCACACCACCTTTGTTTGGTTCAATAAATGAATGAGGGCGGTCGGGCGACCACAATTTGGTGCTGTCGCAGTCGCCATCGCCGTGTGTGTCGTTGTTATTGATTTTTTGTTGTAGAATTTGTTGCTATTGTTGACTATTGTGCTGTTGATGTTGTGTTGTTGGCAATGATGATAATACTACTTTTGTTATTGATGTTGTTGTTGTTTTTGTCGTCGGCGCTGACGCTCTCGTCGCAAATCGGTAGTTGTCGTTATCGCTTAAGGTTTTGCTATCGCCAGAGCTATTCTATTCACGTTACTAAAAAGCGTCTATGATGTCTTATAACTAATTACAAGTAAGCAATTACTAACAAACAAAAACTAGACTGCAGACTACGACAGCGGACGCGACGAGATTCCAGCTCGGACACGGAATCTCTGTCTGAAAAAAAAAAAAGAAAAAGATTTACGTTTATCTTAGTGAGTCGTAGTTTAATGTATACGTATTGCCGTATAGCCGAGAGATCTCTAAAAATAGCCGAGCAGAGACCATAGATAGCCGACGGTAATCAGAGCAGATTGATACATAAAATAGGCAAATCTGTTCCACTATTGGCTGGCTCTATATGCCATTATTCCGTTTCTACCTTTAAGCCAGGCAATGCCGTGCTCGTACTGGAGCTCTCATCAAAGATTTCTCCAACAGAGGGATGTAACAATAGGACAACGCGTGCAGTAGAGGGGTATGGGGGGCTCCAGCTGAATGTACAAAGAGAGTTAATGAAGAGCGAACCATTGTTTCTTTTCGGTAAGGTTGGACGGAAGTTGCCCCCCGCTTTTACGGTTGTTGGCTACCACAATACCGACCAATCAATTACGAAGCTTTCTCTAGAGACAGCCTACTTGTGTGCACTGTTGTGCAAGTTGTGGCAGCCCGATCGTAACTCTAGCAATGACGCATTCTACTGGGTTAACAGAAATACGCATCGGTGCGTAGAAAACATTGTAGCAGGTTCGACGTAGGAGCTTGTTTTCGCTCCAATCGTGCCACTGCATTGGTGATTATGTCGCCTTTGTCTCTCATCAGTCAGCTAATGGCTTAGAGCGACTGGATCGTGTTAACAAAAAATTACAACTTAGGCTAGCGGGTGCAATTGTAGAAGACTGTGACGCGCACGTATGCATCTTTTGAGGATTTGAAAACTGCAAAGTGAGAGAGAGAGAGAATCAGAGCACACTGACTGTCTGCTGTATGGCAGCGCAGCGTCCTACAGATGATCGTCGGCAATAATATACGATTTATCCGGATTCGGGCCCTGATCTGTTTTATTCGCAAATGCGGGATGCCGACAGGAAATGAACGCAAGAAAGACAATTTTGACTAGCTATAATGTCGATGAGGTAGCAAACGTCCTAGAATAAAAAAGCACTTTTAAGTAAGTTTTTTCTCGATTCTAGACTATCATCCATCCCCGACGGGCTTGAAGTTGCCGTGAGGCATATCCTCAATGTACCGAGGGCCGGGCATGTTATGATATATTTTTGCGGCAGCATAGTCGCGGACTCTCAGTGGCACGATTTATCATCCACTCTTAGTGAGCATTGCTCAACGAAAATTCGATCAAGGAGAATAATAACAGGAATCGAACCGGCGACAGCCCGGTAGATGACACCCAAGGCTAGCGCACTAGCCCCCTACGTTCTCGGAGAGCGAAACGTTCCGTCTCGAAAAAACACGGCTCAACGCCGGTCTAAGCCAGTGCGAGCCAGAGCATGACGGCAGTGAGCACTTCGTTCGGTGGTCGTAGAATGAGAACACAAACGTGTTAAGGAAACATGGCTGCACAGTAGAATCATCATACTACGCGCCTGTCGACACGAAAAGGCTTTCTAGCGCTAGCATCACGTTAGGCAATATAACCAAAAAGCACTCTACGCGACACGCGTTAAAGTCACCAAAGGCGAACAGAACAGGTAGTATTTACTACCTATGGTATAACTGTACCGTCAAAATCCGCAATGGGTCTGCAATGGGTTGCAAAACCGTAATGGGGTTACGTGATGTACAGAAGTTAACACTCAAGCTGGTGGACAACAAAAAATGTTGAGCAAGCAAAACTGTTACCGGTGATTCTAGAGGGAAACTAGAAGATTTTTAAAAGTTTGCTGTTTTAGTTTGCTGGAAAACGAGCATGCATCTAGCCACCCGACCACGCATCTAGTTCATGCGACATCCAACGAAGAGGTTGACGATAGCATCTCAATACAGCATGTCCGGCTTAAGAGAAAAACGCGGCACTGAATAAGTTACACAATGCTTTTAACCAGAGTTTTTCCTGAAATACAACTTGTGGGTCGAGAGAGGCCGTCGTATATTAAAATTATTAGAAAAAAAACTATATGAATGGCTAAGCGTTATATTCATTAGAGCAGAATTGCTGCTGCGTCAATTTTCCAATAATACAACTTCCACAGGGGGACAACTGTAAACCTTGCTTCCGCCTGAATTAAATAAATACAAAAAAACACACATGTTCAATGGCACAAAATACACATAGCAAGATATGCTGTGCAACCGGAATTAACATAGAAGCAAAAATATCCACGCCTAGTAATCACCATCGTTTCTAGCTCCTGCCCCCCCCCCCCTTCTCCATTGCGTCACGAAGCATTGCAGTCTCTTCTGAGCAACAGACTTTGTCAAGCGTCTGCTCCAAGACGAGACACAGCAAAGAACCTGGCTCTTTCAGCATCGCCTACAGCCGTCCACAAAGGAAGAAGAGCATTAAGTTTCGACTCTTAGACCCAGGGGAACAATTGCTTGTGCGACTCAAGCTTAGTAAGTTTTTAGTCTCGATGGTGATACTGATAGTGAACAAAGTGTTGAAACACGAATTGCACTGGCCTAAAGGATATTTAGATTAACTCTGGCTCGGGCAGGAATGCGACTCAAAAGATATTATAGAAGACATATACTTATATATGCAATGTGTAGCATAGCATCAGAAGCGGTAGCGTACGTAGTCCTAGTGTGCAACGACGAGTTTCAACGACAATTTTGTTTACATAAGGACAGTAGTTACGACGCTACCTAACAAACGCAGGGGGTTAACCTAGGGAAAAGAAATCAAATTATCCTCGGTGGCTATCGCCTTGTTAGGTCAGATGACGTCGTTCCAATGTATAGACATTTCTAATAGCGCAAGTATCAATACAAATATATACGTGGTATCAACAACAATTAAAAAAAAATATATATATATATAAGAAGAAATACTCTTTCATACGCAAAATGAAGGATACATGCTTGAACAGCAATTGACCTGACTTGATAAAGGACAGTCTTTGCAACGGACAAAACGCACGACGATAAACTATCCATTACACTACGCTTAAGGAAGTATATAACTTTACATCTAGATTTGACAGTAGAGCACCTCATGTTTAGGCAGTGCAAGTAAAATTAAATCGCAGTTTGGCACGAGGATTAGCAAGCGTTGATTTCTACCGAAAGATTAAATAAAACAACACAATTTTTCATTTGAATTGGAGTTACCATTGGAGTTTAATTTTGCTCAAGGCCAACGGCAGTACTTTACGAGTGTCACCCCACCTACGTTGGCAACGTATCAAACCACGCCACGACAGTGTGGTCAGATGCAATCCCAAGAACACCACAACGACTTTGCTACCAAACAGCCGCGCCGCATTTCTGCTCACTCGGTTCTACAGGGTGTGTCCCCTTGCTGCACCAGTAAAAATCGCTGAGTTCTTTCGATTTCAACTCTTATGCAGCAAAAAGAGCGTAATGATAGTTGATATGGCATGATACCCTACATATGAAAAAAATATTCTAGACTGTGTTAAGCGTTTGCTTTTTTATTTCGGGGCTCAGCTGTTTTAGAGTTTGTCTATGTTATGCCATTACTTCGAGTGCGCATACAATACGGGTGGTTAAGGAAATACTACTGATGTGGCGATATTGTAACGATTGGTTACGCTAACACTGAAACTTTTAGGTTGACATGATGAAGATCACGCGCTCCAAAACGGATAATTACTTTGGTAATCTAAGGTGAACCTGTGAGAGTTAGCGTGGCTTTCTCCAGCACAGATGCAGCTCTACGGCCAACCTTGGTGATAACGGTTCACTCACCGTTCATCGTCGTTTTTCCGAGCACGTTACGCTTTTCACAGCGCTGTAGATGATGGAAAACGAGACTACTGTTTGACGAAATACGTCAATAATAGTAAAAATAGCCGTAGTAAGAGTAGTAGCAGTGGCCCAGTAGCCTGCAGTGGCTTGTGAAGTATTGGATATCGTGCCATAGAACCTATTCTGCGCACTCAATCATTTTCAGTCGAAAACGTTCTTCCCTCTAGAAAGACTCCAACGAACGGCGAATCGGGAAGTGCTCCGTTACCGAGTGGGTATGTGCCGGGCCCTTCGTCTGTTTCGGTCTCTTCAGGCCGCAGGCGCGGCATCAGTCTACCTTTTCCCACCGTGATTTTGTCCGATCGAGGCTTGCTTTATTGGCCTGACGAGTCGCTTTGAAACTATTTCATTCTCGGAATGGGATTAGATTCGAAACCAATCGGAACGAGAGAGAGAGAGAAAGAGAAAGCATAATCGAAGAATCACTTCTGGCACGAAAAGAGACTTTTAAGAACGAAGATGAATTGTACTCTACAATGAACTCTCAAAAGTGCGTACATGTGCAGTTTTGGCTTTCAGGTTTTAAGTCGGGCTTTCGGAGCACACTGCGCCGCGCAAATCGCACGGAAGTCTTAAAGCAGTGAGGCGAGAAAATTGCCTATCTTCGTAAGCCGTTAGAGACCAGCCGTGTCTCAAAGGCAGAGAGAGGACACACACGGTATAGATGGATATCATCTAAATTGACCCGTGACATTTTCTCACCACTCTGCTTCAATTCACATTGCCTTTGTAAAGCTTAAAGTCAGTTTAGCGATTTATGCGTGTGTTTTAGCAACGAAATACATTCACTTAACTAGGGATTTCAAATATTTCTATTTTAGTGCATCAGGCTACCTAACGAATGTACGCATGGACAACAGGTATCGTGATATCTTTCACAGCTCTTTTCTGCAAATAGCACAGGTATATCCTAAATTTTGGTTGTGGTTATAAAAGGCCGCTTTCCTTCAAAGCTTGTGACGTATCGATATATTAATTGGTGCAAACAAAAGACCGGTTCATATGAACATATTGTCAAAAAGACGACTCAGTCTAATTCAATTCAGATTGTAGAGCTTGTAAAGCTCATAGCAATTTCATTTTGTCGTCGAAAAGAGCATGATAATATTAGAGAAACACAGCTTATATGAACGTAGTTACAATGCATACTATAAAGATCGATGAAGGAGCGTTTAAGTTTGGTGACTCTTAGCGGCGGGACCTTTGCAATCTTGGAGCTCACTGATAATGGGTTGGCAGACCGAAACATGCACCATGCAAAACTTAGCCATAGAACAGACCAGGTCTGGAAGCAGGAGGCTGTAAAGTTAATGCCAACCTGAACGTATTTTTTTTCTTTTTTTGAATGTGCACATTCGAGCGGATATGAGTATCCTCGCTCCTTGTTTCACTGCTGCATTTTAGTGTCCTCTAGATCTTTTTTCCATTGGTGCAGTGAATTGGTGCAATGCAACTTTTTTTCCTGGAGCATCTTTAGTGCTGTGAATTGGCACGTTATGGGCATTTTACACATTCGTACGGGCGGCCCAGTTTCTGAAGCTATAGCAGGTGCGACAGAGACCACAACAACAACGGTGCCGCCGTACTCTTTCTCAGTTCTCCTCTTAGCCGACTTCTTAGCCAGCAACTTGAGAAAAAAAGGTTGCAAAGTGTGCATTTGTATAGCCCGGCACATCAAAAGGGAATTGATAAGTTATTGGTAAACTTGCTATAGCTGCTGCTGATATTGTGTATAAGGTGCTCTACAAGGAGCACCATCATTGCTACTGGCGCTTCAGCCGAAATGCCCGTAGATGCCCGTCCCCATATTGCCGCCGCTATGGCTCTTTAAACCACCTCTGTAGAGACTGTACTCAACCACCGAAGTGCTGCCTCTGTAAGGGGTTTCACGAATCTATCCGGTATCGTGCTCTCGTCGCCTCCACCGAATCAAACAGTTTAGGAGATCTGTCCCACGACGCTAACAGCAAAACACCTCCGCCCCTACAGTGAAAATCTGCTCATTTGTAAGCGACACACAGCCGCCGGCTTCTTTTTCTAAACAGTCTTTTTCTGCGGTTTTCCAAAACAAGGTTAAGATCCCTTCACGATCAGTAGCTCAGCCCCGAAAATATCTAGAATATCAAGGAGCCCGCCACTAACGTTTTCGCTCCACCGCGGGACGATGATCTTAACGGAATAGTCCTCTTCATTACCGCAAAGATCATTCTTCTCGTTATAGACACTATTCTAACACACAACAGCCGCGCTATCGAGTCATTCTCGTGTATTAGCGCGCCACTTCAATGCGAATCCGTTGCGTGCGCTTTGAGGTCCCCACCCTTAACTGGTGGCCTGCGCGGCCAGCCTAAATAATCTGCAGTCAGTTTTAAACTCAAGTTTAGCTGATCTGCGTTCGTCCGAAATTGATCATGCGACGACAGCGACCTCCCTTGCAATCTCCCACGAGGCATCGACCTTATGCAAGTTCTGTTCTAAGCACACCGACACAAGCCTAATTTCGTGACGTTATTCAAGTGACGTCAGACGCCATGAGCGTATCTAAACTGATTTCCTGTTCACCCCGAAGTAGTCGGCGACAACATGTACCTGCAGCTTGCTGATCAGCGGGGCCTGTTCAATAGCCAGTAGAAATTCGTGTAAAAACAAAAGTACTGCAATTCCCAACCGCGGTACTCTGCATACCGCCTCAGAAGGAACGCAACCGAACTCTCACGTCGGTACTACGCAAGAGCCTTAATTGATTCTGAGCGGAAAACTGATCCAAAGCTAATTTATTCGACTAGAAAGTTTGTCGCACAACAACCCTTCCATGGTTCGGTTAGTTCATACTAAAACTGCAGCAAGGGTTCTTCTGTCCACCAATAGAGTGGCGTCTTTCCCTCGCCGAAACGAGACTGGCACTCCTAGACAAACATCCTCCCAAGTTTACCTGACTTCTCCTATTCCTCTGCTTCCTCTATTTGCAGAAGAGATACATGAAATCACCGTGTCAGCGATAGATGCAATCAATGCCATCCGGAGCTTTTTCAGCAGCTCGGGTGGCGGAGCGACGGCCTTCGGCCGCGTTATCCAAAGAACCTTATTGACTCCTGTTTATCGACTGTTCCTTAGCTTAGTACGTTTCATCAAGCTTGCTATTAATGGAAAGCTGCTGGCTTTTGTCTCCCTGTCTTCAACGGTGTCTCGTCTATTGCCTTGCGCAAAAAGACGCAAGTTGTCATCTAGTTGGAGAAACCGTCATCGGAAAAAGCATCCCGGACATCATCACACTGGTTCCTCTGAATCAGCTTGGCTGCGAAATCAGGGGAGATGCAAAAGCGGCCATCCAAGCAACAAGAGTATTCATTGACCTAAACACGCCTTAACCAGACCACCTGCTTAAGGTTGTGCACCCTTATGTTTCCCGACTATATCTGGTACGCCGGTACACCACACGTACGTCTGGTGTACAAGCGGTTATAGTCGGGGTATAGTTGGAGCGTGGATATAGTTGCCCACACTTAATGTGTGTGCAAGCAAAAAATCATCAAGCCGTTCGTTAGCCCATTCTTCGCAGCTGTCGCTTTTGGGAATTAGCACTCGTTGTTGCGACATTCTCTGACTGACGCTGAGTGGCGCTGATCACTTGCACTAAAAGCTAACACTTTTCGGACTGACCCTCAGTCAAGATTTAGCGCCCACGGGATGGTATCCGGCATTGCTTCATAGATGGACCCCCATAAATACAAGCATGTGCAACAGTGGGGCTTGAACCCGCGCACCTATGTGTCTCCACCGGCCGCGAGGCGCAGAATACGCCACGCCTCCAGGCACCATCGATATGCGTTAGCTGAACCGTCTAAAAAGTCGGAGCTAATTACCAAGACATACGTCAAAGCCAAATGCGACCATACAGCGGGCTCTTCGATGAGCCGACGCAGCAACTTCATTCAAGCTTTGCGGCTTTGATCAAGGAATCCGACGGGGTCATGTAGACGTACATTGAGGGACTCCCAGATCCCAGCAAACATATTAATGAACACTCGCAGATGTATCCTATCCGCTGTCAAAGTAATCCACAATTGGATTGGCCGTGACCATCATCACGATAGAATCATGATATAATCGACAGAGCACAAGTGTGCAACAAGCTGAATACAGCACTATCTTGTGCGAATCGTAGTAAAGACGCTGGGCGTAGGGTATATATGGTGCGTTGGCCGACGAAGTAAAAATTGCTGCAACGAGACGCCAACATAAACAACATTAATCTTTCACAATTAATTGGAAGATTGCCCCGGCGCTTGCCGTTAATGTGTGCTAATGGAGACAGGGTAACGCAACAAAGCGTACACATGCGGATCTGGTATTTCTGCTATGGGCGCCCCGAGGCTTATTCAACGCAAAGGGAGAAAAATAGAGGCAGCGACGGGTGACCAGCACGAAGGCGTCAACACTTAAATTTACAATCGTTGTCGCTTGCATTGTGTAGACGCAATGCCGCTCTTATTATTAGCGCAAGTAGGTTAGAAGATAAGCTACTTGCTGCTAAAAACTACAACAAAAGTGGTCTAAATCAGAGTAGATTAAATAATCCTGCCATGCGTACTGGCAGCCTGGTGCCTGGTCCAGAAATGCGTAAGCGAGAAAGCTGACAACTCAATGCGCCTTGCTCGCGCGCAAGTACAGTCCTTAGAAAAATACCAGCCACACTTCGTAAAAATATTAGCTATTTCCACGGCAAAAACAGGATCTCCAACATCTTGAATTCAAGCGGGTATGGCAGATAAGAAGAATAAGACGAGAAACAGCGCCTTGGGCTAGAACGACCTTATTATCGGTTAACCTAATCGATGCAGCCATGTACTATTGAGACTTTGGGCAAACAGAGACTGCTTTCAGTCAATCTAACGTCAAACATAAACTAATCAACGACCGAAAAGGAACGCTAAGAAACACCCAACGTTTTACTACGTTTAAACGACATTAAGTCTGACAGATAAACTCAAGTATGCAGATTTTTTTTCATTTCCGTTTAGACAGCAATGCTCAACAACAGAAGCGCTGTACACATATAGTTTGCGCTACCGTAACAACAACAACCTCAGCAGTCATCGGGCAGAAGCACTCCTTTTTATTGTAGCGTATTTGTTATAACCAGCCGCTTCCACAGAAAAATTTTATCACAATCTTACTACTCTGTGTGAACAAGACTACACAGTATGAAAAAATCGTTTGACGACAACGGTAATATCCTAATTGTAGGTTGTCAGCTTTGCAACGTTTTCACGCATTATTACTTAATCAACTAAGCTCGTTCATTTGATGCGCCAGCGTCCAGTTGCCCCCATGTAGCTTCATGCGACTCGTTATGTGGGGCGTACTATTAGCAAAACTAGAACGAAAAGCAGAACACATCTTATTGTGCGCATGCGTCAATGTCCGGGGGGACAACACCGGCGGAGACAGAGGCAGCTGTCCCGGTTTATCATGAAAGCCCAGCAGAGTATGTCAGAGCGAGCCGAAAAGCAAGCCGGCGACAACAAATCAAGGCGTTCGTTCCGCTCAAACCGACCGTTAAAGGTCATTGGTCTCCACGAAAACACATACCGTATGGAACTACCCCCCCCCCCCCCCCACACACACTGTCCACGCCCCCACGCCCCACCCCCTTAATACTATACGTTCGTGTTTTGCAAGTCAATAAAATCGTTTTCGTTTCAACGGTTTGCCTCTATTGCTCTATTCGAAGGAAGTCAACCGGCACCTCCCCCCCCCCCCCGCTGCATCGTTGCCTGGCCGGAAAGCCGACGCGGAGGAGGCCGTCTTTTTGCTTTTTCTGGTTGTTTTTTTTATGTTATTCGACGACGACGACGCCGTCGTCGTATGTCGAAACGCTTTCAGCTTTAAGCTTGTCTGGCTAACTGACTGCCACTATTTACTTACGGGCTGCATAGCAGTTGCCCGGCCGAAGTTTGAGAGCTTGCGGTGCAGCCCGGTTTGTCCTAGTCGGGGCCGACGTCAAGTCAGGCCGGGCTGAGTGCACGGCGGCGTTGGATGGGACCAAAACATTGACGTGCAGAGATAGATAGAAAAAAAAACAAGCGTTTTTTTTTTAAATCTATTCCTAGTAGTACATGGCTTTGATCATAGGTGACGTTCGAGCGCAAACGCGCGGATTCCTCAAAAAGGGGGGGAAAAAACAAGTAGCATCGAGAGGTAGCTTTCAGAAGATTATCTAATGCAAAGCCTAATAGTAGTGGTGTATTTTGAATCGGGTATTTGAACGGAGTGCAACTAAACGTACCACGAGTACTATATATGATCGCTGCATATTGCGTCGTCGATCTGAGGGAGTCTACTTACAAGCCGGCTGGGTGAACTGTAGGTCCCTCGAAGCGAAGTGGGCCATACATATGGCTGGCGGTCGCCTTGATGGTCGTGCACAGCGGCTTACAGCGTAGCGCTTGCCCACCTCAGACGGAGGTTGCCATATATACAGATTCATAGCAACGAGGACATAATCGCTGCCTGGGCGTGTCGTAGGTCCAATCTCGGTAGGCCCGACCCGTAGTCGTGGTTACGTGAGAGAATGTCGGAGCTATGCGTCTTATTATTATTATTATTATTATTATTTATTAACATCAGGTTGGATAAAACTATGAACATATACATCAGACACAATTAGTGCTTCCTTCACGTCTTCTCTCATCTTGCTAGCTCAGCGATTGACTGATATCACTTATTATGCACAGTACTTGCGACTTGCATGATCGCAGAAATAAATAATAATTATAAATAAATTTAATATAGTTGGCGGTATTTTATTAAACTCTCAGTGGTATGAGTACTTTCTATTTGGAAGGAGGTCTACGAGGTAGCGGTACTATACAGCTGCTACTTTTTGCCAAATCGATAAGTCAAATAAGTCAGGGACATCCTAAATGACATAAGTAGCAATGTCTAAAGGCATTCGCCAAAACTAATTAAGATCACCGAGGTTCTAGCGCTGCCAGGACAGCCTGGGGCAGAGCAACCAGGTCAGAGCAGGGGCGACGACTTCATGAGTAGACCCGAAATCCGTCGATTAAATTTTAGGCGGGGTCTACAGAGCTAGCTCCTTTACTGATCTTACACTAGCAGATGAGGCAATACTACCAACGGTCGTATACCGAAAAAACGCGCTGAAAGATGAGTCACGTAGTGACCATAGCAATATTACATATAATAATGCGCGGACAAGACTTGTCCGCTCATGTATACGTATATATAGTGACAGTGGCCCGGAGAGCTCTGGCGGTCTCGATCAAAGACACTGGCAGATGCGCCACCTCAACCGGGACAAGCCACATTAAGCCGTCGATAAAAAAGCTCCGCCCATGGTAGAACAGAGAACATACAGCGGCCAACATCACAACCTGCTGATTACAGCCCACAGCCAAGCAGTGCCACCATCCCGCGGAAGGCTCGGCTAAACGTCTGCCAAAGTACCAAAGAAGTGGAAGAGGCTCGGAGAGCATGCGTCAGATGCAACCAAAACCACACAAGACCACGAACAAGCATATTTGTTTTTACGAAACAGTTAAGTCTTGTTCATTTTTTGTTGGGTTCAGTCTTGCGAAATCTTCCTTACGACGGGATGCTAGAGATCAACAGCCTTGTGTCGAAACTGTGTATCTCGCATTTTCGAAACTTGCCAAAATATATAGCTTATCATATGTTCTCAATGATCGTGAATGCGTCTTTTAAAAGAAATTCTATTAGCAGCAATTGAGATTGAGCCGGCGACACCTCGGTAGATAACAAGCATAATAAGCTAGGGTTGCTAACCGGTGTCTGTGGGATCTGGTAAATCACTGTCGACTACACTGGTTTGCTGAAGAAAGCCTGTTTTTCGTGGTATAACTTAGCCTTCTACCAAAGCTTATAATATGTATATATGCATGTACACAATTGTCCCCTAGCAAACGTGACGACAAACTACATCAGCCCTAGGTCCAAGCCTGGTGTAGACCACCATGTATGTACACATATAAGATTATATATATCGTCGCCGTCTTCAGTGCCTCAATAAGACGTCCTATGCAGAAGGACCATCGAAATACGTCGATCGTCGTATTGAGACATGCGTGTTTAGGTGGGCTCATCGTCGAACCGAAAATAAACAAAGACGGATTACGGCAAGGATTTGGTTCAGGCAAACACACACACACAAACATCGGTACCTAGGAGCGCGGCGTCGACGCTCAGTCGCAGTGAATGTTGTGCACAGAGAGGCAGGCGGGCGCTTGCGTTTCAAACTGTCGAGTATCAGCGCGGAGCGCCTACCTCGCTCCTTGGTTTACTCGTCCATGTCTATGCCAGAGGTTGGACCGCCGGCCGACCGCCGACGGATGGTAATGGGAGTGCTCCGTCGGCACGGCTAGTCACGCTAAGAAACTCGACATATATGTATAATCGAATACATACGAGCAGACGGGATTCCGTGCCACCAGTGTGCAACGAACGTCTGCGTCACGCCACCGAAGGTGGGAACCCCACACAAGAAGTGGCGCCCTGACGCTCTACTTGAGCAGCACTATTGAGAACGGCACGCAAATAAAGCAACCATAGGGCTTTAAGACGGCTAGCCCGAATAAAGCCGCCCGGAGATCTTGGCGTGGTCGATCGACGGTGGCACGGTATCCCCATTTGTATCCACGGTATCCCCATTTGTATCCACGGTATCCCCATTTGTCGCACCACTGTCTGAAAGGTGGATTGTTCGATAAGCTTGAGGCGACGAGACGCGACGTTCCACGTGCACGTACGACTAAGGGTAAGCAATAGATTACATGTCGAGCAAAACCGAGAGCGGCGCTCCCGTTAACGTCGCTAATAACACAAACAGAGGAATGAGATCGACGTAGGGTAGGGAGAGTGCGTCGAACTTGGCAAGCACCCGCATCTCTATCGACCAAGGTGATTGGGTGCACGAAAATAACGCGTTTGCGTACCTACACAGAAAACTTTTTAAATAAGAAAAATATACTCGTTTAGAGATACGTACTAAGTGGAAAATCAACAAAGCTTTTTGTATATACAGTGTAAATGCAGTTAATATCGGGTAAATATTAAATACGTGTAGTCTACGTTATGCGCTTATGGTTAAATGTCTCGACCTTCGTTCAATCAGTCTTAATCTGTATATTTTTCAATGTAATACATAGTTCGGAATATATATATATATATATATATATATATATAAAAGGGTCGATCGGCAAGTAATAGTACTCTGATTTTGCCTCCAAGCCAAAACCGCTAAAATCATTTAGTTTGTTTTGCATAGAGGCATCATGCATCAGCTACACACAGGCCAAGGCTTATTGTTAGAGTTTGGTTCAAAAAAGCAAAGGAAACAAATTCGGCGATTCTTAAAGAGCCGAACATGAAGGAGTAACTGAAGTGCATCAAGTTCTGTATTCCAAACCAACTTTTGTTCTAAAGTGGTGCGAATGTTACGAACTGCTTATGGTGATCAAGCAGTGTCCCAATTTTCTAAACGCGTCTTTCGGTATCGAACTGAGTTGCTCCTGCGAATTTGTCTTTATTTCCCTTACGGTGTCAACTTTTTTATCCCCTACGGCCTCCTCAACGTTTTTTTATCCGCGATAACAGAAAGAATCGCACGGAGCCAGGTCTAGTAAAAAGAGATATTGCAAAATTATAAAAATAAAGTTTTTATCTAACAATTTGAAATCAGTAAAAATGACTTTTGCGTTGCTGATGAATGCCGCTAAGCAAAACAGACTGAAAGGTCTTGGTACTTCGATTCAATTTAAAAAGTTAAAGTACTAGAACTTGCCGATATGCTCTGGTTTCGTGTCTGTCTACTAGATGCGTAAGTGGAGGGAAATATGAAAATATAGTGTGTCTACACGACACGAGGACTTGACTTTCGGAAAAATATTTGCTGGAACTAACAATTTACTACACAACAATACTCTAAACCGTTGTGCAATTTGCTGTAAATGTAACGGGAAGCATCTTTTATAATCTGTGGTAACTCAAGCTGGCCCGGTTGTCTACCTCGTTAAACAAGTCCTAGGGCCGTAATCTAGATAATGCTTAGGAGAAAGAGAGGGGGAACGGCATTGGCAATTCCCGGATTCATTCTGTTGGCAGAGTTTGTATCCTCGTGACTGCTGCTCGTTATCCATTTCCGCCGACGTAATTCAGTAGTTGGCGGAACAGCCTCTATTATTAGTTTTCGCTACGCCAACAGTATGGCACAGCCATCTGTCTGTAATGCCTGGCGTTGATTTGTGTTGCTACGCATTGTTTGTCTGCATTCGCGCGGCATAGAAAGCCATAACTGCATTGCAACGATCAAGTCGCTGATAGAAAATACATTTTTCTTGTATGTTACCATTTTGCTTTGATCGTAATACATATGTAACCCATTCTGTACTGCAATACCGACTTTCCCTTAGTGGTGATAATCGAATCCGGCCCAATGCTAGTTGATAAATTAATTGATTCGCTCTTATATATATATATATATATATATATAGATTTGTTTTCCGTATAATACATTAGCCATGTGTTACACACATCACAATAGCCTAGTTAATGCGCCTATAATTCTAGATTATTATGCGACAATTTATCAGTTTTACCAGATGCGATACAATCATTTGCAATGTTGCTCTTATAATGCCAGTAATTAACAGCTCTGCCCACGTTCGCCAATCTAACGAAAAGAGAACAGCAACTTCTGCCGTAATCGAGACTAAACGCTTCTCATAATCGATACACTTATTTTGCTTTCTATACTTGTGGATTATTTTATTACTTGCGTATGACAGTAAATTGTGATAATTAATAATTGCCAAAATATTTAAACCAGCATTCTGGTTTTTGCCAGTAAAAACACTTATAGGCTCTAAACATTTATGGGCTACGTGGACCACGGTTGACGCGTCTTTTCTCTAAGAGTGATATATTCATTTATTTAATGTCATAAATATTATTTTTAGTCTTTTCTTTAAGTCTACTTGGTTGTGGGCCGAAGTGGCCTGCAATGACAGGCATGTATATACCAGGTACAGCACACACGGGTTCCATCACCTCGTATGCTCCCGTAGGGAGTTTCGTGAAGACTATCGTACTCAGTATATTTGGCGGTTCTGAGTACCACGCATTTTGATTGTCCAGCACTGCAACGAAGATCTTGACACTTCTTTTTTCGGTGTAACGGCAGGACAACCAAAGGTAAAAAATAAACAGTCTGGCACGGGGATAGGACTTGGGGCCGTCTAGTTTATTGACTGACTATTGTTGGGGCTCTAGAAGAACGGCAACACTATATATATATATATATATATATATATATATATATATATATATATATATATATATATATATATATATATATATATATATGCATTCTATTTCATTATACCCGGATAATTGTGTACGCACATATACAGATATTTAGGCTAGATGTGTTAGAATCACGCTAGACAAGATAAGTGCTGCGTGTGTACTACTCCATGTCGACGTTTCTTTAGAAATGCAATAGGTATTTCAATGCGCATCGTGGTTGTGCGCAGTCGTGTCACCAACAGACAGGTGTTTTATTTTATATATTTTCCTATAAACTATACAGCAAATGCGATCATTACATAAACATGCCAAACGGCAGAACACACGTGACACTAGTCTGAATAGCGCAAAAGAAGAGAGTTTAAAATTTGAAGGTTAAAGCGTTATTGTGTTGTGTGCCAAATACGCGGAAACACGATGGCGACCGTCCGAGTTCACAGATTCAGTATTGGGGAATCCTAAATTTTGCGCCGGTGGAATTGCACGTGCAGAAAAAAATGCGTCATCAAAGATGCTGTGTTGGTACTACGAAACTGCCTGGATGCCATCCTGGCGACATATCGACGACATAAAGAGAAGACTCTGAAAACAGAGCTCGTAAAGTTTTAATTGAATTTTCCCCGCTGGGAAAATATTTGGCATTCTTCAGAGCTGCCACGTCATCAGCGAGATGTTACTAAACTCACCCGCTTTAGTTTTAGGAGACATCGAGGCAGAGGTGTGGAAGTAGGAAGGTGTGACTCATCTGCAACTTTCTGTCGTTCTTTGTTTATGTCATATTTCACCAGACATTTGTAGGTTCGAGGGAAGCCAGACTAGTAATAAGGCTATATCACTTCAGTAGAAATCTGCAGGCAAATTCTCCACGCCAGAAGGGTTGAAAACGCCTTATAGCAATCGTTTGCGGTGCTTAGCAGCGCAGCAGAATTAATAATTAAAGACGACAGTACGCTATGTTATTGTCATTTTCGTAACGTGCCTATTGAAATTAGTATTACAAGTAGACAAGACTTGGACACATTAAAAAACGATTTATTTTAATCCATAACGAAAGTTCTCCCATAACTCTCACCAAATCATAGTAAAAGCGAGACATCCAACACCATTGCAAAGCCAGGCCTTTAATGCGTTTTGTTTGTCGGATCGAGTTAAAAAACGTAGTAAAGCTTTTTTAAATTTAAGTGTTTTTGTGGAATAAGGAACGAATTAGCAGTGACAAATACTAGCAGCAACTCAACAGGCTTAAGCAAGTCGTCATCAAAAATCCCTCCAAATTGTGAATGCATTGAATTTTATTCTACCTTGACAACAACCGCCCGCATATACATGTGGCGACTCGCCATAGGTTGCTGTGTTTTTCATGAGATATTTTAGCGCATTTATCGTTCAGTCTTAATTCTACTTATCCATATTATCACTAACTGTTTTTAACATTATTTGAGGAAAATACACTTAGTACACAAGTTTAAGGGGTAATCAAACCTATCTCTACCGCTTTTTTGCTTCGAACAACGAGCCTGGCGGAGCCTTCTCAATGCGAAGGCGTTTTTTATTGAGTTAAAGAAGAGATGGTATGCATATTACTAAAATTCTCAATTTGCCTTAACACAACGAATATGCGTATATTCGTGTATGTATCAGAGGTGTTTATAAAAAGGTTCAACCGCATCCCACTCAATGCCGACAGACCATTAAGTTGCCCAAAGACCCAAGAAGAATACAGTAAATAAACTGAAGGCTGTCTTCTGGACGCCAAACGCTAACGCATTCGAGCGTCAACTGCTTGTGCAAAACCTTTAGGCTCATTTCAACATATTCAAAGTTTTAGAAACTTTCTGAAAAGCGGTAGCGGTGTGAGCGTTTACCTATGCAAATACGGTGGTAAGCGTATTGTCAGGAGCTTCTGGTAGTCAAGCTAACAGCATCTGAAAATAGATTGAATTGCGCCCACACTGCTAGGTGGGCGCAAGGCATACACAATGACATCGTTACACTGAAGTCTAGTTAGGCTAGACTTATAATAGGGCCATGCAAGCCTAATGTGATGTGCGGTTCTTTTTTGCCAGAGCCACGGCCGTCAGCAAGCACTAGTGATGGCCCGAACAACGCGCATTCAACTCTGCAGCTCCCTCCACAAAGCAAGTACGTGAAATGCAGAGACAAAATTGATAGACTTCAGTAGACGCAACGTCTACCCTACCCGATACCGAAGCTATAAGAAAGAGGGTAGGCACCGAGGTACCTGTATCACAATCCCCGGAGCTCTCCTGGCTTCGTTCTGTGTCGGAAAAAGTCGGGAAAGTGGGAAAAGCGTTTGCACGGTCAGCCCATGGTACACGTAATCTTTGAATGCAACAATGGTTACTTTAGGTAAGAAGCGGGCGTGCACGTTCTAACCGGACGAACAAACTCTCTAAGATCTGGGGGAAAGAGACTAGACATATTCGCTAAACCCTGCTTGCCTTTAAAGTAAAAGGTGATTGTAAAATTAGGATCAACAAAAAATCGCAACTATCCCAGTAAAAAATATGAGAATTATTACTAAGGATTGATTGCCGTATCGGAAACAGTATAAACCATATATGTTTTCCCAGACTACTTTTTACTAATGTAATTGCATTATAAACAACAGACAGTGCAGTGACCGCGTGGTCTGGGTAGCTAATGCGCTATACTTCCCTGGCTTCTGGTGTGGTCGATCGCACGTTTGATCCCAGAAGTAAATATATGAGTCTTGAATTTGGGAGCTACGCTAATATTATTATTATTATCATCATCGTATTTATTTCACTCATATTGAGTATGCATATAACATGAACAATTATACATATTATACAATTATACATTCAGCTCCTCGCGGCATGTTATACGAGAGAGGCAGTGCAGTGATCTCTTTGCAAGGGCCAGGCAGGCAGATGCATGAAACTTCGTACACGCCTGAGAGCACAGTCGACAGCGTCTGTCGACTGTGCGTCGACTCCACGAAGAGTACACCGAGTGCGTCACTCGGTGTACTCTTCGTGGAAGCTCGTATTCGAACAAACCAGGTGATGATAGCCATGAACTATGTATCTGGTATAGACGTGGCGATTGTCACACGCAAGACCAGACCAGAGGTGAAAGGCCCTGAAAACATCCAGGTCTCCGACCTCTCGTCGGACTTGTTGAACTTTATTTTCCCATTCCGAGATAAAGCTCTCGAATGGTACTGTACGCGGCGTCTTCAACCTTAATCGAATGATCTAAACAACTGGTGCCCAGCCTGACATTAGGCACACAAAGCGGCTCCTTGCCCGCATTGACAGGCAAAGTACTCGCTTCATGTACATTGTAAAACACCTTTCAAGCTAACCAAAGTTTGCCCGAGTGAGGTGTTCCCATACTCTGTCAAGACCATACATCAGCGCCGGAACAACCTTGAGGTAGAAAAGCGCCACTGCCGTCGGGACGGACAGTCGCCGGACATCGCCTATTTCTCCATAAAGAGAAATTAGGGCTGTGCGCGCTCTCTCGACGATGTGAGCAGTGAAGATCGTCCCAGTATAATGAAGCCGAAGCCCCAGATACCGGAAAGAGTTAACGAATTCCAAGGATTGGCCGCCGCAACGTATAACGTCTTTATCAGCCAATCGACCTCCTCTTCTGAATTTCATAGCCTTGGTCTTCATGGCGTTTATTTCCAGCCCTCTTGAGACAAGGAACACCTCCGCCAGAGAAGTGATGCGCTTGATGGCACCCAGGTCGTGATGAGCGACCACTATGTCATCTGCGTACATCACAACTGTGGCCTTCTGGAACTCTTGTCGAATATAATCAACAAAATCGGCAAGCAGAAGAGTGAAGGAGACGCAGCTCAATGGGTCGCCTTGCGGGGTTCCCACATTTTGCCTTACCTGCAACACTTCCTGCTCACCTTGTACCAGTAAGGTGTCCTCATCAAAGAAACTGGAAATTACGCTAAGAAGAGCGTTGACAGAGAAGAACACATCTGCATTGGACCAATGTATATGTGTCGTAAGAGGGAGAGAGGCCACCTCTGATTAACATGACCACGAATACGCCAAATCGAACGGCCCTTTATATCCGGTTAGACTAACTAAGTAGCAGCGGATAATTAACGCACGTTGCAAACAGATTTCACTAGCTGCTTCCCCTGCCCAAGGGACATGACTAAAATGTTTCCTTTCACGCAAGAATGTAGCCTGCTGTGCTCGCAAAACAAGCGGATGCAATAAAAGACGGCCTGCGTTAGTCGCCAGTTTGTTGCAGAACGTAAGGGAAACCGGAAAACTGGCAAAGAGACGAAACCTAAGCATTGCCAACGATATAATCTATATATATATATACTTATTATGCCGTTGGCAATGCTTATGCTCATTCAGAATTTTATGCCGACGATCTAGACGCATCTAGGAGAAAAACCTACGTGTGCAATAATTTAACTAGACAATGTTGCTCTAAATTCAAAGTTATACTTGTAGCATACTGCCTTTTTTCAATTGCACTATACTTGACGCTGGGCAACTTAAAAGCCTAGACAAGCTAAACGCCTGCTGTGTTAAGCGTGTATTAAGGCTTCCGAAGAGCGCGTCGGTAGCACGTATACCGCTTACTGCGGATATTCTAGACTTATATCGAGCTTATAGAAATGACACAAAACTTTTACATTCATAGCTGAGAACTGTACTAACGGAACGGCCTTTTCTCTACAGAGGTGGAAAAGGGCCATGCAAAGGAACCGCTCGCTAATCTGCCGAATAGTTTGGCGCGGATACCGCCGTCTCATATGTATGAGGCTGAACTGTTACGATTAAAGGATGTGTTTGTGACCTTTGTGGGGAGTGGGGTATTGGACGCTACTATATACTTGTTTGTGAATTTCGAAAAATGTCTATATTATCCAAAGTGAATTGCATATTGCGACATCTTACCTTCACATTGTGAGATATGAATTAACGTTGGAAGTCAGAGAAACATCTTTCTGTACGTGACTTTCCACGGGGTGCATCAGTGTAGCCTTTTGCTTTAAGGTTTGTCAGGGCGGAAGGTTCTAGGCATAATCGAACCTACTTGTTTGGAGTGTTGGCTAGTAGAAAACTACTATATGTTATCTTTCGTTTTAATTTTTTTAGCCACCCTCAGCGTGGCTAAAAATCATACTGGACTTATTTTTAGAGAGCTGTCGGCTAAAATAACTACTATAGTAGGCTGTAATACTCAGTTGACACGTGACGAGATGGCACCATAGTAAAGGCATCGTACGAACCAGTTCCCTTATACCTAACTGACCGTGTCTACGTAAACGGTGGACATATGTGGTACCGCATGCTGGCTACTCGAAAACGGCATGACGATGTCTAAACACCTGCGCCCGTTTTCTTAGGATAAAAGACAAACAACATTTATTTCTCTAATGAGTTTGATTTCCTGCGATCAGCAGTGGATCGTGTAACAACGCAACTCGCACAAATTGGTCATCAAGGATTTCGCAACAGTGTTGGGCTTGACCAACGGGCCCTGATCTAAAATTACCTTGCTGGCAGAATTGGAACAGGACAATGCCTGCCCGCATAATTCAATGGCGACCTGCCACAAGTTGCAGCAATTTGCATGGGGTGTTTTGCCCCCCCACCTACCGTATGGTCCTGATCTTGCCCCTTCAATGCATACTCTATTCCGTTTACGGTGGAGGGCACAGAGAAGGACTGGCTCTTCTCGCAGCCGCAGGAGTGAATTATATGAAGAATTACCGTGGCAAAATTATATATATATATATATATATATATATAGTGCTACAATTGCCGAAAGCAGTGGCAATAACAGTAGCGACATATGTGGTGAAGAAATAAGTAAATGGCAACTAGACGGATTCACACCGATACACAGAGCTTGCGCACCCGTCAGAGAAGGAGAAAGAGTAAGAAAAACGATATGCAAATATAGCCCACCATAACGATAAGACGAAGAAGACATCCGACGATGTCCTGCTCACGCATAGTGCACTGCAAAGCGTATTCGGCCATTTGAATTGCATTAGTCGATCAAAGTTGAACACACGGCAGCAGGATAGACAGCAGGGTATTTGGAAACAGCACCGGCTCGAACTCCCTGTTTATCTGCCAAGTTTATCAAAGGGTACTGACTTCAAGCCTAAATCTAAAACAACTGCGCACAAATAACAGATGGATATCTTTATTAGCAGTATGATAATATATATATATGATATATATATATATATATATATATATATATATATTATATATATATATATATATTTATATATATATATATATATATATAAATATATATTTGTTTTTTTAAATTAAAAATACAACAAATATAAATGATCCATTATATACAATTTAAACATATTAGCGACCGTCTCACTGGGAGAAAAAGTGCGGAGATCGCCGATGCGTCCAGTAGTTCGCTGCGTGATATTTAGCGCACGTCTACACCGATCTGCTGAAATCCTTAGGTCGAACACACTAAGTGATGGTAGCCATGCAAAATGTACATTGTGAACAAGTGCCAAGTAATATATGCCATCATATCCTAAAGCTCTCGAGCGAGGCACACATCCAATTGCGCTACCTCTGCTGAGGCTTTGCGTCACTTGAACCCGCCACCACAACTAAATTTGCTGAAATGGTCCTGTAGTAGCTGACCTAAATTTGATTCTGATTGCCGGTCCGCAGCCTACTTGTAGCTACACAGCGCATTTTCTTGCTGTCCGCAGCAAGCAAATAACACGTTTCATACATGTTTCTTACACACAATCTTATGCTCAAAACGACGCATTGTCTCACTTAGAGACTTGAAGGTCCCACACCTCTGTGTGAGCAAAGGCGATAGACGCCCGACACACGCCGCCGATGAGCTAGGTAAAGGCCGTTTCCATATAATGTAGTTCCAGCCCCAGCGGAAAGAAGTTGGCAAACTCCATCCGTTGGTCGCAGCAGAGGATTACGTATGCTGCAGCCAATCATCAACCCCCTTGGCGAAACTTGATGGCTATCGGCTTCCATAAATTTATTTGAATGCCATTACAGTGAAAATACCTGTCTACGTCAACGACAATATTAACAACCGCGGTGCCATTCGACACCCGTGACAATGGCACCGCGGTCCCGGTGGGCCATTAGTATGTCATCCGCATACGTGACGACGACGGTGTTTCTAAACTCCTTCCGCACATAACAGGCTAGGTCTGCGATGAGCAAGGAGAATACCAGGCAATTAAGAGGGTCCCCTCAAGTGGTCTTTACGTGTTGACTAAGCTGCAAAGTGTCCTCGCCCCTCATGCTTACTTCAAGGCGGTCTTTAGCAAAGAGGCTGGAGAGTACTCGTAAGAAAGAACCACCCACACCAGCATGTCAAATTGAATCGACTAGTAAGTGACGGGTAGCTTTGTCGAAACTTGACAAAATCGATAAAGACGGCATACAAATGATCCTCAGGCACAGCCAACACCCGCTCATTTTCCGACTGGAGTACATGGATCGCGCCCTGTATACCTTGACCCTTTCTGAATCTGAATGGCTCCGAAAATACACCCTATTCTACAGTTGGAATCACCCTCGCGATAATCAACTTAGCAAACATTTTCTTAGGAGTGCTCTCCGACGCAATACCTCGGTAGAGACTTGGATCATTCAATATGTCACCATTTTGCCCTTAAATAGCAGAACAAAGCTCCGAGCCAAACGTGGGCTATGTGTCCCCCGCTAAGTATCTGGTTAAACAAATTATACAGCCCCCCTGCTAAAACATCAGAGGACTCGGCCCAATGTTCGTAATAGATCGCGTAAGGACCACGACTTTTCTTCTTGGATAGCTTGCGCAAGATCTGCACCACTTCTCCTACCGTAAACGGCAAATTCATGTTGTGCTGCTTCAGAGTGAGCGGTTGCTCAATAACTGAGTCTGGAGTAGAGGCGTTTGCATCAAGCAGAAGAGCAGTAAAGTACTGCCGCAACTGCTCATTTATCATGCTGTGCATGCTTTTGTTCACCCGGCGAACAATGTAGACATGGGATTCGCGCTCTGCTCTCAAGCATCACACAGCAAACCCCTCTTCATCACACCGGCGCTTATTATTCACAAGCAGCTTCTTGTAGGTTGCTCTTTGTCAGTCGTATAGCGCCTTATGATCAGCAACCATCTGGGGGTTGGGGTGTGTCAGCGCAGGAACCCTAAGACTGTTCTACGTTTTAGGTAGCAGACCAGGGCCGCGCCCGACTTTTGCTGCATAGCCGTCTTGTCTCAGCAGCCCTAATTCGCTCGTCAATGCACACAAATCTAGCTGCCTAAACGAGCAAGGTGTCGGCTGCCGACGCGGAGCGCGCTCATGGCCAGGCATAAACAAATGGATTGAACGTCCACCTACTGGTCTACCCCGTCCCTATACGAAATACTCTCTAGCAAATGAAAATCGTGTATTTCATCGTATTGCAGTTCCTCTCGCATAATCATTTCCGTCAAAAGTACAATGTCGACACGTTTAAACAGGCGTTCTGTAAGTCCCCACCAAATCCCAAAGCAATATAATTGGTAGCGGTGAGCAGCATGCAGCTGCATTAGCAAACGGCGTCATTGCTGTCTAGCCCCTAAACCATGCCTTTCAGTAAACACCACTTCGCCTTTGTACCCCTATGTAAGACGGTTAAATCGCCTACAGTCTAGGCCGGTGGAGCTCCCAGCCAATATTAATAGAAGCTTACTCTAAGGTAGGTCAGAAGGCTCTAATTGAAGCTTTACCCTAATCACTATCACTAATGCCACCACGTAGAAGACGAATCCGACCGGGAAATTTTTAGTTTCGAAATTGCACGCACTTCGAGTTGTTATCTCGTTAGCCAGTTGCACGCAGCCGACGTTGCTTAGCCGAAGCCATCCAAACGGAGGGGCTTTCATGGGCAATGCCTGGTTTTCACGCAATGCTCAGCTTTAGCTCACCCAGATTTACATCTACACTTGCTCGGAGAGGACGGAGCTAACTATACTGGTTGCGTTGGTATCGTGTTGTTTCGCTGCCGTTCGCTTGTCTCATAGAGGACGGGGGGGGGGGGGGGCATCAGGACTGTTCCGACCTCAGGCGTTTTTCCTGCTTCTCTGGGCAGCTGTTGGTCGATCAATCAGTCGTACTAGCGAGCTAGCTACCTTTTCTATTTGCTTCTTCTTTTCGTCACCCATTGCATGTCCGCCTTTCTTGTCCAGCTGGCGCTTCTGTATCGTCCGTACAGAGGCAGCCGGCGTCTAATCTATCCTTCCGAACTCTACAACCGGGTCGCGCGGCTGTGTTCGTAGCACCTGCTTCTTCGTCTCGTTGCGCACACCCAATGTGCTTGCGGTATTCCTGGTGAGACTAGGACAGAGCTGGAAGCTTAATTGCTCGAAGTTATACGAGGTTAAAAACATCTATTGTGCTCGTTGATTTGAAATCCTAGTTTTTACATGTATATATGCTGTGAAAATCAATACGACTCAGAGCTTCTTTCTGCCTGGTGTGGAACAAAACACTAGCATTTTCTTAGAATTAGAAAACCCGTTGTCATATTGAATTTGGGCAAACAAATATATGAGAGGTATTCCTTTATTTAATGTTTGCTGTATTTTGTCTTCTAACTCAGTAGGACGGCCATAATGCAATCATTAAATGAGATAACCCTCATGGTGTTTGCAGAGAGTTTCTATTTGCTCTAAAATATAAACATGGAATAAGAAGGCCATGCGTACTATTGCTAGTTGAGGGTGTCTGAGGCTGTTGGGTAAGCCAGTTCAAAACTTCACATACACACCCTTTTGTAGAGGAATTGCCCGCTTGGAAATCCTTCACGAAAGCTCGAAGCGTGAAGTATTAGCAACTTGGGTCCTCCTTGACATGATCTTACTTGCTAAGCTTGACGCTTATAAGTTGGCGGTTCGTATTTCTGGAGGCAGCGTCTAACTAGAACCATGCGTGTATATACATATACGGCAGGTACTTGAGACTCGATGACAGACTGCTGCAAACGATGGGGAGATGAATGAGAGGTATGTTCGACAAGAGGTCCGAAGGGAATTGACAATAGCTAGTATGCGACGTAAGGCACTCCCTTGGTAGCTATTTGAATGTCTTACAGGCAGTAAGAGCAAGGGAGTGCTTCAAAGTGATAGAAGCATTGCTTTGTAATCGGAAAGTTGCTGGTTCGCACTGTAGGCTGAGCTTTCTAAACTGATGTTTGTGCTCTGCGGTTCGAGACACGCCAGGCTTCAACGTTGAACACTCCCCGTCATGCTTGGCAAACACTAAGAGACAAAATGAAGAAGAGAAACAAGTGGGACACAATTATTTCTACCAAATGTGTGAACAACCATAATTACTTTTATTCAATTCAATTATATTTATTTCACTCAGATTGAGTATAATATACAGTTAAAGATATTTCTTCATAATACTCTATCTTCTTCACGCTTTCGGCGAGAGAAGTAGTGCAACGATGTTTTGTTCAGCGCTGTGCATTCCACTGCATGGTACTTGGCACACCTCTGCAGGCAGAACCGGCAGGTGCACAACTCGTACTCCTCGTAAAAAGCTGCGTTTGAACATACCAGGTAGTGATAACCATGCACTATGAACCTGGTGTATACGTGGCGACTGTCACATGCAGGACCAGACCAAAGGTGCACGGCATTGAAAACGTCCAAACCATAATTACTTTTAGGCTATGTTTAAACGTGCTGACCGACAGCGTAGGCGATTAATTACCTTTGTGGCTCAATGGCCTGCAATAGAAAACTGGATTTTTTTTCTAGTATTTAGTAGTCCTCTTACAGAATTATTTATATATGATTTATTTATATACAGTTTTTAGGTTAGCACCTTGGAGTAAACAATTATCTCCGCGTAAACATGTAGTCACGGGTTCTCTAACCCAGGATAAGCCCAGTTCGACAATGTGCCCCGAACAGATGCTGCCTTTCCTAGTTGAACATTGAGCGGCAGCCTCTGACGCAAAAATTCTGATGCTCTCAAAGCTGCCGTCGAAAGGTTAAGGCTTCCCACGCGCTTTAGTGTAAGTGGGCCTAGTCCTCCTATTGTCTCGAAATCCAACGCACAAAAGTAGTGCGAATAAGCAACGCCAGAGTATTTTCTGCATTTGTTAGCCTCTGCTAACCTGTAAGCATGACTTGCCTGGTCCGCACCTGCACCGATTTCACCACATGCACTGCACCACATCAAAGAGGCTAACGAGCCGGTTACAGTCGCGTCCCAAACAAGCATGCGACTACGCTCAAAGAGGGTTAGAGTGTTACCGTCAGGTCTTTTTATCGTCTCTGTAGAGACCCAGAGGTTCTAGTACACACGGAAAGCCAGCAGATCTTAGTGCCCGACTGCACTTAATGCGCATGACAACTTATGATGGGCCAACGCGTCTACAAGATCATCGAGGCGGAACGACTAGGTCAACACCAAGCCGCAGTCCTGTACTTATGCGTGTCGTCTCCTCATCCAACGAAGTCCCTATTCGTGGACAGGGTAGGGCATTTAACCAATATTTAGCCTATACTAACGACCAGAAGCCCGGCTTGATCAGCCACGTTAGAGGCTCTATCAATCAGGCTTGCTTATCGCTTTTCTTGCAAATGGGCTGTTCAACTGCTCTATTTAGTCCTTTTATCGGGAGGGAAGTAAAATGAAGGCGACAATCTGTCGGTCAGCTCTTGTAGTTCCTCGTTGTAGGCTTTTCAACTATAGTTATCTAATAATGCCTCTTGTGTAGCTGATCGCACTCCACAGGAAAGCTTTTCCTTCGCCTACACCATGGTGTTACACCTCCGGCTAAAATTTTCGAAGTTCTGGCATCTGTAGTGGGATCGACTTGTTATACTCCAGGCGATGCGCTGCAAGCACTTTTCTCAGCTTTCCGGCTTCGAGACATCAGCTTGAGAAGCAATCTGTCTGTTTGGCAATTGTGCTGCTAGGCCTAAGTAAGTAAAAATTTCTGACCCTCAGCCAAGATCTAACGTCCACGGAGCTGTTTTTCACATTGTTTCATAGACGGACCCTCATAAATACAAATGTGCAACGGTGAGACTTACATTGCTTCATAGACGGACCCTCATAAATACAAATGTGCAACGGTGGGACTCGAACCCGCGCACCAATGTGTCTTCTCCGGTTGCGAAGCGCAGACTTAATTCACCACGCCACCGGCTCGACGTGCTGCTAGGCCTGGAGATATCCAAACTACCAGGCGACTTACTGCTGCTGAACTCGACCGACATCGTCCAAGGTATCGAAATGCCTTGGAACAAATGGACGTAAAATGAAAATTAAAACAAAAAGGATGTGCGATTTTTGGGAGACGAACCGCGGTTCAACAACAGGCAGTCGATGACGCAACAACTAAACTACGATGACTGCACAAATCACTCTGCTTCTTAGCCGTAGCGACCCCCGACCGCATGTTAGGCACAACCGTATGGCTAGCGATGACGTTGGCAAATCAAATACAGTTGTTAGAGAGCCCGAAAGGGATCGGAGCCCTCTGAAAAGTAACCAGATCACCTCCAGGCGCATGCTATACACCGTTCGAATACGCATTATAGAAACTCTGGAAGAAAAATTTATCACTACGAAGATCACCGTCAAGCCTCTCGTAGTAATCGATTCTTTGGGAGCCAACACGAAACTCGACCGAACTCCACTGCATCAAACGGCGAAAAAAAATACAGAATTAGCCCACCTAAAGCATTTTGCCTAGAAGATCTAAGTCTCCCGAAACCAGGGCGTATAGGGCGATCTCTACTACAGCCCTACTGGTCTCTAGTACGGTAGCATCCCAGGATGCTACTGTGGAAACTGCTGGCAGGGAAGAGAAGCGAACGATTATTTGATGGGAATCTAGATCTGACCACGGCCAGAAAGGCCACTGTGGATGCTTGGCAGGAGAAGTGGAGGTCGGCCGCCAGCCGGGCCCTGTTGACGGAGAAGCTCTTGCCATATTTTCGGCGCTGACGCAGCTGCCGGCATGGAGAACTGTCGTACTGTACCACTGGAGTGCTGCTGGGACACGGACAGTTTAAGATTTACATGAAAAAGATAAACAAAGCCACAACCAATATTTGTGTTCTGTAAGATTCAGGAGATTTCGACGACGTCGAGCACACGGTCTACAGGGACGTTCTGCGGCGTCTCGGAAAGCCTGTCTTGTATTAATAATAATAATATAGTTATTTATCTTGTTATAAAGCCTGTCGGTAAATGCACAGATTAAACTTCTATAAATCATCAGTTCCTCCAGGCCTCTTCCCTTTGAAAGCGTACCAAAAACTATTCATGCGTCGCCGCGCTGAACTTTAAAGACGATGCGCTGTCTTAGAAACACTATAAATTGTTTGTTCCTCTTCGCGTTCACAATGATCTGGCCAGTTGTCTGCGTTATGGACATGGCCACCGTCTGCACATGCCCGATGTCTCAATGATAAACGGGCAAATGGTGTCCCTCAATCTTGCCGCTTGAGTAGTCTGAATTGACACGTCCCGGATTAGCTATTAGCCCATGTCTAAGGACTCAGGGTCATGCCATCTGGTCTGATGTTTTTCATCACACAGATGTGTCGGCTCGACGCGCTAAGTGACGTTGTATGAAGCCTCTAATAAGCACACTATTTACGGCATTGTGACGTGTCTGTTTTAAAGGTGCCGCTTCCTTCCAGCTCAGCTTATGGTGGCCCTTTGCATCGGCCAGGTTCGTGCCACAAGAACATGAAAGGGTAGCGAACAACATCAAGACCCAGGCGGATACCGCATGCCATTGTTCGCATTATGACCATGGGCCCCGTTCCCATACGCCAGTTGTCTCAATGATAAACGGGCAGATGGTGTTTTCGTTCCCTAAGACCTCGTAGTGACAAGTCGTGAACGTCATGCTCCTCTCCGCTTCGAGTGCAGCGCAATCTACCGTGATGGATATTGTCGTACAGCTTGTCGAATAAGTGTTCTAAATCGATACGTACCATATTAGTAATTTCCCCATGGTCCAGGGAATTAGGGTAACGCCATTTCCCATGGTCCAAGAAATTAGGGTCATGTTCTCTGATGTTTTTAATCACACAGTTGTGTCGGCTCGACGCGCACGGCAAAACACGTCTGTATGGAGACTCTAATAAGCACATCATATACGTTGTGACGTACTTGCTTTATGGGTGCTGCCTCTTTGCGGCTCAGCGTATGGTGGCCCTTCGCATCAGTCATGTTCGGGCCACAAGAACATGGACGAGCAGCGAGCAACATCAAGACCTAGGCGGATACCGCATGCTGTTCTAAATTCCAGGTTTGATAGTATAGTGCCGAGGTTGTCATCCGGGCGAACCTTCTATCAAAGACCATTTTCCAGTTTTGGTTTGTGGGCTAAACGGATTAGGGGAAATTTTGTTCTACGCCAATTGTTGGCCTCTCTTTTGGGCCTGAGTCGCCGAACGCAAACTGCTGTTTTTGAGAGGGCTTGTCTTTCCGAGCTACTGAGCGGTCGTGTCCCAGGAAGATTCGAACAAGCAGGCAAACGTCGACGAGGGGAATCCTAGTAGAGCAAGGCTGGACGGGCTTCATAGCTCGATAACACAGAGGCCGGCCGACACCTGAGCTGATCGGACGCAAACGTATCGAGCGAAATATTTAGACACACCTCCGCACATCGCGATGAAACCGAATCAAGTTATTGAAAGTCTCTTAAAAATATAATCCTTTGTACACCAAGCAAATGACGCAGCAAAAAGAATGTCTGACCCTCTCCTCTGACGATGTGTCGTATCCCAATTGCCGAAAGTTGTAGTTATTGTCCAAGTTGGCGCTGGGTACCCCTGACGGCAATTTCCATTGCTAACTGCCTACAGACAAATCTTATATGGTCTCAAGCCACCGGTTTCTTTTGCCGTGTTCCATTTAGCACCTCTCGGACGTCTCCAGGCACTTTCCCCGCGGTGGTAAAGTTGCAGATTTTTGCTAGGGCGCAGAGGAGACGCGGCCGAAGGTCTGGTTAGAACTCGGTGAACGTGAGGAGATGGACGGCCGTTATGCCATTCAAATCCTCCAGCTACTCTCTTGCGGAAGAGCTTCTTAGCTGAAACGTAACTTTTTCAAAAGTGCACGCCGAGAAAAAGATGTCCTCTCGCCGAGGTAAACCCTAAGGCAGATCCCTAAGGCTGTCATTGGCATAGGTAGGAGGGTGCTTAAGGCATCTTCTCGTATGTTCCACCTGCGTTGGTCGACACCAGCTCAATTAGCAACAATGTCCTGACGGCAGCGGTTACTTTAGCAAACACCCTTAAGCAGAGCTCATCGGCTGCTGCAATAGACCTGTCGGTAAGACTGCGGCCGGGGCGACGTGTAATTGCGGGTGGCATCGTATTATTAGTAACGCTCAAAAATGCTTCGAGTGTCGCGAGGCTCTTGTTGGTCTGTCCAATCTTGTCCCCATTGTGGGCATTCAAATAAAGGGTCTGAAAAACGAGAGGAAAGAGCTGGGTCTATACTTTTGAAGAATTTAACTGTGCCAAACTTTTTGCGGGGCCTCGAAAAGCTTGTCGGCGAGAGCAAGGCGTGCCTATTATGGCGGAAAGACGATGAGAGCCCGGCATCGTTTTAGCCTGCCGCGGGAGGCAACCGGTATTCCTATAAGTGTTATTACTCCGAATAAGCTGCTACATCCTGGTCGTCGTTTACCTCTAAAACCAATTCAGTTGTACGTCATCTAACGGGTTGCACGGACAGTTCCTTTTCCTGCCCCTCTACAGCAGCTAGAAGAGCCGCCGAAAGGTTGCGGATTTGGCCACTAAAGATAACACCTCATGCTGTACGTCGAGCCAAGCTCACATCCAGGTATTCGCGCGCCCACGTAACACTAAGCACGAAACAACTGTAGGCGACACGGAAGATGGAGTCACAGCGCCCGCAAAAGTCTCCCCACGAAGCAGTTGTTACAGAAAATGCTTACGTAACGCGCGTGCTTATGAATAGAAGACGTTTTCATAGTACTGGATACACTTGAAACAGGTATTCCATTTTCCATTACTCAATGTCGATATGCGCATGTTGGACTTATTTGATCTCTATTGTTCGACTGGGCAGATTTCAAGCGCAAAGTAAAAGTTTAGGAGGTTTGCGACTAGAGTTGTTCTTTCGTTAAGGCGCGCACGCTGTAGTATGCTCATTTCCGGCAATTCTAGTACTTGATTTTGCAACGTTTCTGACCGTTTGACGCACTGAGACGTGTCCTGTTCGCCGGGAAAGCAAATCGGAGATGTAGAGATCGGAGGTTCGTTAGCGGCAGCTGCGCAATACTTCCCTGCGCGCGGCAGGTTTATCGATACTTATCCCAACGCTCCATTGTGTCTAGAAGACTGTGTGCCCTATCCGTGTGGTTTTTATAGTTAAAGTATCCGGTGAACTTAAGTACTGCCATGCAATTCCAAAACTGGGAAAGTGGAAACCTTTTTTGTTTGCTGTCTTTTATTTCGTTGAGTTGTCCGAAGATAAAATTCTTCAAAAAAGTGAGTTTTTCTTATGCGTACCGAATTGTGGCTTTAACCAAAACAGAGAATTTATAGGGTTTTCTCTGGGTTAACGAACTCTTACGTGACAAAATCAGCCGTAGACTTTTGGGCAATATAAATAAGAGATAATTAGATTTTGCATGGAAGGAAAAATAATATGTCAGTGGAAAACCCTAAATATTTAAATTATTTTTTAGTCTTTTATCGTGACGTCCAGCATGTTTAGTCAATATTTTTTACTACTACTAATATTTGAGGACAAATCAGAAATATGTTATGAAAAACGTTTGAAGGGCAATTACAGTAGAGCAGTGACGCTCAATGACGTGTTCATTCAGTCCTTCTTTTGAAGTTGGCTTTTGGCTAGTTCTGGCAGCTAAGTTTAGAACTAGTGCCGCAAATAAAAAAAATACATCTAGAGACGTCCAGAATTTAATAAGCTAAAAGTCTGCCGGAAAATATAGAATAGATTAACAACAGCTATTTGAAAGCATGACAAGGAATTTAACATTGCTCAACAAACCTTCACTGAGGCACTAAATTGGTTTAGCACGAGTGGTTTCCACACTTTGCTAATAAGTAGCACATCGGTTGAGTAATCACAGCATGTTGCAGCTTAACAAGAACGTGTGTTTCCCTTCTCATTAGAACATATTTTTCGCTTCATAATACAATCAAACGAGGAATGTTTTTTGTTAGCCAAGGTAATTCGAAAACGTACTGGCCGGCTGTGTCTATGATGTATGTAGATTCCCGCAGAATATTCTAGAGTTTATATTATTGTATATATATATATATACATTATAAGGACAAACGAATGGTAATAGCCGGTTTAGCATGGGCAACATGTGCGCGGATTTCCAAGTTGTTTGTGCTGTCTAGATGTACGTGCATCGTTGAGCTACTAAATGAACGCCGAACGCCTGTTGGTGTAGTATGTTCGCCAGTCGTCTTCATACAGCCATTCACGCAACGTATAGTCAGACGACTGTGATCTGATGTCGATGCTGTTTATTGTCACCGTTTGATTGTATTTGTTCTTATTCCAGGCAGGCCCAAGGCCCAAGACCGGCACGACTTACCGGTTGCCGATCGCTGTATTTGCCGATGATGAGAATGACAGAAATAGAGAGATATAGTTGAATGCGAGCCGGTGGGCGGGAAAGCTAGATGTTTGGCTTTCCTTTGTATGGAAGGGGTTTCGGGAATGCACACTGCACATGCGTCGCTAGCAGCTATCAGCAACTAGTGTGGGACTCGGAAACCCACTGAACCCGTATTCCTTATTTCCTCTATCTCCAGGCTCCAGGAATTGCATGGCGAAATTTCTTCGACCACACAGAAGAAACATTTTTGGCCTGCGCTCCAATGCCAATGCGCAACCGCTGCCCGGGTTTCTGTTCGAGGTTTGCTCGGGCGAGCGGTTTTTTCCGAGACGCAACGCAAGAGCGAGTTCAAAAACACACGAGAGTAAGTCGGGCAACGACGCCTTGTAGTGGTGGTGGTGGCGGCGGTAGTGGTCGGTGATGACGGGGGTGGTAGCTTGTCGTAGTTGTGGGGGTTGGCGGGGGAGCGGCGGGGTAGGGGGGGGAGGGAAAGAGTAGTAACAGTAGCACCCTTGCATTGGTTATTTGATTTGCAGCCGTTTGAGTTAGTGGCGTTAGTTCCTTGTAGCTGTCATTGGCGTCGTCGCCTTTTGCAGCCGCTGAGAGCCGCCCACTTTGATTTGATTATCTACTTGGGCCCAACCATACGCGGCCCGTCGTTCGATGCTGGTGGCGGTTCGTTGTCGGCTGCTGCTGCGTCGACTGCAGCTGCAGCTGCAGAAGCAGAAGGGGCAGCGTCTTACTTTTGTTCTTCTCTTAGCTTTCTCTGACGCAAGTGTCTGACGTCGACTAAGTCTCGTCTTCTTCTTCTTCGCCTGTCGCTATCGAGAAGAATACGTACGTTCAGCTCGAAAAGGAAACAAGGAAAAAGAGTCATACAAGCAGAGATAGATAGAGAGAGAGAGAGAGAGAGATGCAGGGGATTGGGAAAGAAGGGGATCGAAGAAGGGAAACGAAGAGGAATAAGCAAAGGGAATGCGCTCTTGTCTGGTGAAACGAACAATGACGGCGAGTGAAAAACACCAAGGGGAATAAAAAGAATAAAAGACTAAGACTACGAAGACGTGCAGCAAGATGAGAGGAAATTGGTACACAACTGGCAAACGCGGAGACGATACGATACGATTTAGTGATCGGTCCCGTGTACTTACTCATCGCAGTACGTCTCTCATCTCAATGTCAGCTCACCGTTATCTTGCTGTTTCTTTCGCTCTCCTAAGTTTGGCCAAACATTAACTTACTGCGTCTCTCATGCATGCGCGTTCCCAGCGTCTTTTTCGTTTGCATGTGTATTTTTATACGCACCTTCTCTCCAGATATAGTTAGCCTTCTCAACGTGGACGTAGTAGTTCGCCTGTGTTCGTGTGTTTGTGAGCTCGTTGCGCCCTGTTCCTCTTCAATCACGCATGTCCCTTGTGTTCTGCCACCACACTAGATCTTCTCTGCGCTGAGCCGGTAAGCAGAGGCACCGCTCACTCTTTGGCGTCTCCCTTCACCCTCTACTTTTTAAAAGATAGAGAAGGCTATTGTCAAAACTAATCGAAACTAGCAACTGTAAGAGGATCCTGTTTCGTCGCCTGCAGTGTCTGCCAAGGCAAGATTCATTCAATCATAGGCCGAACCGAATACCCTTCACGGGACTTGGTTTCGGAGATCCGCTGAGGCCCACAGACGACTGAGCAAAATACGCACAGTTGTTTTCGCTACCAGCTACGCCGCCAGGTCGCTACCTTTCGCTACAAAGCTTTCATCTCGTATTGCTCTCGATGGAACTATTAAGTTCTGCCTTGTGCTATGATCCAGTACGGGTGCAGTCCGGCAAAATTGTCGGATTTGCGCTATATCAGTAGTATAGGTCCATAGATGCAGAGGAATAGCTCATATTTAAAGAGTTTTATACAAATACTATATATATTATATATAATATATGTATATGTATATGTATATATGTATATATATATATATATATATATATTTATAAATATTTTTTAGCTACCTAGGTATCATTATTAAGTGTGCGTAATTTAAATTAACAATGCAGGGGAAACTAAGCACAAACACAATCAAGTGGAACAACAACAAACAAAAATAGCATCGCACAACTCATATTTAATCCAACTTGAACTAACCGATTGTAAGTGAATCATCGTGCTCGATTAGTACACTCCCAGATCACAAAAATGAATTGAACGAAATTGAGACGTTGGCCACGCCAGGCTGGCACATCAAATAACGCTGTAACTTGTAAGCCACAAGCCCGAAGTGCGGCCCCCACTAACGTCGGACGCACGAGCCTCGAACGAAATCACAACGACGAATGAAACGCCGACGACTGGCAGACTTAAGCGGGCGTCCCGGGGGCGTCCGCCTGCCCGACCGCCCGCAAGTTTCTATCCGTCGCTTCTATCCCTCGCTGGCGGAAAATGTCCGCTGTCCTTGGCGTTCCACAGTTTGCTGGCATTCGTTCGTAGAGCGGTTACTACCGTATGAAACGACGGTCGAGCCCAGGCGGTCGAAAATCGGCCTGCCTGGGCAGGAGGAGAGCAGTTGTGTTGCCACCTCCGCCACCTTCTTCTTTCATGTCGGCCGCGCGTCGCAGCTTGAGCTGAAGCCGACTAGCTAGTGTTCAGGCGGCCGCAATGAGCCACATCGTAATTTAAGCGCTGTTCAAGCGGAAACATGAAATGGGGCGACGGGGGCGGGGAGGTGGGGGGATTAGAAAAGAGGGGCACACAGCGTGCCAACAACGGTGAGACGGAGGACATGGAAGTAGAAGCTGCCAGAGCGAGAGAGAGAGAGAGTTGAAAGAAATATAGACCGAGATAGATTAAAAGCGACTAGGAGAAAAATAGGGAGAGGTCTAGAGAGATCAAGTGCAGCCAATCACACTTCGCACATTGCAGCCGGCCGGCCGGTGCAGAAACGAACGAACGAATAACTCATGCATACTCACTCACATTCAACGTCACTGACTACGGCTTGCTGGATGGATCTTGTGTCGCAAGGCAGAAACCACATGTCTCGTCGACGAGCAGCAACAATCATATGACAACGCTGCCCTACTTACACCTCTGCGACGCAGATCTCCTAAACAGCTAATGCCTGCTCTCGTTGAGTTAGCGGCCCGAGTTGGGACCACATCTAGTCAAACTCTCTTGTATTCTTAAAGAGAGTTGCACTCTCAGCGCTCTCACGTTCTGAGTCTTCTACCTAGGCCTGGCTACCTTAAATGCAGTCATTGATTTATCTGCTCTCGCCTGCTCTCCTACTATTCCTCTGCCTCTTACGTTTGTGACAATTCTCTCGCGCTTCAACGGTAGACAATTGGTTGTAAAAATGCGGGGGTCAACAACGACAAAGGCGACGACGACGACAACAACACTCAAGACACGAGTGTTATTACCACGAACACAATGCTCCATACGCGCGTGTATATCGTACAGGGTTACAGAGCGCTCGCCACCGGGGTGAAGGTCGCACACGACCTCCACGTTGTTGCTATTGTGTGCTACCATTGCGAACGGAGTGGCCGCTAGCCGTTGACCCGTTGGCCACAGGCCGCTTTGTCACCTGGAGACCCGTTCGTCGACGACCAGCCACAGGTGTTTTAAGTGGCTATCCACTGCTTGCTGAGCAAAGGTCGTTATCGCAGAATTTTGGTACAAAGGAAGCGCCAACACACGCCCTCGGCGGCGTGCTAACCCACTCGGCTGGTATTTATTTCTAAGACACGTGATAGGTAGATAGAGGATGGCGCGAAAACGCACGAAAAGATACACATACGTGCATACTGTAGGGCAACGTTGTGAATGGCGGTGGTCTGATTTTTGAGCCGATATACAGAGAGATTGAGGGAGAGAGGCACAACTAGACAGGCAATCAGTGGCTAAGAGTAAGAAAGAATAGAAAATTCCTCTTGAGCACATGGTGTGTGGTTCCAAACCTAATATAAGAACTCTCTTTGTGCGGAGAGGCCTCACGTAACAATTAACGATTTTGATTTGTTTTTGTTCAGCGCTTCTGCGTTTGAGTCGTACGCTATTTTGATCACCATATTTATTGTCTGAACATCAAGACCGCATGAGTAAATGAAGAAAATATTCCGAACTTTTCGTGCACGGCACACGTTCTCCGTCTTCACCCTTTGAGGACAGCGCTTACACATCTGGCAGTCAAAGCCAAAGCCAAGGTAGTGTGGGACTCGCACCCACTAAAATCCAGTCGTCCTCTTCGCACCTTGTCGGAAGTGGCCGCAGTACTGTCTTCTCGAGATTACTTCACCTGGCCACTCGTCTTGCTATTTAGACTGCTTGGCTTTTTGTGGCGGTTATTTCCGTCTTGGAGACAATTTCCGCGAATCTTCTTACTATAATCCAGGATTTGTGATCCCTGAGGAGCGTCTCTATAAGGGCTTGGCATGTCAGGGGGTTATTCAGTCGTAAGTTCCGGGACAGTAGCTCTCGCTCAGAGTCGAAAGAGGCGCAGCGTTTATAGCAGTGCCTTACATAGTCCGCCTCCCCTGAGTTGCACATACAGCATGCGGGGAAGTCAGTTTTACCAACGCGGTGTATGTATTGCTGAAAACTGCCACCATGGCCTGTTAGCAGTTGCGCGAGTGAGTAGGTAAGCAAGCCGTGTTTGAGATCGTACTTTTTTTTAAAATCAGAAAGTATTGATTTTGTCCAATATTCAGGATGGCCCGGCTGGATTGTTTCCGACTGTTCATTTGCTTTAGATGTCGGTTCTGCTGATTAGTGTTTCCTCCGTCCGGCCGTTAATTAAAGGATGCTGGAAGCTGAAAGGAAGCTGTGGAAGTCGTGCGACGTGCTCGTGCTATAATATTAGCACGAGCACCATACGTGCGCCATAGGTTTTTGGGTCTTGTTACTGATAACAGGCACCCTGAGTCGCAATGAAATCGGTTGTCTCACCGCTGAGAAATTAAGTAGAGCGATGAAGGTTGGCTCCTACCTCAAGACATCTTAAAAGCCGCTGTGGGTCCTTCACGCTCGTGAGCATTATTCTGTAGCCTTCTTTTTTTTTTTTTTTTTTTTTTTTTTTTTTTGAGTTCAATGCAATTTTGAGTTTATTTGAGTTCAATGCAATGCCTCTTTAATGACGCATTAAGATTTCTGTCTGACGAACTGCTCGCCACGGTGACATGTGGTTTGCAACATGTTTAGGTGCAATGCATCTCGACTAGACAGAAAACCTACATTATAGAATATAAACGAAGCAGACAGCATTACCCGAAATTAGTAGATGCTTGAATGTGTTTCGGTCAGCCTTCAAAGAAAGGTCAGAGATCGCCTGAGATTTCCATTGACACTACTTATAGCACGTGTGTCTAACTGTTTTTGTACGCTGTGCGATTGTAAAATTACTTGAAGCTGCGCACACGTGGGCTACAATGTGAACCAGAAGCCTAATTACTTTTCATGCGGTTTACTAACACCCAGGTTGGGTAAATTATAAACATGTACATCAAAAACAACTAGTGTTACTTTCACACCACTGGATCTTCTCTTATCTCGCAGGGTCAGCTATTGTCTAAATTGCTGGATGCGCTGCGGCGTGGTATCTGACGCGCTGGTCTAATCACCTCGCGCACCTCCCTCTCCTGAGGATATCCCTCCAGATCTACGATCCTCAGGAGGACAACACTCCTCAGGATCGTGGAATTCTTTCGCGCTGCATTACACATGATGAGGCTCGTAAGTTGCAAACGCCGTGCTTAGATGTTTACTTTTATATTCGGCTGCTCGCTAGGCCGAATAGCCTCATCGTTACCGTAGTGTATAACCCTATAACCCTATTTGGAATGTATTGACAACATTTGCGGGTTTTTAATTTGTATTCGCTTAGTACCTGGCTTTCGTAACCGATGGTTGGTTTACAATATCGCGCGTACATACAGAGAAAACACAAATTCACATTTGAGTGTAATCATCACGGTTCCAAAAGTCGGGTCAACAAAACTCTTCTATATCGCATTGTTGAACATGATATAAATCACACTCGTTCGCATCAAACAATCACACGCGCAGACATGCGCTCGTTGAAAGCTGTCGTTTTTGGCAAAACGTGCATTTTTGGTAAATCCTCAACAAATAGCGGAGACGACGCCAATAAAGAACCTAATTTATTGAGACAAGTGCGGAGGATTGTTAACGTCTCTGTCAGAGAAGTGGCCTTGGTTGGGTCAAGCGCCCTCATGTCCAACCTTGATTTAATGATTCTCTAATTATTCTCGTTTGGTGTCATACTCTAAGGCAACTGCTTGTAAATAATTTAAATTGGCGGCTGTTAGCAATAGTTTTAGCTTATTTTACTTGCCAGTAGGTTTCCACTGATTATGATAAAAAAAAAGGAGCCGAATTACAAAATATTTTGCACAGTATTATGGAGGTACAATGTTTCCCAGCTGTCTGTACGTGTCCTTCCTTCCACATAGATTTACCACGTAGATACGTCGGTCAAATATAAAGCCATTGTATCCAGTACCGTTGCCGCGTGATCGCATTGAATGTCGATTTAAGGTCTCTACAAATGGAACTGTCCTCTCCGTTTTATTTTTTGTAGGCGCGATCAGCTATCAGCTTATGATGCATTATGTGAGAATCATGCGGCGATTGGAGTTTTTCTCGCCATTTTCTTCCGGTGCATAAAAAATGTATTGGCAAACACTGAAAATGATTTTAGTTTATCGTTCCTGACGGTCCGGCTTGCTAGGTGTATTTTTCAGTTGAGATCTAGGAGATTTAGGTGTATCTATTGCAGGCGCTTGAGAAATTCCAGCTCGTCCCGATTAACGCCATATTGATGCATCCTCTTTTTAGACAAAATTGATTAATTTATTCTTGCCGATATCATCCATCAAGCAGATTGGCTTGGATAATACTCAGCAGCATCATCCGATTTGCATTGATACCAAAGATGAGCAAATTTATATGAATGCGAGCTTGTACACTGGCAGAAACATAGATATCTTTATAAAATTTAACGGAATTCGTCGGTAGCCCGTAAATTCAACGATGTACCCCAAAGACCAAACGCATGTACCACTACTGGTACATGCCCTTATGGCAGCCTCGCTATATTGGGCAACAAAGATAGAGAGAAGATGTAAAGTTATACTAGTATCTGAAACAAATTCTCACTTACTATAACATTTGTGCGCAAAACCAAAATCAACAACAAACGCGAGCGACAACAAGCCAACGACAATCACCACAACAGACAAAAGTAGAATTAGCTTAGCTGCTTCTCATTGTTTTCCTTTGAGACTCGTGTACCGCGGCCAAGGTTTCCCATCTAATTAGATGGTTTATTCCGCTGAGTAGAGTAAATTGCTCAGCTGTAGCGTTTCCCAGGCAGTTGTGAACGTGTCGTTGCACCAGCCAGTTAGGTAAATAACTAATGGACGGAAAAGCTCACAGCTGTAATGCATGCCGGGTACATCTCGTTACTTAAAGCCCTCGAAATGGACACTTAAATACCTAGTTACAAAAATAGGACAGAGCTGCTGAAGGCTATCAATTGTATATCATGTGGGTCCCAAAAGAATCTCATGGAGATCTCTGTACGAAAATATGCAGCTTTAAAAGCAATTCCAGAAGTACTACCCCGATGGCGATGCCATACTCAAGAACAGATCGCGTACAAAGATTAAGGAATACTTTTTGATTGGCAATTCTAGTTCCGTAAACATAATGTTGAAACCGCAACGGCAGCGTCTCTGTTGTGCAATTGCCTTCTTAGGGCGTTTACCCTATAGCATCATGAGATGCATTTATAATGCTACGTAGGTATAGTTATGCCAAACGTACTGCGTACACGTTTGGACACCGTTCTCTATATAGAAGACGCGATATTTTATAATTTATCATGTACAAGATTTATATCATGTACATTTATATGGCGCACATTATGGCAGTGTACTAAACTGGTAAAACTGAACCTTACGAGTGAAGGAGTACCAGCAGCAAGTTGACTTGCGCTCTTCTAAGCAAATCGTCTAAGAGAATCGAAAAAAATTTATTGAATTTTAGAGGGTTTCTTATTGCTAAGTCGAATAACCGGCGGAACAGAGTGTATGTACAATCTGTTTTCAAAGCAGCAAATAATTATGTTGTCAATAATGCTTTTTATTGGCGACTGGCCCGCCGCTTACGTGACTGTGATTAAATGTATGATCCTGCAATATACCCTTTTCAATAACGAGACTATGTTTTGAATGATTATCAGTCGGCAGTGTGTGTGTGCAGAAATAAACAGTAAAATAAAAATACAGCAGAATCGTCGTGCGTCGCTGGACGTGAAAATTGTCTTTATTTACTTGAAATAAATTTCAGTTCATACTGATAACTGATAATGCATGACGTTAATCTCGCCGTAAACGCATGTAGGAATTCAGATTTGTTTGCTTCTCTCATAAATATCATTTGCTTCTCTCACAAATATCGTATTTCTAGGAATCACTGCGTGTGAATGCCTCATAAGTTCATGTCTTTGATGGTGCCGTTTTGCAGCGACATCAACAAAGACATCGACTAAGTCGCCAGCTACGCCGCGGAATAGAAACGATACAAACATCTTTTTTTTCATCTTGTAACTATAGCAACCAAAACAGACGTAACAGAATTAAGACGGCAAGCCAGACAAAGCAGGCTCAATACGAAGGTTCTTTTGACTGTTTGTCGACTTTAAAGAACCTTCTACGAATTTTCGCCTCGTTTTAAGAAGATTTCACAAAAAATCTTAGATTATCCATTATCACAATGCACCGGTACAAATATCATTACAGATTTCTGACTATTTGGAAAATTCGGTTTTAAACCTTTCTATGTTTCTGCTACCGCCCTACCTACGAATTCTCCCTGTTCTCATAGATAAAAACATTTGACGGGACAACGTTTTGAGACTAAATAAGATAAGATAAAGGAGATAGTTCGCACAAGCAACTCAACTTTAATCCCAAAAACGATTTTAAAAAAATATTTCGGTTTATATAGGGTGTTTCAGAATTCGCCCAACAAAAAATACTTGAAGTCGAGTATAACTCAACGAAAAAATATTTTTTTGCCTAATGAAGTGAAGGGCGGAAATGTTTTTTTTTTAAAGTGAGAGCGACATTACCAACAATAGTTGTGTCGAGATTTTAATCCTGGCAGCTATTTACTGAATCTGCGATTGCGAGAATCCGTATCACCCTATGGACAAACCAATCAAACCTGCAAGAATAGTTTGTATTCGTTAAATCACAGTAGATCCGACCGAACAAATATTGCAATAAAGATAAATATAAGTCAATGAAATTCTTGAATGGCACTGATATATTAGTGCTCTAGGACTCTGGTCTTAAAGTTACCGGAGTATATATCATATAAAAGAGGTTTAGGCAGGTTGTTCGATTTTTTCTTGGCTATTTCTAGAAGTGAGATGAAATGTAGAATGCTACTCCTGCCTGACTCATTGTGTGTTTTCCGAGTTCAAGTTGCAATATAGGTTTATATAATGTACTACATACATATCCATACATACCTTGTTAGGATATCCGTTGAATCCAATCGAATGTTTAGTTTCAGGGTCGTGCTAATCTTTTGTGGACGAATGCCACGACTCATTTTAGTGAAGTATTACCGAAAAACGTACACATATCTGCTGGAGGTTGACACGAGCCAATGTTTTCCTAATCCTGATCAGTAGCACACCAAACTGCACTTACAGCAATTCTAAAATTATGACAGCGATATTTGATCCTTATGGTGCAAACAATTTTTTTAAATTCTTAATTTTTCAAGCGCGATTCCATGGAGATGAGATATCAAAGGGGTTCTGTGAAGTATAATCTTGTTTAGATTAATAGAAAATATACGTTCTTAGCAGGCTGTGATAATCTTTACCCTGGGCTGATTAGCATATTAGAACTTACCCCCACACTCTTGAGTTGATTTTATGTTTATTTACACAGCAAGGTTTCGCACTCGAAAAAAGAACAATCGTCGTGTATATAAAAGATAATTCTCTTGAAAGGGAATGTGGTGCAAGTAGAGTTATTACTGTCCCTCTCTTTGGACCTGCCCATTTTGCAAGCGGGCCAGCCTAGCGGGGCTTCTTTAACCGCCACTTTGCATAAGAAACCAACGTTTCACGTTTTAAAAGCGAACCTTGCTATACAATTGTTGGGTGTAGATAGGCGTATACGTAGCCAGTAGTAGCTATCCCTCGGAGCAACGATAGATTATACTCTGGTTAGCAAAACATTTCACCAAAACTTTCGTCAAGTAGGTGAACTGAGGGTGTCAACCATCGAGCTTGTTGTATTATGGGAACGATCCCGGTACGACATATGCCAGGTTCAATGTCTGTCATGTATTTTTACGATATGCCAATTTAGGCTGAATTAACCATGGCATATGTTCTACTATTAAAAAAAGAATAAATTAAATACACGTTGGATACGTTTTCAAAGCGTCAGTACAGGAGTCTGACACGTATCAGCCAGAGTTCTGTGTCTATGTAGATAACTTGCCAAAAAATGTATGCAAATGACTTCATGCACCTTTGCAAAGTGCTTTGCTCTAGTGCATCAGTACCCTGTATCAGTGCTAAAACAAAACCGCGTATGAGTAATGAATTGCAAAGTATTTGTATTTAAACAATGACTGTCGTAGTTATAGTAGATTGTAAATCTAACAAATTTTAAGTGTCTATTAAAGTAAACTACTTTTTTTTTAACTCGTATTATATCACGATAAACTAATCGCTTGCGATTTAGATACTGTAAGTATCAGAGCGTCCAATTAGTGGCAAGCAAGAATCAACAAACGTTAGAGTGTCTGAGAATCTGAGAGAAGAGCTATCAGTCCTGGGTGAGGCGGGGTTCTATTCCTGTTCTAGCGGCGATTGAAGTGGCGTTGCGTCAAAGACGTTCTACTGATAATCGCTCCTGCTCCGACGATGTTTTGTGTTTATCCAAGGCTTTACACTTTACGGCTGAACTCGTAAACGTGCAAGCCGTCTGCGCGTCCGTAATCAAGGTTGTGTAAGATCGCTATCTCCTCCTCAAACAAACACGCACCTGATTAGGAGGTTTCATTCGAGTCTAACGCGCGAGAATATCGCCGGCGATGGCAGCACGCCTCAGTGTCGATATCTCGACGACGACCAGAGTGTGCGCACCTCAACTCCTCGGCCAGGAGTTCTCCTAGGGAACTTCTGGGAGGAGGAGGACAAGGTAGAACATGAGGCGTCTATACCTGAAGTTAGCTTTAAGCTCAGGCTTGCAAAATTTTGCGAGCTTTGACGACAACTAGGACTGCCGAGAAACTGCCACAGCGGCCGTAGCGCGGTCAGTTGCTAAAAAATGTTGACGGTCGAACTTCTACTGTATGTTTATTGTATACTACTAGAGATATTTTGCCGTTCGCGCGGTCTTAGCATTGCGCCCTGCGACCATTGGTGAGACGGCCACCTAAGGCAATAGTATTTGCTTTCTTCGAACTGACCTAATCAAAATACTCGCCAGCGGTATCGTTTTAAATCCAACGCCTACCGATGACTGACAACGAGAACTGCGAGTAAGAGTTGCGCCCTTACACGTTAGCCTATTCGGTACATAGGAAACAAGGAAGTATCTGTAGCCATTGCGGGCAGTTTGAGTTGAGTAATTCAATATATATACCAGAAAGTTCTGTAGATTTTTTTTTTTTTTTTTTTTTTTTTTTTTTTTTTTTCAAAGCAAATTCAGAAATGTATCGCATAAAGTGCTACTTCAAACGGTCGTATATATATATATATATATATATATATATATATATATACTTGCTTTGCTTTCTTGCGCAATGACTTGTCTCAACTTTGGAAAGTCATCAATGGACTCAGTGGTAAGCGACTTGATCTAGTGGACTTATCGTCCGCGTTATTAGTTGGCGAGAATAAAGCATTTGATAACCCAATATGTTTTGCAGACGACCTAAACCGTCACTTTGCCACGTTAGGTAATACAACAGTCGCTCACCTCGAAAAGAGCAGAAGTACAGAAACCTTACATGACGAGATATGGAGAAAATTGAGAAAAAAAGACTCTGCTCCTTCTGTTCTTGAGCCAGACGCCTGACGCGGCTTTCTACATAAACTTCGATACCCGCCACAGTGACCTGTCCGGCTCTAACGTCAGAAGTCACGGCGCTGATGTTGCAATTGCAAACGACGAGCCACGCGAAGACGTAGTGGGTAGTGGTGTTGTGGTAGGACCCCACTCAATAAGGCGATGCTGACGTTTGACAACCAACCGGCTGCGCCTGTTTCGTTGGGATACAAAATGCCTGCAAGAAATGTGAAGAGTGTGATCAGCTGGTGTCCAGTTGCACGAAACAGTCGAGGTGTGTGAACTGTGTTGGCCCCGAGGCGGCCGGATCCCCGTCCTGTCCGCGTGTGGCTTACTTACTTCCGTGAACGGAACAAGACTATCATGAAGGCAAGAGTATTTAAACAAGTTAAGACACCCTATCTATTTGCAGCTACCCTATCCATTTGCCCAATGTTACAGCTAGTGCCGTAGAAAACGTGCAACCTGATCATTCCGGCAATGATAAAACTTCACTCGTCGTAGTTCTTAGGGGCATATATATATATATATATATATATTAAGCCTCCCCGAAGCTGCCCCTTCCTAATCCGCGGCTACTACCAACTAAAACGGAAACGAACCATCACACATAGGAGCGGTTAAGTTCAGCCGCTTCCGTATGCTTCTAAACTCGCCACGGCGAGAAACATCCGTAACAAGGCGCCATTCACAGATGTTGGATGCGTCTTAACAGACGTCGCTCGGACGTTTGAATCAGTCCTCATCTGGCAGCAACCTCAAAGACAATTGAGGAGGCCCTGAAACCTATTTTAGCCCACCTTCCAATACCAGGAAGGCTTAAAGCTTACTATCACAATACTAAATAACAGTAACTCAACAGTAACTCTCTTTCCGGTGTCTGGGGCTTCGGCTTCACTATACTAGGGCGACCTTCACTGCGCCCATCGTCAAGACAGTGAGCACAGCTCTAGTCTCTCTGTATGAAGAGGTCGGCGACGTATTTCTGATCTAGAGCACTATCTGTGGCAGTGCCTCACATCGTCAGCCTCGTCTGGGTTGCACATACGTTGTTAACTTTACCTACACGGCTTCACTGAAAGCAGCCACCATGGCCTGTTACCAGTTGTGCGAGTGGGTATGTGACGATCCGTGTCTGTACCATACTTCGTGAGATAAGGGGTTTTAATTTTGTCTAATATCCAAAGTGGTTTGGCTCGATTGGTTACTGTAGAATAACCGCCAACAGGACAATATGTCCTGTGTGGAAGGGTGTCTTCACGAGGTACGGATCCTGCCAGCCAGAGATCGGCCAGGCACGCTGACGCGCGCCGATATCACCAACGAATCACACGAGTCCACAATACACCGGGACGCAGCAGAAAAAATGTATATTATCACTCTACTCATCAGTGTCCAGACAAACATGCGTCATGCTAAACTGTTATACATTTTCCTAAATCGGTGCCGTCTATTGTTATGGAGGAGCTTACGAAGGTCTTTCTGAAGGACAACAACTTCCACGGCTAGAACTCTCTGTTCTCCTTCGCTCCATTCGTGCTGCAATTTCCCCGCGCCTAGAACGGCGCTTGGGACTGAGCGCCGTTCTAGGCGCTCATCTAGAAGAATCTGCGCCTATGGCAATCATTGTCGTGTTTAGTAAACCTGTGCGACACCCTTAATAATAACGACATTTCTCGTACCACGCTTTGTTAGGTATGCGTAAACAGATGCATGCGGCACATTTACCATGTGTGCGATCTCAGCGAGTCTTTAATGCGCATTACTATACATGAGAACAGTTATTTTATTCGTAAAAGACCTATTCGTTTCTGGTTCATCTCGCACATCAATAGCTCTACTACAAAGGCGATCAAACCACTGCCTTGTGGTACGATCGCACAACTTTGAGTGCCGCCAAGGCTGTCGCATTAGGACCTCCGTGGTAGTGAGAAAGCATAAGTTTATACAAATAGGCGCCATTGTTCTTTCACTCACAAAACATCGCAGCGCTGTCGCATTGAGAAATGTTTAGCAGAAACTAATTAGCCGTACATCAGACAAAAACAATAGAAGACGACCCTATTGTTAAGGACACGTGCTAGCCTCCGCTAGGGTTCGCTGGGGGCTCACTAAGCGACACACTTGCTGTTCGTCTGCTCTAATAATTTGTAATAACTTTCTAATAATTTGTTCTAACTTTGTAATAATAAGCCAGCCTCTGGGCCAGGATTCGAGACCCAGAACGGCCACTCTTAAACTGGTTTTCATGAAGGTGAATGTCGGAGTGGACCAAAAATCGGCCACGGTATGAAAAACCGTACACGGGCATTAGCATTACGGATATATATATATATATATATATATATATATATATATATATATATATATATATATATATATATGTGAACTTAAATTGAATAACATGAAATGTCACAACATTCATATTTCTGGATAGCAAGCTAACATTTCCCCATCATAAATAATGTCATTAAAAGAAATAACGGGTTTAATTATCGTCGGCATATTGTTACTAATATATATGCACAGAACTTTTCGGCCACGCTTAACATGGCCGCGTATTTGTCGCAAAGGCCTACCGCGTCATGCAGTTGCGTGCAAGGTCTTGCTTAATGAATGCGATATCGTCCTTGTTGTTCACTGCTACTCCTTTCCTGCTCGATTGGTCCTTTCAAGAGATATACTTGAGACGATAGCACTTGTGTACCCTTTCGTAGTGTATATTTGTATGCAATCATATATAAATAGGTCAGGAAAATTATTTTTTTAAAAACTATATATATATATATATACATATATGTTGACAACGTTGTTTTGTCATCAGAACTGCATCTTACAATGGTAAGTTAAAAATAATAATGTGATATAAAGATAATATACAATAATAGAGTGATATAATCCTATAACAGACTACCACCTCAGCTTTAGTCAGGAGTCCCTATAAGTTGCAATGCAATAAGCTGCTGGATCCTGAATCTTAGGGAAATACAGGATCTTAGGCTGCTAGGCAGCAAACCCCAGGTATCGGGCAACCGGCACTTTAGGGTTTGCGAGCTGACCTTTTTGTGAGTATTGGGAGCTTCGAAAATCGTAGCTCTTCTCCGCGCCTTAACTTTTTTTTCTGGAATATAACCCCTTCGAAACGATGACACGCAAAATTGCAAACCGTTCCATACGTTCAGACTTCAGCATGAGCACACTCGGTCACCGAAAGGCGATTATGAAAAATGTGAAAGAAGACTTCAGCGCGGCCCACAGGGAAGCAGCTTCTGATCAAGGAATGGAGATCTAGAAAAGATAGTGCAGGCAGATCTAGAATAGATAATACAGGCAGATTTACAACCCATACAAATTTCAACAACATCAGCATCAGAATGGAATAACTTGTCAAACAACCGACTGAAGAACCAACAGGGAGCAAGAAACTCTATCTGGCCTATCTATGTAACCTTCTCCATCACGTTAACTTTCTTCCGGGCCGTTCTCGTCACACAACGGCAAAGCTCTCCGAGACTAAATAAGAGCAGCCTACGAATAGAGTTCAAAATAAAAATAAAACTTATCATATTTTAATTTAACTAATCTCATCTTATTGAATGATTGAGTGTCGTCAGTGGAATTTTCTGCACTACAAGAGGATGCCCGCCGAAACTTCAGCTATCGTTTAAATCCTAAGGTAGCCAATTGCTTCCCGTGCTACTGGCGGAATAACCAGATTGCCGAAAGGCAAGAGTCCTGCCATCGCGTGCGAGAAGTATGCACACGCCGCAGGCAAGACATCAACCAGAACTTTCCTATCGATAGGAAGCGTACAGATAAGCACAACGTGCTGCATAAGGCAATAGGCTATCTTTGGGGCAACCGTATAAGATTTTTAAAAAGCCTAACGATAGTTAAACGTATGGTGCTTATAATGCTCACCAGCCGAGACTACCGCCGTGTAAGTATGCTCTCTTGCCTATCCAAAGCAACTCAGCACATTATTAACGAACGACTGGTAACAGAATTAGAAAACAAGAAAGCGCTGTCGGAAAACTAACATGGTTTTTAAGCTCAATACTGCACACATTCGGCGATCACCAAAGTCCTAAACATAGCTGAAACACAAAAAAATGCACTGGGAACGAACCGGCTATATTCTCTAGCCATACTCTCAGATCTCAAAAACGCGTCTAATATGCTTTCGTGAGACGCTATGAACAAAGTACTTGTAAACATGTCCGCATTCGCCTGCTTACGGCGTATCCTAGCGCTCAAAAACTGAGCATCTGCCTGCGACGGCGTGGACTATGCGGTCACAGCCGAGGCCCTCCAAAGGTTCGTACTCGGACCAACCTTATAATTTACAATGGAGCACTTAGGCCCCCACATTTTTCGGGAGTTCTACATCCCGTCTTCGCCTTCTACACGGAAACACTTCTGGCACTGATCGTTTCTGCCCATGATGAAGATTTGCTCGAAGGAACAGCCGGTCGGAGCTCTGACGGATATCCAACGATACCTCTACTCTCAAAGCCTCGAATCGGCTTCAGAAAAAACGAAAGCAATTCTTCAAGCGGTCTGAAACGCTCTCCACATAATTAAACTTGCTAAAAGGGCACTCAGCACTAGCCCTGCCCATGATTAAGTGTCTGGCTTAAGATAGCCTGCAATTAATTAGCCCAGGCGGAGAGATCACTAATAGCAAAACAGATACCATAAGCAATGGAAAGCAATCGAGCCGAACCATTCTGGATAATGAACCAAATGAATACCCCTAATCTCAAAAAAATGGCACAGCCACGCGTATTTCACCTATTCACTTGCACAGCTGCTAACAAGCCACGGTGGCTACTTTAAACGAGACCGCATTGGTAAAGCTGAGACCCCTTTATACCGTATGTGCTATCCGGAAGAGGCTGACGATGTAAGATACGGCCACGAATAGCTGCTAAAAATCGGGAGTCCAGACGTATGGTAAACAGATTTGCAGAATTTGTCTTTGAGGCGAGAAATAACCGCCGGACAAAAGTCAAGCAGCATTTAATGGCAAGAAAAGCGGCCAGATTAAGTTATCTCGCCAACACAGTTTTTCAGCCACCCTCCAAAAATGTCAAAAAGGATGACTGGACTTTAACGGGTTTGTGAGTCGTACACTACCGTGGCATTAACAGCGATGCTTGGTGTGAGTCTTTCTTTTTGTCCGTTAAGCTAGATTAGAAATGAATATACTGTATTAATTTAGCCATTAACAATTGACGAATGGCATATGTTGTATTATCGCGCAGTAATAGTATCTTTCGCCCTGTTGCGTTTGCATCTTCATGTTTACATAATAATAACGCCTTCAAACTAGGGCGCTGAGTGAGACATTTTATTCACAAGCCGGCGCGCTTGGTCATCTTCAGCAGTGTCGTCTATCCTTCCCGGTAAGCGCTAAGCGCTGCTTCCCTGACAGGAAAGCGAGGCTAGAATCTGATATTTATTGGCTCTCGTGCCTTCAAGATAAGCAGCTTATTCCAAACTAGAACGGAGAAAGCTCTGTTTTTCCCTTCTTTTTGCGGACAGGTAGCGTATTTGAAGCTTCTACCCGGCTGCACCTGCCTACACAGTGGATCGCTTATACACGTAATGCGGCCGGTGTATGGGCGTGGTCCGCTTTTCACCCCAAAACGGCAATAAAAAGGTTGTTGCAACTATGTTGGAGAAATGCTAGGCCCTTTAACTCGAGGGCTCATATGTTCCTGACGAGGCCCTTCAACGGCATATCCCGCATTTTCGGTTAAGCAGGACTACAATGCATACTAGATGTCGTCATGCTGACCTGGAAAGCCTAAGAGACTAGTTCTCGGTTTTCCGGCAGCTTCGGCCGCACTCTTGCTTTCTGGCTATGGGAAGGAAGTTGCCTCGTGACACGTACTGGCGAGACGGTGTAATGTGCGTACAGCATCGTGCTAAGCTGTAACCAAGACAAATCATTTTGGTCCGCTGAGTTAGTCTAATGTCACCGCGTGCTCATTCTCCCTATACGTCTAAGTATTTGCTCACTTGCCAGCGCATTCGTTTATAGTCGATCCGGATGAATTGCGCTAGCACAAGGAATATATACATATATATAGAGAGAGAAATACGTAAACATTTATGAGCCACCATGGTGTGTAAGTACTGATATATATATATATATATATATCGATTGTAGATTTATGCAAGAAATATCATTTTGGAATTTTTCTAATTTTCTGTTGCGGCGAGGGCAGACCCGCGACTTATTGCGTTCAGCAATCGCACATCGCTATTTCTATACATACAGTGCGGATACCATAGAAACATCAAGTAGAAAAATAAACCCGCATAGAGCTAAGGTCTTGAACATTTTGTATGGGCACATAGGCCAAAACTATTGTCTTAAACAGAAACTATTAATAGTTTTGGTTTAATTAAGGTATTATTTATAATTTCCTGATTTGTTCATTCCGCCTAAGAGACTGACACTTATTTTCGTCGAACCAGACGCCGATTCAGATTAACTTAGGGCCTAAAGTTAACTGTTAACATGGACGTCCCACTAGTATGATTTAGTCCGAAGGCAATAAAATGATTTCAACTTTACATTTTGGCTTGGTTTTGATCATCAAACGGTTCGACGCCACAGACTTGTGTATGGTAATAGGTTGATTTGCTATGACAACTTGCGGATTTAGATTAGTCTCACCGCAACATACAATAAGGCAAAGTCCAATGTAATTTCCCTTGCGTAAAAATTGGTTTTTAAAACATCTTATATATATATATATATATATATAGAGAGAGAGAGAGATGCTATATGCTTTGGAGTATATCTGCAAGTGCTTAGTAAACTATGTCATTCATTCATGATGGTGAAGTGCACTGCCATGACAGAATATATGACTAGATTTGTCACTAGGAGTTGCGAATACACCCACAAGTTTTTTGAAAAATGTAGTCTCTTGCACAGAGCCAACGGGCGGCTGTGTTATTCGAGTACGTTTGCAGCGGGTGCACCCATTTGTCCAATTACGCTATTTTCTTCGTTTGAATGGGGGGAGATAATATGCTGAGTGGTCGTAATATTTTTATTGCATGCACAACAGCATGAGTAGGACATGCTTTGTGTTCTATTGCTCGTTAGCATAATACTGCTGGCCTTGCCACAGCAATGTAAAAACAACAATAACAACAACAATAACAACAACAAAAACAACAACAACAACAACAACAACAACTGACTTGCACTTGCGATGCACTGAAGTCTGGCATCATACATGCCCTCGCTATGCTTCAGAACAAAACGACCGAGCTCCTCCATCATTGTTATTTATGTGCCAGGCAAGTAGACACACCCATTCCCGCATTCCACTCTATTTTGTAAGGTACAGAATGTGGCTGGTAGGCGAAATTACCTCTATGGTTGATGCACAGCGGGTGTAAAATTCTTTGTCCGAATCGCTTTGATTCAATACGAGGTTTCATTACAGGGCGCGCAATGATTTGTCAAATTATCAGCTCCCGTTAGGCTATGCAGGTTACAATGCCCCATTGACTGATGATGTCGTTGGTTTAATAGGCATAGTTAAGCTCAAGTATGTTTTAACGTTCATGTAGCGCTTATTAGCGTGAGTCGCCCTGCCCAAGCTTACTTACGTACAACATTCGTACAGCGATGACTACCGCCAGCAGCAAAAACTTTACTATATACTGTATATATATATACATATATATATATATATATATATATATATATATATAGCTGTATGTATGTTGTCGTTTATTGCAGTTGTACCACACAGTACTGCGGTCAATGCAGTTATAATTTATTTTGTGTACTGTAAGCGCTCGCCAGTTCGCCAAAGAGCCCTGAAATACTAACTGCTGATTCTCGACAATTTCTGACATTGCCTTCGGATACCAAATAAGCGATGAGTGCGTAATATTTCAGACACATGGCCAACCTGTCGTGCACCGAAGCAGTGACAGTCTATTCAAAATCTGTTGCGAGGCTGCAACAAGGATACTCTCAAAATTAATACCTAGCTTTTTCATCCTATAATTAGCGTTCGCGGCCATCGTGTCTGCTCAGCCTTTCTTTCTCTAGCAGCCGTCGCAGTTCAGTCGGCTGCGTGCCAGGGCCTGGGTTAGCATGTCGAAGGCTTGCGTTCTTTTTAAAGATTTGCTGGCGGTTCGGCAACCTTTTTACAGCCAGCCGCCATTAGCCGCTTAGCAAGGAATATATCATAGCTCTCGGGCACGGCTCTCTCTCTAACTCTAGACAGGTGGCAACCCTATTCCTTAATTTGCATTTTACGTCCTTGTGAAACAATTGCCCTGTGTTTTTCTTTGGGAAGTTTAAGCATGTATTCTGGATTTTAATACAAGAAAAATACATATAGAGCTCGTCTTAAAAAACACTGTGGTGAAAACTTGCCAATGTGAAATATAGGTAAGTAAGTTTCCTATTATTGATTTGTGTAAAATAGAGCAATCTCGACTCCAACCATAAACATTTAAATTATCGTTTCCTCCATATATATATATATATATATATTAATATATTGCATTTTATTATGAGTTGTAATTTATATATGTAATAAATGAACCTTTATTTTAACTTACTAGATACACAAGAAAGAGACCTTTCGAATCTAACCTAATAATACGTTGTGTGAAAAACAAGCCTACATCAATGTAGTATAACATTGCAGATTTAAAGGCTTTCTCTAGCGGCTGTCTCGGTTTGATCGACTGCATGTCAAACACTGAATTACCATGTGGAAAGCTTACTTTGCTTTAAAAGATTCACTGGCAAACAGACAACATTTTGCTTCCAGCCACTATGGCTCAGCCATAGATATCCTGCGGCTAGGGTTTTGGCTCGCTGGTGGTCGAAATCGTTAAACCCAATCGTACGACCCGCACAGCTGAGCGATTTAATTGTTTTCATATTTTGGACATACGGCATATCTGTCGCGAGGATCCAACAAGGGTCCTTTTGAAATTAATGCCTAGATTTTTTATCTTCTAATTACAGTTAGTGATGAGAAGCGCAGCCCATTTACGCCATACCATTTCCGCCAATAATATATAGAACAGACACGTTATTCAATCATATTACCACAACGTACCAATACAATCGCTTATTATAATGAGCCTTTCTTTAATTGTGAGCGTCAGTTTGGAATCCGCAGGAAATGTTCATTGGCTTTTAACAGTACCAGACCGCGCGACTCAGAAGCACTGCTCAATGGGCATAATACCGGAGTGCGATAACCGGCATATTTCGACATATGGGATCTCTGTCGCCCTGATGATGGCGGCTCTTTTTAATGGACCCATTACTCTATAACAATTTTTTAAATCTCACTTAGGCGGGTTAAAATTAGTTATATACTCTTCACTTTTTCACTTTCTGCTCGGAAGGGCATCTACACTTCGGATGGCTTATATCTTCGATTCTACAAACGTCTCCCGCCTTTCTCGCTAAGCTACTAAAACTACTGTCTCAGCGCTCATATTAAGAGAGTGCTGTTTCTCTTCGCTTTATCCAATCCATTACGTCACTCTGCTTACAAGAAGGCATTCAAACAGACATCCAAGATAATTTTAGTGTCCAACATAATTAAGCTTCTCAGAGCGCTCAGCATTCTTTTAAAGCATAAATCAGCAATGCAATCACCGACGCGGGACAATTCCAAACCCCAGAGGAGCTCCAAAAACTTCTGATAACGGTATTTAACAGCCAAGAAGCGAAAACTCTGGGACAACAACGCGGGCTGCAGTAAGGAAGTAGAGATAGAGAAAGCAATGAACGCATGGCAAGCCAAATGGGACTCTCTACTCCTCTGGAGCACCGGGGCACACTCTTCGATCCCTCATTTCAAACATAAAGAAAGGATAGAGCGGCCAGAGGTAGAACTAAATTATTACTTCAAGCAGATCCTCACGGGACATGAGGACTTTCAGACCTATTTCTTTCGAATCGGAAAAAGCTTTTTCAGCAGGCTGTATTTGCTGCCAGGGGGGGGGCGGAGGATGACTCGACCCACTTTCTTCTAAAGTGCTAAGTACTGTGATAACCTAGAGCCACAGCAATTGCGAAACTCAAAGACAAATTGACTAATGAAGGAGAAGAAAAGGGAGCAAACATCCCAGATCCCCCCAGAGGAATATTTAAGGAGATCGTAGACTACACATGCGGCACGAATTCTGGGTGGAAGCTAGGAGTAGCTATAGCTACGGGCGTACGGAAGGAGAAAGGTGCCTTGGGAAGGCTTGGAAGAGCAAGATTTCCGCCTACTGAACCCAAAAGATCAAGTGAATCTGAATGATGCGGGTTTGCAAGTGTTAGTACAAGACATGTCAAGCATTGGGGAAATCCGTAAGTGACTCCGTCCAAATGATCTGAGTGGCACTGATAGTCCATAGTGTGTTCTATGGAAATCTGGGCCATCAGATAGTGAAGCTTAAGGGGGGAGGTGGGTTTAGTGGATATGGGTCTCAGCGGGCTAGCATCCGTCCGCTGTGGTCGAGTCCCACACTGCTCGAGTTGGGGAGTAGGACCTTTTCCTTTCCCTACTCGCAGCTATTAAAGTTGCCGCAAGAAAGGGCGACGTGTATCAAGAGCAATGCCTCATTTTGCCATTCATATTTCAATCCAAAAAGTGCTTTCAGAAAAGTTAGCAATTATCTACATCTGCATAAGTTGTTGAAACTGTTGCCTGTTGCAGATCTTATCTTACAAACCGTTATTTTTGTTTGCAAGTCAAAACACGCTCGGCTGACCTTATTGTGTCCCTCTAGGGTTCCGCGGAGGGCTACAGCTTGGCTCTACTATCTGTAATTAACAACTGACTGGTCAATAACTCGCTCCACTTGTGGACGTCACGTCAGCAAGCCTCGGTTTGTGCCAACATATCACCGAACAGTAGTCAAATCTAATGATACTCTTGTATTGCTTGATTTATCCAAACTAAAATACTTGTACATTGCCTAAGTGCGTAGGCTCCACACTGCTCTAAACGCTTGAATATGATTGATGTTATTCAGCCAAGATTTATTGTACGACTAGATTAAGATGCTTAGTTACAACCAACTGTATATCCTTACTTCATATTTCTGCGTTCCTAGAATGCACTGATACGACCACGCTTAGTCAATTACGACCGTACTGATTAATTATTCGAGAGAGTTCTGAATAACATGCATAGTCGTAGCACGATCATCACTAATGCAGTTTCTTGCACTGAATTTATTAATAGTATGTTTTCATAAAGAATATACCGAAAACAACCCGACAACTCCAATGTACACCCTCCAAATATCGAGCTTTACTAATCATTGTAATTTGAATTGATATATTTTAGTGACCTGCATTTGTGCGATATATATATATATATATATATATATATATACCTTGCCTGTGTGAATACATGTGTGCAGATACACCTCACCTTTTTGGACAATAAAGATGCACGTATTTAACCAACCTTTAAAATAGGGTCTTTCCTGGACCAGACTGTCGATTTCTATGGCAAATAATTCTGATTTTACATTTGGATGAATGTCTTCACGTGTGTCTTTTGCAACTTCTCAAGTAAAGTAAATTTATTTCCCTGTAAACAATTCTGCAAACAGTTAAATAGCTGATAGCTTGACGGTGCGTAGGGTGTACGCTCCTTGGCGTCTTCAGAGACGGCTGGCCTGGGTGCATCAGGATATTCCGCGTTTCACATTGCCGTAAAAGACTGATTTTGCTAAACGCTCCACTTTGTTGCACTGGCTCCAATCAAGAGCTCCATCCATTAGCTCAACATGGACACGAAGCACTGGGCGCAAAGGCCAGTGACGATGGTTGTGTGACACACCTCGAAGTTAATAACTAATAAGCGCGTACTCACCAGACATTCTTTTTCACAGTTTTCCTCGAGCAAGCGGTTTTCCTCGAGCATTTAAGGTCTTTCAGAATAGGGCTCATCTGAAAGGCTTAAATAGCCCGAACGGAACTTGCCAAACTATTTGTAGCATGAGTTCTTTGGAGTGTTGTCCTCGCCGAATACCCTCAATCTATTTTGAACCGTTTCCGCAGCAGTAAGGCCTTTTTGAACTCATACAAAAATTGCCGCCCGTAACTGGAATTTTTTGCTTTCCAATTTCGACCGAATTCATAGAGCAAAAACAACAAATGAGGCCTTTTTACGAAGCTCTAAAAGATTCTGTCAACGGTAGCGCTCACATAGATAGACTTATCCGAGACGTGGCGGGCATTTAGATAATACATCTACAAATCACAGATTCCGTCCACATTATAAATACTGACTAAGGCTTTTAAATGTATATCAATATTTGGTTATGCAAATAATTAACGAGTCTAAAACTGAGCTGTTATTTAGTGTTTTCCCCTTTAATTTATGACAATAAAATTAAATCTCAGCGAGGCCTAGTGCTGACCAGGTATAACAGCGGTACAGCACAATCAATTCTAAAACTTAGAAGAAGCACACGGTATACGTATTCGCCATAAAACATACAAACCAAGAAATGGCACTTTCTAGCTAGAAACATGGGAACTAGTGCCACAGCGTTAGGCCCTGCTGCAGGCGCGGACTTATTGCCAACCTACAGTGTTCTAGCCACTGGAACTCATTATTAGAAGCTTGAACAGCGCTATATATATATATATATATATATATAGCGGCGCCTAGAGACAAAGCTGCCGGGAACGATATAATAAGAAAGGAGCATTTGAAGCAAACGCTGGCACTCGCACCATGCTGGAAAGCTTTATTTGACGAGTGCCTAACATCCAGGGAAATACCTAAAGCGTGGAAGAAGGATACCTTGATTGTCATACCAAAAGAGAAAAGGCGTAGAAACTGAGCCGGAATCTTGGAGGGGAATAACAATTAAGAGTTGTCTCTATAAAATTTTCTCGGAGATAATATCAGACAGACTAGAGCATTTCCTCGAAACTAGAAACGCAATACCAGAAGAACAACATGGGTTCCGAAGGTCGAAGTCGACCCATACGGCCTTGCGCCAGTTGCTGGCAGAAATTTGGGAAACTCTATCAGAACCGAGACGACCGTTATACGCAATATTTATAGATTTTAAAACTGCCTTTGACTTAGCGCCACGAAATAGGATTATAGAAAAATTAGCCTTGGAGGGAGTTCCGTATCGTTTACTAAAACTTTTAAGTACCATTTTTGGGGAGGCTACAGTATACATCGATAACGGTATAGGGATTGTGGGAAGAGTAAAGCAAACTACAGGCGTGGCTCAAAGAGACGGACTTAGCCCGTTGCATTTTTCAGGACTATTGGGAGGGCTACCTAACCGGGTGAGGCAGGGATGAACCCGAGAGTGGGCAAATACAATAATGTATACAGATGACATTGCGATCTATGGCAGGAGTTTATTTAAGGTTAAACAGGGACTGGAACAGCTAATCGATTATATGGACGAGATGGGACTCAGTATTAACTGGCAAAAGGCAGTAGCAGTGAAATTTCAACGAGGGGGTCGATTTGCGAAAGTCGATGTTCTTCGAGCTAGGGATAATACAGTAAATTTTGTAAATAAATTCACCTATTTAGGGGTCACTATAATGTCAAATGGTAGCAGTTTTCGAAAACATATTGAAAGCAGAGTAGGAAAAGCCATTGGAGCGGCCGCAGCAATTAAAAACCCGCAAATGTTGTCAATACACACCGCATCCGCCCTCTTTAAGATTAAAGTAGAACCAATAGCAACATTTGGAATATCACTTATATGGGAGAACTTAGGAGAGGCAGATCTACAGTTACTAGATAGAATTCGATTTTTCTTCATGAAGCGGGTTTTGGGGTTAGCTAACTCTTGTAGGAATAGAATAGTTAATATATTAGAGGGGGGGGGGGTCCAATGACACAGGAATTACAAGTAAAACGGGGTTTACCTAAGACGACGGCCTTTGTGGCCTACACTATGAAGTTGGGGGAAAATTTAAAGGGTATAGATATAGGAATATACACGATGATAGCGATGAGAAGTACAACCTGGCGAGCAGCCGGATATAAGAATAGGCATCTAACTACGGCATTTGCAGCCCACGGGTTCCATCACGTGTTATGCAGTACACAAGAATTCCACAATCCTCAGGAGTGTTGTAGGTGCGCGAGATGCTTAGGCCATTGTGATAGATACCACGCCGCAGCATGTCCAGCAATGCAGTCAATAGCTGAACTCGCAAGATGAGGGAAAATCCGGTGACGCAGAAGAACCACTGATTGAGACTGACGTACTTACTTAAAATTTACCCAACCTGGGTGTTAATAAACCTTTATAAATAAATATATATATATATATATATATATATATATATATATAGGATGTAGATGTTTGTTTAAATTTTAGGGGGGTGTTTTAAAGATAATCAAACCCACATATTTCTCGTGAAAGGGCTGGTCGGAGACTACAATATGACACCACTTTGCCGCTATTTTTTTAGTCAGGACATGGCGGGCTTATTGAATAGACTTATCTGGTCCTATCTTCACCACAGGAATCTAGCAGCAGGATATAGCTCAACCGAATTTGCATTTACAAAAGGGATCTAATTCTATACGATCAGGATTATATCTTTTGCCCCGTTGTTTTTTAGAAGTGGGACAGCCAACGACACAATATCTATAACACTGATATATATATATATATATATATATAAAAGTGTTGTCTTCATATGTACAAGAATGCGCTAAAGTTTATGAGAAAACGATCACATGACATCGCTCAGTTAGCTGATACGCTATAAAGCCTGTTCTGCATGGGTACATCACATCATAGTTATACGGATACGAAACCTAACCAGCGCGGCGGACCCTGCTCAGGCTATTTCGCTGTACGCTCTCTTGAAAGTTGTCTCCCGAGGGAGCGAGACGGCTGATGAAACAAGCAGCAAAACGTGCTTGCCATCTGCAGAGCCAGACCACAGGACACGACCAGCGGACAGAGGAAGCGGTGCGCTGTCAGGTCTTCCTCGCACTTCAACGACGCTTGCCACGCTTCCACGGAGAAAGTGTACGAGTATGCATGTGGCGCGGGTACTTAGTGAAGTGTGGACCGACCAACGTCTCTGTCGTTGTCATCGTCATCGTCGTCATCCTCGTCGTTCGGCGACGAGGACGACGAGGAACGGTGTACTCGGCCGCTTGTTGTAGGCTCCGTCAAGCTCAATAAGTGATATCCGATACGTTGGCATAACGCGTTGTAACAACGCTCGTAGTGTAGCAGGCAGACAAAATGGAGGCAAGGGAGGAACACGAAGGAATTGAGTCGCATATGAAACTTGGTGGTAGTGGGGACAGCGACGACGACGACGACGACAAAACGCACACGCTAAAAGCGTTGAGTATAGAATAAAAGGGCAAGCGGGCATGGAAGATGCAGAAAGCCAAAAACAACAGCAAGAAGCAAGCCAGAAGCAAAACGGAACATGAAGAAGAGGTGTGAAGAAAGGGCCAACGACAACTGTCAACGGAAAGACGTCCAGGAAAAGGGAACATCGGCTGTGGTAGGAGTCGGGAAACTGTCGGTAGCCGTATCAATATGGCACGAATAGGAGAAGCCAGGCAAAAAAGACAGGCCGAAGACAGCAGAAAGCTCTACCCCGCAGCACTACCGCAAGCTTGGGTCGCCCACGGAGTCCAACGGCCCGTGTCGCCGTCGGATAGCTGTCACCAAAGGCTGACACCAAAAGCAAGCAAGCTTCGTGCAAAGGGGTATTGGATAACACAGACATCAGTGCCTGCCCTAGAGCGTAGCAGTAGTGGCTGCAACGCCAAACAAGCCAACAAAAAAAACCCGATAGAAAAGTCTTTGTACTAAAACAATGACTTTCTTACCTCGTTACGCAGTGGGCGACGTCCAAAAAGACGGAAGACGTAGGACAGGAACAAAAATCTCTATGCCCGACCCACGCGGATGAAAATGGCCCTGATGCACAGGGAGCGATAGCGAAAGAAATAGATAAATATGTATGAATGTATAAATAATGGAAGGGTAGAAAAGACTATTCTGAAATAAGCGAAGAAGACATCATGTGACGGGCTCATCAGTAAGCGAGCCGACTCTGTCCACGCCTTTGCTGGACGCTCCCTCTCGTTCTCTCGCTCTCACTCTCTTCTCCTTCGGCCAAACGTTGGCCAAGTTGACGGAACATCTATACACATCGAAGCCCACAGAAGAGCAGATACGTAGAAACTTGTCCCCCTTGACTGCCGGAGAGGAATACGAACGGGGCCCATCTTTGGTGGCAGCTGCAAATGCGATGAAGAATGCACTCGCACGGTGAGCAGCAATGAATCGCAGCAACATCAGAGCGCTTTTCCGATGGACGGTAGCAGCGACACCAACAGCAGCAGCAGCAGCATCAACAACAACAAAAACAAGGATTCCTCGTTCGCCACTCTGCTGCAGCTGTTCGCTCTCGTTGCCGGTGAATGTCCACTCTCCATTGAGTCGCGATAGTGTTATTGCAGATGCTGTTGTGGGAATAGCACGGGTGTAGAGTCTACTGAGGTGTTGGGAATAGGGTAGAGAAACACCTTTAGCAAGGACCGGTCAAGCGGACGCCATACGATAACGAAATACGCGATCAGCTTCCCGCTAGAGCAAACAAGAAAAAGGATGCGGGTGAAGAAGACAAAATTCACGAAATAAAGTACTTTTTCGTGGCTTTTGTTCGCCTAACCTGAGACAAACTTTTCTCGAACCTCTAAGTTTTCTGATGGTCGTAATCGTCTAGCAACAACAATTAACAAACTTTTTTTTAAATATTCTTTATAATACACCACATAGCCGACGTCGATATACATATATACACCATTCGGGACAAAACAACTTGCATCACAAAATTGTCAAATGTCGATCCTTGGCATATTTTGCACTTACAACAGTAGCCATATTAATATACCATTTAAAAGATAATTTGTTGAAAATTAACATACTTTTGAGGCAATACGTCTCGGCCCCAAAAAGCTGATGACTGTTACCGTGCTTAGATATGCAATATCGGCCTAGTCGCTTTCGTTTAAGGCATCTCATATCAAACATATAACTGAGTGGCTAGTAAAATATTTGTTGACGATCAGCCAGCATTCAGGCGGTTTGTTATGCCGTTCTCGGTAAGCCTACGCGGTTCCACCTAATGTTGCGCGTAACCACAGCTAGTCAGATTATAAAGGTTTTAAAACAACACATATATATAGATATATATATATATATATATATATATATATATATATATATCCTAAAGTATTATAAGTATACCTATATATATATATATATATATATATATATATATATACCTAAAGTGTCACACAGGCTATTAAAGTTCTATCAAACTTAGAAACTGAGGGAACTAATAAAAACTCTACGAAATTGGTAAAAGAAAGTGCAGATCTTCTGGCACCATCGTTGGAATATCTTTACAAATTATGTCTACGAGTTGAAACATTTCCCACGATATTTAAGTCGTCTTTGGTTATGCTGCTTCATAAAGGAGGGTAAGGTTTGCAACAATATTTGGCAAAATTCTCTAAAAATTAATGAAAACGACGTTGTCTGTCCAAAGTACTGAAGATGCAATGATTGAAGTTCAAAACTTCAATTACAAGAAAGATCTTGGGATAGCCTGCACTTGTCCGATAAATGGTGAGGCACACAACAATACATTTATCTGACGAGCCTGCATAAGTTACGACTTACTGCCACCCTCGGATTGAAAAAAATCGTGTATTATTTTTTTTACACTTGAAATAGTGTGTCTGGTTGTATGGTGCCTCATTCAAATCGAGTGTCGAACCACTAGTCACTCTTCAAAAACGAAATGGTGCATATGAAATATATGTGGGTTAGCCTGTAGGGCAACCACTGAGAACATATGGAGAGAAAAAAATATTGCACTTTCATGAAATACTTATATATAGCATTTTGACATACTATAGTAGATACAGTACCCCTTGGGGCTACTTCTAACAAAGCGTATCCTACCAGAAGTGCTGTAAACAATGTTGTATATTTAAATGAGTCTCCAAGCACAATTAAAACATTAAAAATCTAATAAACACCGTTATGTAATATGTAGGATGTTGACATACTCACAAGAGCGGGCAGACCCGCGGCATAGCTTTTTCTGCAAAACGCCCTTTATTGTTACAATTGTTAAAAATGTGTAATTATTTTTCAAAGTTGAAAATCTTAAGCTTAATGAGGAATTACTGAATTAAAACATGCCGCAACAACATTTGCCGTCCAAGCAACAACATTTGCCGTCCGAAGAAAACGGTCCTATCAAAACATATATTTATATACATACGTACCTAACGTGTCCTCTTGATTTAGAAACATGCGCCAAGTTTGCTGGCAGTTACTCAGTTTGTGCGTCCTGACAATGGCTATTTGGTCAACTTGAACTTTATTGGTAAATTATGGCGTCGTAACCGTTGGATTTAAGTGTATCTTTAAACGCAGAACGTTATTTTTCAGCAAAGATAGCCGACTGGAGTTTGGTTCATCGTTGGAGGTTAAAGTCACCACCAGAAAACTTGGCAAACCATGTTCGGCAGATCGGTTTGTTGATTGAGGTTTGTGCCGTTTGTTGTCTCGAGGATGATGGAAATGGTTTAACAAGCTACGGCAGTGTTGAAATTCAAAAAACATTTCGGAATTCAAAAAGCAAAACAATCGAATTTGCTCTGTTACATTTGCCATTTTTCCGCCTTCTCAGAAAGCCACAAAACGTTTTCTGCTTTTAAGCGGATCTTTTCGGCTGAATGCCTTTTCTATCTACAAACATATCACACCTCTCCATGCTGATGTCTCCTATAGGGCGACCGGTGATGCAGGCCTCCAAAACAAGTAGGTACCACTACAACAATAACTTTAGCATCAGCCAAGTTTGTTTTTCAAGGAATTTATTTTTTTATGCTAGCCGATTGACAAAGTAAACCTTAAAAATGAGCTATAATACTACCACAATATTGCGTTGTTTGCAGGGGTTCTTTAACTCACAAACAAAAAAGGCTACCTTAAAATTAATATTGCTGGAGAAATGTTGCCATTAGAGTAGGTTTTATTGAAAGCTGTCCTATATACAGAGAAGCACTGTGCACACACAAGCACGAGAGCTTCCGCCTGTGTTTTTTATATTTTCTTTTAGTGTATTTTTATGTTTCGTATATACACCCTTTATTTGTCAATAATGTCATGTTATTTAGAGATTTCAAGTGATAGATTCGTTACAAGCCATTGCTTATAATTAAAAAAAATGTTTAAAGAGGTTGTTCTTAATTCTAAACCATCCTCCGTTCCCTACGAGCTTGGAACTTATCGTGAGGTATATCTTCAATGCGTAGAGAGCCGAACATGTCGAGAGATCTAGAGTTTCCCCAACAGTCCTTGTGGTAGCATGGTCGCTGACTCACAGCAGCATATGGTTTATCATCAATTCTCAATGAGCATCGCTCAAAGAAAATTTGATCAACAACAAATATCGAACCGGCGACAACCCGGTAGATAACAACCATGACAAGCGCACTAGTCCCCTAGAGTACACCGCTACACGGAACCCATCACGCCTACCGTCAGGCATTGTCGTCATGAATAGAACATGTTGATACATATTGGGGCATATATATATATATATATATATATATAATTCTCAAGGTTCGTAGCGTTCGACTTAACGAATTTCCGTAGCTCTACGTTTGTCGGACTGTAGCGGTAAAGCAACCTAACAAGTCACAACGTTGTTAGCCGATCGAGACTGGCGGAGACTGGTGGCTACGTGCTATATCATCAGTAGCAGCTCGAAATCGATATGGCCGGCGGCTTGTTTGTCTTGCTTGTTCGTTATTCCTGTCGTGTCCAGCTCTCATTGTTCGTTGGTGGGTGAAGCGGTGCTTCTTTGTTCCGCTACTGCTGGGGATGCCGCAACACCAGCGGTGGCAGCGACAGCAGCAGCAATGACGGCGGCGGCACCGGAAGCAGTAATAGCAGCACCATGAACCACCACGTTTACATGGATGAATGGCTAGTTGAGTTATGTTAGCGTTCGCTGCGTGTTGCACGTGTGTGGTATAGGGCTTCGGTCCTATTTTTGTCACGCAGGAGAGGGAGTGAGTGAAAGAGTGAGGATTGGAGGAGGGTGCAGTTACGGGGGGTTGATGGCGTATCGTATGGCGTATGGGTGAATGCACAAATAGCTGCGCAGGCGTATTCCATAGCTCCAATGGTCACATGCTTACGTATGTAGGTACATGTCTACGTTCTACACGTGTATTTGTATACACGTGCCCACCATAGTACGACGAGACAACAATTCTAGCGTTCCAGAAGAACCTCCATGCACGTACTGTGCGGAAGTTAATATTTGCTTGTTGAGGGGGGTGGTTGTGGCCGCTTGGTGGGCTTCCATGCGGGTGGCCGGGTCTGTGTAGCAGAGGGAGGGCAAAGAGAGAGAGTGTGTATACGTGAGCGTATTTGTGTGCAAGCATGCAAAGCATGCCGTATCTATTAGAGTCAATCGATAATGCAATAAATCAATGTGGCGAGTCACGAGGTTTGCTAGCCAACTTGCTGAACGGGTCTGCTCGAAGTCGGCGTGTGTTGCGATGCTGCGCTCTTCATTCATTCAATCTATCGCTTGGTTGTGCCTGGTATGGCCTTGGCCACGACTCGCTGTCGAATTCTGATGCTGCAGATGCGGGTAGCTGTAGTACTTTCGTTTGACCTCTCTCTGATGAACACAGCGATGCGTCCATAGCAATTTGACATGTTCTCTCACTTCCTTTTGTCTCTCCCTTTCTGCCTGTCTGTCCCCCTTTGCATATTAATGGAGGTGTGAATATGTGTGTGTGTGTGTTGTACTTGTCACTTGTGTATAATGAGTTTGAATACTGTATATAATAGCGTTGCCCTGTTTGCGTGCAATTCCCTGGAACCGTACATTGACTGCCCAGTGGCTAACTGCCGGCCGAAATCTAGAACGGCGGTTGAGTTCACTCTGCCACCGATGTTGTGTTCCCCATTATCCGCATCACTGCCATCATGCTCACCTCCCTTACTCTTGCCATAATCATCACCACTCCCAAAGTTTTTTTAGACTTTCTGTAAGGCTAATGGCCGTGTACGTTTTTTTTGTCATGTAATGGCTAATTTTTAATCCACTCCGGCATTTACCTTGTCTAAATTGGAAACCATCCAAACCAATTTACGAGTGGCCGATCTGGGTTTCGAATCTCCCAGTCCTCCCGAATGCAAGGCAAAGATTTTGCCACTAAGCCATCTTGCTCGGTTGGCATCAACCTCACCACCTACGTTACTGCTGTTATTTCTACCAACCCCGCCGTTGCCATCATCCTCACTAAGCCCTATGACCACCATCAGCCTCACCATCACTCCCGTCATTCAAACCACCCCACCAGTTTTATCACCAACCATCCACCACATCATCCTCGCTACCCCCACCAATATCAGCGCTACCACTAACCCAATGTAGAGTTTCGGGGGAGCCTTTGTTTAAGCGAATAAGTGGATTTCTATTTGCTATTTACGGGAGTGAACAACCCGTTCTTGGCGGCTAAGTACAACGACTGATAAGTACGTTTATTTCATATATCATACATTCATAGCAGACGGCCGGCAGCGGGAGCAGCATGTTTGAATCTCTGCCTCTCTCTCCTCACAGAGCATGTCAGTGAGAGAAGCTTCTGAGAAAGTACGAGCTCCGCTGCCGCAGTGTAGGTCTAACAGGCTCAGAATATTTGTACTATTCAAAGGTTTTCTGACAGTCACACTACTACCACATCTACCATTGCCACTAGTCCAACTAGCCGACTAGTTAACATCGCCGACGTTCCAACTATTTTTACCACTCCCGCTATTCCAACTCTGTTTAATACTGCCGCCATTCCAATCTCCATATCACTGCCATTATTGATACCATACTTTTATCCGCAATACTGCTGCTATTGTCACTGCTGCTATCATTTTAACCACTTCCTTGCCCTTACCACTATTCTCTCTATATTTTTAACCCCTCTCACCACTCCTACGAATGCGATCATTCCCACCACTCCCAAACTGCCGTTATTTGTTCTGTGCTCATTCCCATCTTCCCTACCGCTACCATCTCCACCACCCCACTGCCTCTATCTCCATTACAGACACCAGCCCCGACACTTCCGTTATCTTTTTTTACATTTCTAGGAAAATGTTCTTTATTCTGAACTATCTTTCATCCCTACGAGCTAGAAATCGCCGTGCGGCACCTCTTCGATGCCTCGAGGGACGGCCATGTTGAGATATCTAGCAGTATGGCCGCTGACGCTCAACGGTTTATGGTTCACCGCCTGTTCTCTCAATAAGCACAACTTGAACAAATTCGATTAACATCAAGGATAAGACCGGCGTTATCCCGGTAAACGAGAACCATGACTAGCGCGCTAGTCTTCAGGCCACGCCGTCACCGTCCATTTTCGCTATCCCCACTACTCTCACCATCCTAAACACTGCCGCCATTCCACCACTCCAACTATCAACGCCACCCGTATTGCGTCTTACGCCTTCACCTCTTCCACTTCTACGACCACCCGACAACCGTCACTATTCCTATCATTCCCACTAGTCCCAATACCACATTATCCCCAGCACTCCTACTATCTCCATTACCCCAGTATCTCCACCACTTCCACTGTCCCCAATGCTTTCCACACCACTACCTCTTTCCTTCTTCTACCATCTCCACGACTGCCACTTACAACTGCAATAATTTCCACGACTGCCACTATCCTTGTCTATCGAGCTACCAGCTCTAGCACTGCAACCATCCCCACCACCCCCAATAACTCTTCCACTTCTGTCACTATTTCTGACACTGCCATTATTCCTACCATTTTCACTGTCCCACCACCCCATTGCTTTCCTTACCTTTACAATTGCCATCCCCACCACTCGCACTATCCCCACCACTCGCACTATCCCCACCACTCGCACTATCCCCACCACTCTCACTATCCCCACCACTCCCACTATTCTCACCACGCGAGTACCAAACATCATACGTTTGCCTGCTTAACCATTACGAAGAAATTGCTGCACTCCTTCGAATGACATGCCGCAAACAGCTGACAACAGTATATGTATCAATATTATTATGTGAAATATAGTAATGATGCTAAATATATTATTTTATTTGAATTTTGTTGTTTTGTTAATTACTGAAAATGGAAAATTGCGCCCTGTGAATTTATATAATATATATATATATATATATATATATATATAGAAAATATGGTGATGATTTATCAATCATTTACAATACGTTTGCACACTCGGCAGTGCTCGTCTTAATAAAAATGGTGATAAAAAGGTGTCACGTAGTGGTTAAGAATCAGCTGTCCGTGTTCTTGCCTGATGGTAGCCCCCGCTCTTATGGTCCCGGTGCGAACGGTATATTCTCAAGGTTCCTTGCAACGTTAAGACGGTAATTTCCATAAGATTCCTCTTCGTGACGCCGAGCCCCAAGAGCGTACTCGCAGATTCGGAGTCCCATACACCACTCATAGAGATAGTGATCCAAATCTGCGAGGTTTTGCGGCCGGGGAGCGCCGCTCTTAGGAACTCGACGTCATATTTGGTAATCTTGTCCTGCCGCGCTTTTGCGAGGTCTCTGTTCAGGCCGCAAACCTAGGCATCTAAAACCTAGACCTCGGTAGGTGTTGTTATTACGAGGTCGGGCTTGAGACCCGGTGCGCTCCGTCGACGGAATACTCGCTCACGAACCACCTCATGATCCCTCTCGCGGAGGAAGACGCGCCACGCGATCACAGACGTTGTCAGTGTCTCTTTAGAGTTTGTTTGTGGGTTGTATCGCACATCTGAGCGACATGAGCCAACGTCTCAGGCGCATGACACCCGTGCCTACAACGTTTGTTGTAGCCCGGGCGTCCCCTGGCCAACATGGCACGCGTTGGTAATGCGTTGATTCTGAGCTTCAGTAGGTTTAAATACTCTTTACCAGATAGGTAAGGCATACCCTTAATCCAGTAATGTACAAAGAGCGTTTCGTGTGCTTTTTAAAATGTGCCCCATTAAACGTGTTGTGTAGTTGTTGAGACCAGTAATCGGTCTCTTGTGTAGCTGGTCTCAATGGAGGTTCCCAAGCGCTCGCAAGAAGTTTGTTTTCGCAAGGTTATTTTTGAAGTGTTCGGTGGTTAGCATCCATTGGACCCCAGGGTGCGTGGAGCGTTGTAGTGCTGTCAGACGGGAGAGGCGGAGTCTGGGGATAAATGTTTGAAGGTAGGGGAATGTCAGAACCGCCGTGTGCTGTGTGCGTGTACAGGTAGACGTTCGGCGGCGCCGAGTTTCGAGCTTCAGCCATTTCGTTTCGACTTTAACAACCTTTCTTATCTCTTTACTAGTTCGTTTTAAGGAGTGCGTGAGAGGTTGGGAACCGGAGACCAGTTTTATATAGGAGGCGGGGAATGAGAAAGTCTTATATTATAATATCTTAATATATATATAATATATATATATATAATATATATATCTACTCTTCTCTCTCTCTATATATCTCTCTATTATTCGCCGTCGATTGGCTGCGGGACTATACGGGACTATACGGGAACGACCTTTACCAAGCACATCGGCGACAGGTGTCGGACGGCTATTGCCTATATTCACACAGAGGTGAGAGATCTTCGACGACTGTCTCTGAGTGCTGCATTGCGTTATTTTAAGCTTAAGATTGTGCCAATGTTGAGCTACAGCCTTGGCAGGGTGTGAAGCCATCTTTCCGCGGCAAATTTTGCGCAGCTAGAAAGATGCTTCACAATATATATGAAGCGCGTTCTTTACTTGCCGCGGACGGCAAGGAATCGCTTTGTGTACCTGCTAGCGGGTTGCGGACCGGCAGTGGAAACAATCAGAGTCAGGCTTAAGTCACCTATTACAATGCCACTTCAACAATTTTTGTTGGAGTGGCAGGGAAAAGTGACCGAGGCCTCGGCTGAGGTAGCGCAGTTAGATGTGTACCTCACCAGGGAGCTTTGGGAGGGAATGGCATGCACTAGCCGGCACGTGTACACAAGGTACATTGTACATGGCTATAATCACTTGGTGTGTTCGACTCAAGGATTTCGCCAAGGTGGCGATCAATGTCGTTGCCGGTTCTGCTCGCAGGTATGCGCTAAATACCACGCAGCGAGCTGCCAGTCGCATCAGCGGTCTTTGCACTTTGTTGCCCGGTAGGACGGTCGCTAAAGTGTTAAAATTGTATATAATGATGATTGTATTGTAATTATGTACCATCTTGAAAATGCAAAATTATTGCGAAATAAACAATATTCATTATATATATATATATATATATATATATATATATATATATATATATATATATATATATATATATATATATATATGCTGAATTGTATGTTATAGTACTTTGAGGTTCGGCGACTGTTAAGCAGTCGAAAATGGAGGAGTAACAAATGTGGAGGAAGATTTGTGTTGAAAACCAAATCAAAGATTCTAAAGTGATGAAAAAGATTAATAGCTGCTTACAATTATCAAGCAGTGTCCTGACACACTGCATACAGTGGTACCGTCGATTTTGCAATGGACGTATTGAGAACGATAATAACACCCGTCCGGGAAGGTCTTCGACGTCAATAAAAGAAAAAAGCGCTTAACAAAATTCTGATATCATACTAGCCAATCGTCGAGATGGATTTTAGATATCTTATGGACCAGTTGTAAGAGTCTTGACCGATATATTATGCGTCAAAGGACTGGCAGTGCAGTTCATTTCAAAAATGTTGAATTTCCAGCAAATCAACGCTTGTCAGCAAATGTCTAAATTGAACTAAATTCAGGCTGTAGCAAAAGACATGTAATAGTTCGGCTTCTTTATCTTCCTATTCGCCAGACTTGGCTCGATGCGTGCTTTGCCTGTTCACACGGATAACAAATTTAAGATATCGAGGCTAAAGAGGAAATACAGAACAATTTGTAGGGGCAAGTTAACTCGATTCCAAAAGACGCATTTAAAAAATATTCCAAAGAGTGGGTGTCGCGAATAGCAATAACATTTGCAGTAAAAATTGTTTTTTACGGCTTTCCGATCTTTCATGTTTGCTACTACGAGTATTCTGCCAAGTGTACTATGGCTGTGGCTGACCAGACCCGCCCTGGGCCTATCTATACGGACGTCTCGAAACGTGTGCATTGCAGCGGAAAGAAACAAAAACACTTTGGAAGATTAAATAAAACTTCTAAGTATAAACGTGCATTAAAACTTTTCGATCCGTATATATGTATATATATTCCAAGCTAAAAACTTTGTATATATATATCATACACTCAACTTGAATATTAACTGATCGCGGCTTCTATGTTATCATACACCCAAGAATATACCCCCTCCTGACCTCTTACGTCCCTATTATTCGAAGAAATATGACTTTATATAGTGGTATCAGCTATCGCGTGCCGAAATCAGTTCTGGCAAAACTTTCGAAGCATGCTTTGGCAGACACTGATCTGCTTTCGTTGCTTTTCAAGTAATTCTTTAATAAGGGGTTTTGTATTGAACATCATGTTGGTCTGATTAGATCTAAAATTATATTTTAAGGTCCATTAGTTTAATCTCCTCATACTAATAGATATAGGCATACGCTAAAGTCCAAACTATTGATATTAATATAGATGTTGTATCGTCGTACCAGAAATATCGTATAGTATGCGCCAAAGATATAAAGGCAATCGGGCGATGCTTTTTTGCTACTAGACTCAAATACAATATTTTTGCGATTCAGGTTGAGTCTAATCATGCATTACAGCAACACACAGCCCAGCCGCAGTGAACTTGGTTTTTAATTCACAGTCGCTATTCCTAATCAAATGTTTTGTTTTGGAACGTCTTGTCGTCAAAGTCAAAACATCTCGAAGCCTCTTTCTAAGCTAAGCAACGCTATTTTCCCACTAATTACCGCAAGGCAATTATCATACCAAAATCGTTTGTACTTTAGGTTTACTATAAAGAGGCCAAAAACGTTATCTCAGCAAACAAACTCTCTACTTATATTTCTACTGCAACAAATTTGCTTACTTTCTGATGCTTAGCGTACTTGTTCAATTTTGTGTACGTTTGCAGCCAAAAACTCTGGAGTATCCCTTATAGCTTTTTTCATTATAAAAAATAGTCTGCTAGCATTGCGCGAAAGAGGAACGCTACCTTCACCTTGAGGATTAAGGCAGTAATTTGTCGTCTCAAGCCGCCTCCCATACACTGTAGAGCTCGCAGATAGGATAACATTTGCAGTAGAAGTTCTCCCTTTTGGCTATTCGATCTTTCGTGTTGGCCACTATGAGTCCTTTCTGCCAAGTCCACTGCACCAGTGGCTGACTAGACCGCATTTGGGCCTATCTATGGGGTCCTCTTGGAACACGTTCTATACCAGACAAACGAAAACCGTCGAATCGGAGCGTACGGCTGTAAGAGACATTCCACCAGCGTAATATAAACCAGCGTCTCGAGAAAGCCCGATTAGCTCTCTTTGACTTGACAGGCTAACGTAGTATTGAGCGTGAAGTAGCAAAGCATGCGGCGCGGCTCGAATGTCTTTCTCAGGCATACGGTCATACCTGGCGTATTGTGTTATTATTTTTCGGCTGCTTACAGAAGACATTGGGCGCGCTAGATAGGCACTAATAAAACACTATGCCAAGCGTAACAGAGTAGATTATATAGAACTTTCATCGTCTATATATTATAGCATTTTTTCCTGGCAGTAAATACTCTATATTAGCAACCATTGCAGAACCTTAAATACATCATACGGTGCATTTATTATTCGATTAATGAAGTGAGTGAAATTTCTAAAGAAAAAGGGTTGACCACCTTGTCATAACACGGCAATATGCCATCAGATATCATCTAAACAAAGAAACAAACAAAGCTTGATATTGTAAACCCGAATATAAAGACAAGCATTTTGTTCTAGTAGGAGACATCATGATCTTTGCCAATTTTAAGATTGTGCCTCATAATCCCCGCAGATAAGTTATTTTTTTCTGAATAGAAGACATCTTGCCTCTTGGTCAACCATTAACAGAGATGGGATTGCAAGTAACTAAGTTGGCAGCGTGAGGTCGGCAAATGTACATTTTGCCTTACGTTATTGACGGATTTATATCTTTGGTTCCCGGAGACCCGTCATGCCAGCCAAAGAAAAACAACACGATTTTCAATTAGAAAGCTGGACTTCAGCAGTTAGCTAGACTCCGACGTTGAAGCTGCAAGCACGTCTTTGCCATTCCTGGAGAAATACTTGGTAGATCATTTTATTAAAATTGTCGGAAACGCCCTTAATAGCAAATGTCAATCCAATTCAAAAGACCAATTGTTGATCTCGGCTCTTCTATACGACAGCATAAAAACAACTGCGGACTAACTGAAACCGATAGCAATATATGTCTTATAGCTCATGTATTTTATATTTGTGGCGTTCTTTTACACACAAGACCATAATCGGGGAACATGTATTTTGGCTAATACCACTTATTTAGCCAAAGGCATTAAGCGTCGAAGAAAAGCGACCTACAAAAACTTCTTATGCAGGTGGAAAAATTGCTCTCACTGCTCCAGCTGCAGGAGGGTTCGAGAAGACCACACGCAACTAAATCTAGAGCCCGATCAGTGGGGTGTCGTTTTGTAAGATAAAAGCCTAGGTTTTTTTTAATAATTGCAAGTTGACACAATTGAACCTCTTTGAAATAATTTTAAATTTCTGTAATTTTAAATCCCGTATATGCCTAGTTTCATATTTTTTCCTAGCTTTATGGCGTTAGTCCTTACCAACTAACCATGGTTGGACTTTACCCTGTGTGCATGTGTGTGTATGAATCCCGATCTTACATCTTAGGTAATTGTTTCAGAGCGCCAGTTAAGATGCTTTCTCAATTTTGCCGATATATAACCTTTTATGCCATCAGTTCCGCTGTTTGTTACAGGGTCGGAACTAGATCCCCACACCCGAGACCTAGCTCAAGGAGGAGCACACTAGAAGCCCGGGTCGATTTGGGTACTAGCTACCCAGGGCACGTCGCCACTCGTATAAGTTCAGCACCTATCTACCTCGAGGTTCGATAGTGCTCTAGTAACCTCAGCCAGTTTCCTACTTAACTATTACTATTACTTCTACTACTTCTACTAGAATTAGTACTACTACTACTACAACTGCTACACGCATCACGTACAGCCGTTGGCAGAGTAGCACAGGAGGGTTTTTGCAATCGAAGCATTCTTAGCCGCAGCAAAGGCCCACCCAGACATAAGCCTATGTGGGGGAATACACACGGTCCATGGTTGGCTTACCTGATTGAGCAGGAACCGTTGTTGTGCAGGCGAGGCCACTAGCTGCTTGTCAAGAAGTCACCTTTGCCTAGGCGGCCACGGTCCACAGCCCGCAGGCCGCAGGACATCTGTAGTGGAAGGAAAGGGTCGCGCGTCTTGTCTGTCCAATAAGGGCGTTGTCCTTTGTGGACTAATTGGCCGACTCGCCGACCGGTCCGGTCCGGCCAAGTGGGAGCAGACGCAGGACGCACAGGCAAGGCAGAACTGGAGGCGCTCTAACATACAGACCGCCCCCTTCAGTCATAAGACGGGTGACACGAGAAATACACCTGTAGATCTGTCTGTCCATTTGCAGACTACTGATTGCGCATCTCACAATGCACAAAGCGTATTCATTTCTCGTAGGAACCTGCTATGTGAACTAACATGTTATTGCCTATATGATCAATTAGGCGATAACAAAACAAACAAAAAGCGGTACGAACAAACACATTCGAGACGAGCACTGGATTTTCGCTAGAATCGTGTCGGCTTGCGTTGATTTATTTCTTTTGTGACGTACGTCGCATTGCCACTATTGTAATGTAATACGATTATGCTGTCACTGCTTCTACCAGTGGTGTGTGTGTGTATTTGATCAATTTGTAGGTGCATAACTATAATTGTGCACAAAGTCTCGTCAATTTGAATGCAAACACAGGAAACACAAAACAGCTAAACTAGATGCTTACCATTTTGAAAATTTGTATCTTTCTTGAAGTCTGCATAAAAACTAAGGCCTGACTGTTTTTCTAAAAAAAGCGATGCTTTACGTTGGTGAAGTGTACACGTTCTTAGATGATACTCCAAACACCAAAGGTCTGGTACACTTGTTGGCAAGTTGTGTATGATCATCTGGTTGCAAGCTTTGGTACTCTGGTTTTGTCTAACGAAACTAACAACTATAGTCTAAAGCAAAAACTATAGTAGTCTCAATTACGTCATAACTCAGTAATGTTTTCACGCGATTGCTGTGCATAAGTAAATTGCCGAGTAATAGTACTGTTATTCAAGGAAGCTTGCAACGTTCGACAATACGACAGCAAACACTTTTGCAACATAGAGACAGTGATGATGACAACGACGCTAAAATAAGCAGCATGCGGGCATTCTTCGCACTATTATTATTATTATTACTATGAATATCGTTGCCAATATCACCATCCCATCGTACCTCACACCCTGCAGGGTCCGGCAAAAACCGGCCAACCGTTCCTGCAGCTGCTTATCGCCGCGGACAAAGGCGGTGCTGAAAGTGACCACATTACCATGTTACCGCATTACCATACGATCGCTGCACCTCGGCAGATAGTAGCTTAGTGGCAAAGCTATAGCCGGGAATTTAAGGGGTTATAGGCGCTCAAATCTGGTCTTGCTCGGTGGCGTGGTGGGTGCATTCGTCTGCGCCTCGCGACCGGAGGAGACACTGGATAGGTGCGCGGGTTCGAGCCCCACCGTTGCGCATTGGTACTTATGAGAGTTTGCCTATAAATAAATTGAAAAAAAAATTAAAATTAAATCTTGGCTGAGAATCAGGCTGAAAATTGTAATCTTAATTTAAGCGCTCAAAGTCACGACCATGATTTAAGCCACCACGTTAGCGTACCCATACGGGCGTACCCAAGACCAGCTTCCCTTCAAAAGATGTTCATGATTTTCGATGCAGATAGAGTAAATATCATAGTGAAATATGTAATAATTATAATATATTCACAATACAAACTAAATGTCGTATTGTCTGTTGGCTTGAGTTGGTCACCCGGTTAGATGTTTTGTGGGCTATATGCGAAGCATCGCCTGCGCGACACACTCTGGTTCACAAATGTGGTTCAGTGTGAAAAAAAAACGCAGTAGAGGGGCCAAAATAATAAAGGGAACATTAAACTACTTAGACTGTTTGTGCAGACAGAATGATGTGTGCAAACATGAAGTTTTCATCAAAGCATACACTTTGTTTAACATATTGTGTGTGTGTCTCAATAAACACGTACACGCATTGTTTATAATTAGTCGTGTTAATAATATTGCTTTATTAGTACACCTATTTATAGCGGACTGTGGCTGGACACTGAGATACGCTTTGCTAATGGCCGGTGATTTAATCAACACAAGAATGCTAACATATTTAAAAACACAATGAAAAGCTTAGGCATATATATATACATATATATATATATTTTTTTTTTGCCTCTGTTGCTGTAGACATATATGCTCACAATATATGTACACATACGTTATCGTAAGAGAACATTGTAACATACCATACCAGTCTTCCGTGCAGATTTGTATATGGCTCTACTTTGAAGATTCGCTTTGGTACGCCACGGTGACATTTATGAAGATCTCAATTAAGGTCGAAGTGTCAATTCGCCGCATTCCTGCGAGACACGACGGCGCGGTATGAAAGGAACATCCATCACTTGAGAGACGCTCGCCTAGTGCGTCCGGTATGGTCTCTGTGAGCACCGTATCTGTGACGGCAGAGCGGGAGGCATGCTGACCGCATGACGACGACGACAACAGCAACAACAACAACAACAGCAACAGCAACAACAACAACAACAACAACAAATGTTCCAACAAGGGGGCCCAGCAGAGTGCGATCGAGGCGCACAACATACGCGAACGTCCTAGAGGAACTGCAACGTTCGTGACGCGACTACAACTGACAATACCGCAGACATGGCAAATGAATACGTCGCAGGAATCCTGGAGAGGTAGAAGGACATTCAAGTCACAAAACTAGCCGGTCACCGTGTGTAAGCAGACAAGAACTACTTTAATATGCTTTTAGAGTCATCTGTACGGTTGGAGGGCGTCCGTTTTTGTGCCCTCTACCGTGGCCAGCTAAAGCCGTGCAGAATATGTAACACCACAATAAAAGAGAGTGGGGGGGTGAAGCACAGCCAACCAAGCGACGATTACGATAATTAAACTGGAACAAACACGCGATATTAGGCTCAAAACATGGACAAAACAAAACGAAGTCACGGCGTCTAATTGTATATTATGGAACGTAGAAAGTCTAGACTCTCTACATAGGACCACCCGGCGAATCAATCGATTTTTGTTTTTCTTTCGTTTGTATCGAACAACCACGAGCATCCTTCGTCTAGCCGAGACGTTTGTAACAAACTCTACAAGCATACACTTCTCCCACGATGCAAACTCTTTCACGGCCTGCAAGCCAAGTCGGATGATACGGGCCGGCCAAAAAAGAACGTTTGCATTGGAGTACAAATGGCGGAAGCCGCCAAACTGTTCATTTGTGCTGCCCGACGAATTGTACTGGAACTGTTGGACTACTGCTTTGCCTGCATCTACAGCCCACCCAATAATTACGTATGTCATAATCATCGAAGACATTAAAGCACGTGTAAAAACTTTTAGACAAACCTTAATAAAAGAATAATTATTGGTGGGGACTTTAATTATGAGGTCGTCAAGGCGGATGCAGTTTAGAAACTAGGTGTACGCACTAAAACTAGTATCAAGAAACCCCCATATTCTACACGACTGACGTAATAACATCATCAATACCCCTGACAGTACACGTTGTTCTTCACATCAAGGCAAGCCCCTCTCCCCGCCAAAAGCAGGCCAAGATATCGCTTTGGATAGACCGCAAGCGCGATAGCGTGGCAACTACGACCTCCTACCTTAGACGTATATTGGGTGTGATATGTTGAAATGATACGCTGTGCACTGATGACTGCAACGTCTACAAGTACATGATTCGTCAGCTTTATGGTTGCCAGGTCGAACACAAATTCCGTGATTAAACCCATGCACAGCTAACCGAAGAGTAAGATGACGATTTTTCTAACTGGGATATTTCCACGTGTCCGAAGTGAGAGCAGGCGTCATAAAGACGGCTGTATCAACATCGGCAAAATTCGCCCCCCAATTCAGAATGCGTTGATTAAACGCCTCAGTGCGTGGCAGGTTAAAGCTTCGCTGCAATGCCTCTGTGAAGAACGGTGTTCCTGCCACCAGGTACACAAGTCGGTTGCGGCTTGTTCTGTGGACGCCCAGGGTGCAGCTTTAAGTTTATCGAGGTCAGCAAAGTTTGCTGGGCTGAGGGACGGCCATATCACTCGTATCCCATACCCAGCTGCGCGGCCCATTTAATATCAAAAAGCTGCAGAGCTGCTTGTAACGACAGCCGGTCTGGTGTTTGAATACTGTGAAACTCCATAAGACCCTTACGGATTCTCTCCTTGACATGTCTCGTAAAACACAACCTAGTACTTGTTAGTTCGACACCGAGGTAAGCGAAATGTTTAAGATACTCGACAGAGTTTCCCTGAAGATTAAGCCCATCATCGCTAACCAGCCTTCCCCCCCCCCCTAAATTTCATAGGTTTCGTTTTAACTACCTATATTACCAGAACATTAGCATTCACATGCACTTTTGCAGAGTTGCAGACGCCTACTGAGTGTAAAAACGGCTTCTGAAGAACAGAGCCAAATCGTCAGCATTGGGCAACACTTGGTGAACTTGTGTTGATTAATGATTATTGATGGCAAGTCCGAAACCAAAACGCGGAGAAAGAGAAAGAGACGGAGATTGCCCACCGTTGTTGTTTGGACAAAAAGGTTCGATAACTGTGTTCTGTTAAAGGATTAAAGCAATTAGCTGAAAAAATATGAATGTTTAGGAGAAAATTGTTGTCGATCGAAATACCTCGCAGCTGGAACAAACGAAATTATGCACATAATGACGCATAATGTATTGACGTATGCTGTGTGCGAATATAATGCTACGACAACGGCTTCACAAGCAATAGAAAATTTAAGGACACGAAGAGACAGGACAACCAGACGCACGATAAACGCACTTGAGTTGAGCCTATCGTAGGAGCAAAGACGTTACGCTACAAATTTGGGACTATATAGTGTCCTCGTTCCTAAAGAAATTGTTAAACACTTAACTAACTTAGGTGCGATCACAACACGAACGCGTTTGTTTAGCGGGATACATTGAACACGTACGAACAAACGCAACGGCGGTTATAGCACAGCTAGGAGATCGTCCGTGACCCGACTACGACAACTGTCAAATAATGATTATAATAATGGTAAAAGAATACGACGCACGAATTTTGAACGAGGGCTAGACAGAAAGACATACACGTCACAAAGCTTACCGGCACGAACTAGTCGTTCCACAACAGCCACCATGTGTGGGTAGTCACAAACTACTTTACTATGCTCTTAGACCCGGAGCTGTACTGCCGGAGGGTAGTATCTGTTTTCGTCCCCTACCGTGGCCAGCTAAAACCGTGCCGAATACATAACACGGCAACAAAAGAGAGTGGGGATAGAGCAAAGCAAACCAGGCGACGATTACGATAATTCAATTGAAACAAACAAGTGACATTCTGATTCAGACCTTAATATTATTATTATTATTATTATTATTGTGTACAAGCAAGAATCAATACTTTGAAAATAAATGTGCTGCCTACCCTCAAGCGCACACAATTTAACGCCAGACAACTTAAAACGCCTTTAGAATACACTTCCCTAGGCCAACCCCAGGACTGCCCAACAACGCTTTCCGTGGAGCTCTGCTGTGAGAGGACGCTAATTGAGAGCCTGCAGCTGGACCGATTCCCATTCTTCTGTGCGGAGATACCACCGTCCGACCACCAAGAACATAGAGACCGCAACAAAGTTTATCACTCACATTTATACATGACATCTATATGAAGTTAAATAACAACGTAACGTTAATGATATATGACATCGGACTATGTCAGATACTCGGTTCTACAGAACTTGATTTGTCCCTAGCAACAACAGTTACAACATGCTTGCCCTCAACATCGTGACTGTATGACGACGTAGTATTCCCACAAACAAAATAAAGAAGAAAAAATTCAATGGTGATTCAAATTCGATTATTATAATTAAAGATTTTGAAAGGCCGTATCTTTAATATATATATATATATATATATATATATATATATATATATATATATGTATACATGTATATATATATATATATATATATATATATATATGTATACATGTATATATATATATATATATATATATATATATGAATAAAAGTTCAGTTCAGCGTGAACGCACGAATAGCTAAAACGGCATAGGATTTTGCCACAATTTGAACTGTGTCTCACACCTCATCAGCTGAAATGACTACCGAGTGCGCTGCTCCGATGTATATGCCCTGTTTTTGTCTGGCCCGATACCTTATCGACTCTATATCTAACAGTTTACTCGTGCTAGAAAGATCTCGGCAGCAAGAAACTGAACACGGAATTGCAACTTGAGTACCATATTGATTGAACACTAACAACTACCACAATGTCACGCACCAGGTGAGGCCGCAGCATTTACTTTCTGCTACACTTGGCGCAATTGTAATGTACTTACTATATGTCTAAGTCAGCGAAGCTAAACAACTATACTTCGAGTACTTCTGGACATTTTGCTAGAGCAAGAAGTATCATATAATCGGCACTTGCATGAGCCGTTAGAAACGGAAACAAGCAGATACACGTATATTTGGCTCCTTTGCGTAGTAGAGCTGCGCATCTGCACACACAAAGCAGTAGTAGTCGTACTAGTAGTAGTTAGGGTTAGTTAGGGGCTGGCAGGCTGTAGCACTTAACATCTACTTGAACTAGACGAGACGATCGAGTCGGGGAGCAGGAAGCGAGGCAGCTATCGTTCGAGCGGGCAGCGTCATGTCTCTCGCACTGAATGAGCCGTTACAGACCTCGCGACTGCTTGGGATGAGCAGGGAAAATGCTTCTGCTTCGTGTTAAGTCGTCGTCTTGGGTACGGTATACGCCTCAGATCCATCACGACATGTCTCGAAGGACCGTTCCATTCACTATTCTCGGTTCGCTGCTGCTGCTTCTGGTGCATCCCCCGCTGCCAATTTCACCTGCAAAAGCATCGCAGGGGTCTATATTGACGGCTAGGGGCGAGTGTCTCTGCCTGCATCGTTTCGGTGGTAACTTCTGGTTACTTAGTACTGTTGGTTCTGCTTGCAACAACGGCGTTGATGAATTACATCAAAGTGGCACTTTGGCTCAAGGACGGCAAGGCAAGAGATCGTCGTTTGGTCGCACCGTTGCCTGTTCTACATGTTTTCTATCTCTATTGTCGTGCCACTGATCTAGTAAGCGCTAAGTCGCTTCACAAGAGAGAGAGAGAGACCATTCCGGGTGTGAAGGTCGGTAGATCGATTTGCGTATGATTGATTCAATAGGGTATGGTGGTGCGCACGCAGTCCGCAATTGCCATCTGAAGTGCGACCGAATCGTGCCGGTCGCACAACTCTAGGAGGTTTACTAGACAACGAATCTCCACCGTCGATTGGGCATGGTTCACATGACGCTCGTTGAAAGTGGCATACAAACTAAGTGTTTCTGAGTGTATGAAGTAAGGAATATACGACTATTCGGCTAGAAGTGTCTAGAATGCTCGGTTTGCATCTGAACGAACAAGGCATTGTGTAATCGAGATTTGTGTCAGCAAGTTCTGAGTATAGATATGTTGCGCAGCTCATACACCTATGAGCTACAATAATCTATTATAGTCCTTACGGGCTTAAAGTCGCCGTGAGACATATATATATATATATATATCCTCAATTATACCTAGATTTTACTCATCGGTCCTCGTGGCAACATGAGCGCTGATTCTCAGCGGCACGGTCTATCATCCATTCTCGGTGAGCATCGCTAACAGAAAATAATTTAACCAAGTCTGTCTTAAATAATAAAGAACAAGTAGAACGCACGAAGAGCGGTCATCGACGTAAAATCATCAAATATATTAAACACATATAAATTCTAGTACTTTAAATTTTAAAAATTGAACCGGAACTACCAAGGTATTGCGTCTGTTGCTACACATAGGCAATCTTCTGCACCAATCGGCGGCGTTTCTGATTGAGCTTCGTTCCACGAAGTGAAGAAACGAGGTTTGGCAATTTTTAGAGAGCCGGACATGGAGATGCAACGAATCTTCATCTAGTTTAGTGCTAACTAAACTTAACCATATGTTCTATAGTAGTAGAAAAATGACGAGCTGCTTACCAAGCCGTATCCTGAAACACCGTGTATGCGAGATACCGTCGACTTCGCGACGGAAAGTTAAGAGACTGAAGATGACGCCCCGTTCAGGGAAGGCTTAGGCGCCAATTATAAAAGAAAACGCGAAAAAGTTCGTGCAATCGCCCAAGTACTATCAAGGAGATAGATAAGGAATTGCAGATCAGTTGTGACAGTCCTGACCAACATTCTATGCGTCACAAGACTGGCAACAAAATGTGTTTTACAAATGTTGAATTTTCAGCAAATGAACACCCGCTGGAAATGTTTGCATTAAACCATTAGGCGGTAGCAGAAGACCCAGGAATGCTTTAAAGAGTCAGTACAGGGGGGCGAGTTAGTCCAAAAAAATCTTACAGAGCAGATCCAACACCAAGATTCGTTTTACTGTATTTTTTACTACAAGGGAATTAATTATCTTCCACAATCTGTTTGCCAATTAGTTCTACGGCCAATAGGGAATACTACCGTGAAATTTTACGGAGATCTGACGCAAAAGGCCCAAACTCTGGGCAAACAACTATTGGATCCTCCATCACCATCCAAGGCATCGGCGCATACATCGTTACTGATTTCGGATTATTTGATGAAAATTAGATTTCCATATTTCTGCAACTACCCTATTCTACGGACCTGGTACCGTGCGATCTTGTTCCCCAAGAATAAAAAAAATAGGAGGCAACGTTTCGAGACTATGGAGGAGATATGGAAAATATGACCGGAGCAACCAACTCAATTCCGAAAAGATTAGAGTAAAAAGGAAGGTGGCACATTACAACTTCCGTATGGCTCAAATTTCTCCTTTGGCTCCTATGAACATCGATATATGTTTCTACCTACAAGAAACGGAAGTAACGTGACCCTCATCAGGTATTCAGACCGCTGTGTTCTCGTTAGTAGCTCGTTCGGACTCGTTCTTCGCTATCGCGAACATGATATCGCGGCCATTCTGCAGCAACAAATACTCGCTGTAATCCTATCCTGGTCCGTGGCAGGCCTACGGTAATAAAGGAGATGGTCGTGGTGTCCTGCTACCTACGTCAGTCCGATCTATTGCGTATGGCTGGCAGAATGTTTGTCCTTTTGGTTTAGCAGGCATATAGAGACAGTAAAGCAGCAGATACCCATAAGAAGCTGAAGCACAGCCTCCAGTAGTTCGCTCGCACTTTCCAAATCAGTCCCCAGCCCTTATGGGCCTGTTAGTTCCTCTACAGGTATCATGGGGCGTGTCACCAATTCGCATAGTGATCAACGTTTTAAGAATGTTAAGCACTGAAATTAGCTGTGGTGTCGTAGAAGGTACACCCCTTTTTTTTGGTATTAGCAGATCCTTCTACCTGTATGCGTAGATGCCGGTTTGGAGCGCCTGTGCAAATGTTCAGGCGGCTTATTGCTACAGACTGTGTAAAAACTAAACGTTTTTTTGGCTTCTAGTTATTTGATCAACCAAGTTTGCGAAGCTGACCCAGTTACTATAGACCGCCGTGTGTCCGGTCGAGGCCGGTGGCGTGGTGCACTTGCGTGTGCCTTGCGACCGGAGAAGACACAAAGGTGCACGCGATCCCTGCCGTTACACACCTATCATTATGAGGTCCGTCCTACGTAGCAATGCAAAGGCAATTCTGTGGACGTTGTGGGCTGTGGGCTGAGAGTCAGCCCGAAAAAGTTTAGACCGCGTTTCCGCATTGCTACTAGTGGATCGCTGGTTGAGCGTTCTATTTCAAACGTGCAGATCCAGAGTTTCGTAGCCTCAAGCATGGTCATGGCGGTATCTTCGAGCCATTGAAAGCCTGGTGGAGTTGCGTTGCCACTTGTGAATCCTACTGATCAGGTCGATTTTATTGGTGCCTAAGGACAGGACGTCTCGCTCGCTCCATGTAGAATATACCAAACATAGATCCCGTGATTCTGTGCACACCACTATCTCTATAACTAACCTATTAATCGTAGGTTAAAACTTAAGTTTCAAGATCGAAACATTTCCGCGCGTTCTGATCGTGAGGCCACGACATGCAACCGTATTTCTTGTACTCCGCCAGGTAACGGAAAGTTAACCGGAGGGTCTTAATTACCAAACTTCTTTGGAAGCCGTGCTTTCACACAGTTGTTCCTGTCGTAAGTAAAATGTGCATCCAGATTTCTTCGTCACTTCGCAGACCTTCCATTAATTTCCTTTTTATTGAGCTGTACTCAAAATAGTTCGGCAAAAACAAAGGAAATTTTCTTACATGCAGATTCGTGCGAAAACTAATACAATTGTCATCGTATAAGACACACACACAGACAGAGGGCACCGCACGTCGTTTATATAAGTAACCTAATATAATCGCACTGTGTTCATAGGTAATCTAATAGAACTGTGTATATCGGTAATCTAATGGAATCGCACTTTTGCACGCGTCTAGTCGTAATTCGGAAATCAACTACTGTTTAGTGGTCGCTCATTCGTTTAGGATGTCTATCTAATATTATTCTGCTTGTTTGCCATTCGTGTGTCGGAATGATGACAATTAAATAGGAAATGGCTGCATTTCTCTTTTTGAGAAGCTCATCTATTGAATTCAAGGGTTGGCGGATATTAAATGCCTGGTTTTAATAATCGGAGACACCTAACCGATGCGTTCAAAAAGTTGTTCACCCTTAAGTTTTACACTCTCTAGGTGTGTTCGACACAGCTAAAGCCCATACAAAGCGCCTTTCTGACTTGAAGTGACTTCATCTACGGGACATGAGTGGACACTTTAGCGTTACGTTGTCAGGTCCCGCAGAAGGGTTCGCCCCAACGAATCGCCTCGTGGCGCCTGTCTCTGACATAATGATCTCACTTTCTGTCACTATCTCTATGAGTGGTGTATGGGACTTCGAATCTGCGAGTACGCTTATTGCGCTCGGCGTCACAAAGAGGAATCTTATAGATATTACCGTTTTAACATTGCAAGGGATTTTAAAGATATACTTATTTTGAGGATATATATATATATATATATATATATATATATATATATATATATATATATATATATATATATATATATATGCTCGCAATGTGTCCATAAAAGCGGGGGCTGCCAACAAGCAACGATACAGACAGCTGTAAATTAACTTCACGTGACATCCTTTTACCACAATTTTTATTAAGGCGAGCACTGCCGAGTGTGCAAACGTATTTTAAATGATTAATAAATCATCACAATATCTTCTATATATATATATATATATATATATATATATATATATATATATATATATATATATATATATATATATATATATATATATATATTTATATATATTCATAAAGCAAGCGTTGCCTTTGGTCGTTTGCAGAGAGAACGAGGCATATATATGTATAAATATATACCTAAACGCTCCTCTATGGAACACGGGCCAAACTTGCCAACATTAGTCGATATGTATATTTACCTTCTCCTGTTAAATACGCAAAAAAAAAGAGAATACAAAACGGCCAAAACCGTTAGCTCAACGTAAACTTTATTTTACTGCTACGTCGGCCAGAATGCTAATTAGGATATCTCTGCGCAATGTTGGGAGAACCCAAACACGTTGACGATTATCACAAACTTACTGCAGTATGTATTGCACAACGCGCCAATATCGCAGTTGGCAAGATAGCCTTGTCGGTGTCATAGTTGTCATCATCGTTTGCTTGCATCAGCTTCGTGTTGTCCCTCTGGGAGAGTTCATTCAGCACATGCAATTTGTCGCAAATATTTCTGCGCTGAGCTGAGTGGTCAGAACGAAGTCTCGCGCTTCATGAGGCGTGACGCCATTCCGCTGATCGTGGTCAAAAGCGTAGACGCCGGCGCTCTGGTGGAGGAGGTTTCGTACGCCGGAAATTCGCCAGTGACCCCTGGCACGCTGCAGAGTAGTCGCGAAGAGCCAAGAAGCCGTTGCTCTCGAAGGTAGGTCGTAATCCCTACCAAAGGGCGAAAGTTACGTCAGGACGACAGCCACCGGAAAAAAACAACAACAGCAACAACGCGAATGCTCCGAGCCAGAACGCTCAAAATGGCCGTCTAGGGACCAATGTCGAACGTTCGTTTACGCTGCTGCTGCATAGATGGTTGGTTGATCTGGCAAACATGAATGTCCTAGGGACGCCTCCAGACGCAGATGGAGCAGAGGGCGTTGTGTCTGCCCGAATAGATGATGGCTGACACCAACGCTCATTGCATAATTAGATACATATAGATGACATTATATAGGGTAGCGACCAAAAATCGACACTCTTGAGTAGGTTTTTTTTGTCTCTGCGTGGAGTTGCGCGGATTGAAGATTAAGAAGCATCCCACACAAGTAGAAGCCAATCTCGAGATGAGGGACTCATAATCCGTCTTTCTCTATGCGATACAAGGCTACAAGCGATACAAGGCATCAGTTGTTTCTTCATACCTTCAAAAGTTATTTCTTAATGATATCTGGTTCTCCTGAAACCACAAGTGGTCACGACAAAGCAAATCGGTTTGTTTTGCGAGTTGTTGACTATATTCGAAAATAGCTCCAGATGCAAACTTCACAATAATGCTACACTTACTAGGTTTTAATGAGGCTGCTTCTCCGGAAAACGAATGCAAACACGTTAGGTAGCGCTCTGCCGGTGGAACCCACGGATCACTGCTCCGACATAGCGCACATCCGCAATCGTTAGGTGATTGTTGGGCTAACGCCTGGCTAGAAACAGACATGCATTTTACATTAAAGCAGTATGTACGATCTACACACTGCACACCGGAACCGGCAGCGTAAGACTGTGCACAACTAACACACTTGAGCATCTGAGTTTAGTTTTGAAACCTAGAAATCCGTGTACCGTCGGTTCAGATTCCTGCGACACCCGTTGCCATTTGTCAGCGCATTGTACATAACACAACATTAAAAAGTAACAACGCAGGAGATTGACCCAGTGTCCTGCACGCGATATACCCAGGCTTAGCCCTTTACGCCAAGTAGGCAATGCGTATTGGGGGGTCTGGACGTGAAAGCGGAGCCTTCACAGGCATTTTAGAGTTCGGGATATCTAGTATAAATATCTAGAAGTTTATATCAAATAGTCCCGATAAACCTACAATACAATTGGCTGCAGACACGAAGAGAGTTGAAACAAGCTTCCACTGATCTCTACAGTGAACGATTGTTCTTGATCTTAATGCCATCGTTTGATTTAGGCCTGCTGCTTCGTAAATGGTTATCAATGGCGTGAAAGCATCGCTTCGAGTCGACGGATGATTCCAAGACAGTGAGGAGCGTTTGTTTCTGACGTAAATTACGTCACGTCCACATATACACAAAACACGACCGACAGCACAATTTTCGCAAGTTTCCATTCTGTAGCCGGTTGGTATTTAGTACTAACACCATAGTATTACATGGAAAAGTTATGTAATATGATTTCGATACATCGATTTCCATATTGGCGATTGAAATATATTATGTTTATGCTCGGTGCAAGCGGCAAGGTAAAAGTTGTTGAAAGGTCACTCCTAAAATGATTAGGCAGAATGTCAAAGAAGAAAGAAGCGATTAATTACAGTTGGATTGCAACATCTGTATGTGACAATATATTATAAGGCGCAGATGTGACACTACTTTATGAAAAACTCCCAGAAAACGTTGCAAATGCTTCAGAACCTCTTCTCACAAGTTGAGTATTACTCATACACATCATTTGATGAGGCTTTTGGACCGAGGAATTATTTGCTGATCACAAGGATCTTAACATCGTATTGACTAGAACCGAGAAATATAATTTCACATTCTATATACTGAAAGAACAAGCATGAAGTCCGCTCTAACTTGTATATAACTTGTTACAACTTCGAATATTATCGGCAGGCAGAAGAACGACTAAATGATTACCTTTTTCATGGCATAGACTGTCTAGGCAATCTTCGGTGTCGACCGTTTGGATTCAGCTCCGTGTTGTGCGGCATGAAGATACCTACTACGCCTTATTTCAAGACCACCACATGCTACTTAACAAAGCAACACGAGCTAATCATATCTAACGCTTGCGCTTTGGTTTTTTTGTGATCTGGTGTAACGACACGCTATTTAAGGTGGCCAGGAACATTCACAGCGATATCGACCCTTCGACGGTAGGTCTATACCCACTAGCATCTCTAAGCCAGGCTCAGAAGCCTACTCTTGAAGGACATCACGGCGTACGACGAGGCAACCGCCGCTTGTAACGTAGCCTCGTTTTGGATTTACAGCTGCCCAAAAGAAGAGACAACCGGCACGTAGTCATTAACGGCAAGGAGAAATGTTCTCTGCAAGTGAGTCGTCAACTACCAACTCCTTCGCTTTATTCTCAGATACCTCCCGAACTAGTTGGTCCATGCAAGTCATTCGAGGAGCAAATCAATGACTAGAAGGCGGCGAGCAAATACAACGATGTAAACTTCAACCGGGTGGCGAGCAGCCACAACGATATGAAGTTCAACCGACCTTGAATGTCACGTCCACCCCGATGATCCCAATGTTCGCTCCAACCGACGTGACCGCAACATACCGGGGAGCAGGCCCGGAAAGTTCGATTTTGAGTGTTTCGCTCGACAATTTGCGAGTGGAAATCTAAGGACATACAAACTGTACTTCCAGGTCACTCCGAATAGCGAACTTGAAAGTTTTGACTGAGATTGTATTTTAAGCAAGACGTTCTGTCGTGAACGATTCGATACCGAGAGGTGTCCTCAGCACCCGTCACCTAACCTTCATCGAATTGTAGAGTAGCAGCTCCGGCAAATCTCTGGGACGAGGTATTAGGTAAGATAGGCAAATATTCTTAGAGACGTAGCCGTGTTGTTAGCTCGTGACTTAGACTACATGTTGGATACGTGGCCCCGATATTGCTCCTAAGCAATATGGCGTGTAAACTTGCACAACTCGATCGCCATCAATATAGTACGCAGAGGGTGGTCATACGGGTGGCAATGCTTGCAGAAGCGTGTTCTCCACTTCAGATATATTTGCTTTCTCGCCTTTTCCAGGTTACGTGGATATTCGCTATGATTCACTACATCCAGTACTGCATCAGCATCTATGCATGAAAGACACTAAAGCAAAGTGGCTACCGCCCGAGCGAAGAATTAAGCAAACACTGACATTCATGTTTCGGCGAGCAATTTGAAACGTTTTTGGAACGATTTGCAACCGCAGACGAACCCTAGATCACCAGATTTAGGATGCTTCAGAATAGGAAGATGCCACCGGAGGGTGAGTTGCACTCGGATGAAAAACCACATTCTGATTGGAGAAACTTTGCGGTTCTGGCGACGTTTTTCGGAATGCATTATAAAATATCGGCCCGCAATGCAAAATAAAGAAACTCTGCTATTTCACTACGACAATGTGCCCGTCCACACGTCTCTCTTGTCATGACCAAATTACGCGAACTAAAGTCCCAAATTGTCAACCATCCCCATATTCTCCGGACCCACTTCCGTACAACTAATTATCAGTTTAGAAACCTTTAGTGGCAGACGATTATATTTGCCTTTGTTCGTATGCTGCTTGTATTTCATGTTACAAACTTTTTGATTTACTTGGTATAGACGGATTTACAGTTTGTCACACTATTTAAGGAGCAGAATCTGCGCCCTGTTAAGTGGTTGCACGCAAGGCATTTGCACACGACTCTATAACCAACTGACGTTAACGACGATATATGGGACGAAACGTACGCCAGAGCTTCAATCAGCCGATAAGAAATTTCTGACGTAACGACAATATGAATCATCATCATATTTATTTCACTCATATTAAGTACGCATATAATATAGACAAGTATACATATTATACAGTCAACTAGTCGCGGCATGTTATTCAAGAGAGGCAGTGCAGTGACTACAATATTAATAACAACAGCAATAGCAACAACAACAACAACAGTCTTATCGGTATAGTGTAAGGCGGTGCTGCCTGGGGGTAATTCGCCCCCAAATAAAGACTGTATTTGTAAAGTCTGTGGCGCACCTTGCCGGCAATACCACGCCCAATATTGTCAACACGGTGTGTCTCTAACTCGGTTTGCCAATATCTAAAGATCGATAAAGCAATTTTGACCACTAGTAATGCATACATATACACCTTCAGGATATTGCGGAAATATCACACGCATACACTCATATATTATTGCTAACGCTGTTTTCGCTTGCCTGGAATCTTACTGTAACGGGGGATTTGTAATCCTGCTCGAATACCGTCATAGAACATCACAGTACTTTTACTGATGGAGCTGAGATACGAGCGAATCAAACTTTTCTACTCATTCACTGTCTCGACACGCGCAGTGCTGCCTATATTCTTGCATATATATATATATATATATATATATATATATATATATATATATATATATATATATATATATATATATATATATATATATATATATATATATATATATACATATATATATATACATATATATATATATATACATATATATATATACATATATATATATATATATATATATATATATGAACGCTAGGCAACTAAGCAGTGCCGAGCTCTAACAATTTTATTTTGCTATTATACTTATTGTCGGAGTTTTAGACTTACGGTTGTGAGGTTCGAATGTATCTAATCAGTGTTTCGGCCGCAGTAACAATTTACTTATCCTATAGCGCCATTAGGGACGTGGCATTGCCTCTACACATTGGAGAGAAGGAGAAGGTCCATAGCTGTCCCAAATCATCTCGTTCGCGCTGGTCCCCCGTCACTGCCTCCATTCTACTCGTTCGGTTTTGTATATACCTTGCTCGTCCATCAAGGTCTGCTTTTTAGGTGTTTTTTCTCTCTCGTTCTCTGCTTACTCAGCTAGCCGCCCGTGCTTACCAAGCTGTGACATGGATAGGGTTGAGGGGGGGGGGGGCACTGTAGCATTCCATGCCAAGCACCTGCCATGCGACCACAAGGGAATGGTCGCGCTGTCAGGTTTCCTTATTTAGTCTGAGGCCTCGGGCTTCCAGTGCTGCAGGTAGTCTTCCGTCTCTAAGCGCTAGTTTTTATCATTTTTGTTCAACTTAGTTATTATTATTATTATTGCGTTTTGACTATTTTCACAATTCTAAGATGTGACCATATGCCTAACACGGTCTAAAGCACGACAGACATTACGGCACGTTCTCTCGTCACAATGATTAACGTATGTGAAAGTGAATGGCAGTGATTACGTGCATGTATATCTGTGTGTTCTGTTGTGCTCGCGTTGTCTGCTTAGCAGTAAGGAAAGTAAATCTTGCTGTTTCAATTCGATACCAAGCCAATGACTTCCACTGTGGCGGGTCGTTCTATTCTCTGACTCGGCTCTGCATAGCCTCTAGGAGAAGCAGCCGTCCGTACACGGTTAAATCTGCATTGTGCCGGGCCGCGATCAGGACACAAGTTTTTCGTGTGGTTTTTTGACCAATTTCCCTTCTTGTACGTACACGGCGACTTTAAACGATCGAAGCGAAGTGGCGGGATTTACTGGTTACTGAACGTACGCAAATTACACTAGCGATCTCAACCATCGTGCATGTAATACGTTAGTGAGTGAATATTTATTACTGCTTAGGGCTGTGTCACATCAATATTGACTAATGATAACACACCCAAGTTACAATCGATTAAACCTTTGCTGGGGATGAGCTGGCGTTATCGCTTTTGCATAGCACATAATGCGTTAACGCTCATATGAGGGAATGTTGATAAATGACTCCTGAGCTGTCCCGAACGACTCGGCCAGGACGTGTCGACAACCTAGAATCATTGTCAGTCTCGTTTGCCAATCACCGCTCGGTCCCAGTCGTAACAGAAGCTTTATCTAACCATCATTGGCCCTCAGACGGCTCACCTGCAGATATACTTATTTGCATTATATTTAGTAAAAATGTTGTAATTATAACTGCGTATATAATTATAACGTTTGCACTAAAGCGATTGAAGTGATCAAATATTTACACTGCGGCCCTTTGCAACTCTTTGCATTCGCCGCAGAATCATACGTACATACCGTAACAGCGGCAATGGTAGGCACAGAAGTCTCCGTCTCAGAATTACCTTGATCAAAGGGTTAGCAACCAGCCTAAAGCTCACTTTTTGATTGGTGTCAAAAAGTTCTTTGCTTAGCCTCATAGCTACGCTATGTTTGTTTGCTCGGTGCCTCTTTGAACACCTAGTTAATACTTACTAGAGGAATTTTTGCAGAAGCTTAAATTTCGTGCGCATGAGATCCAATGTTTACTTGTTACAGGACTAACAAACTAACAAATCCTGTACTTTTAGATTATGTCTACCTATTTATATATAGAGAGAGAGAGAGAGAAAGAGAGAGAAGGCTGTACTTCTAATCATTTGATTTTTGCAAAAGACAAATATTAAATCCACTATAACGGCCGCCGCTATTTATCAGCCATATTGAATGGATTCATCACCTCAGCTCGGCGTTCCGTTACCGCCCTAGCGTGCCGTAAACGATGCATAAACCTGCGCGTTGTTGTTTTATGCAGGCTCGCGTGAAGGACGCACCGCGATGCCTGGAGGCATCACCGGCGACCAAAGCCATCACAGAGCACACCGAGCTGCGCCTAAGAAGGACCTTTGTAGTTTTCGATATTTTTGCCTCTCTCTTGCTCCCTAGCTCTCTCCCTCTCGCTCTCTCTCTCTCTCGGTCGCATTCTCTCGCTGCTCATCTCTCGACATGCATTTCGGCGTGCGTCTCCGATTCGCGCAGCGTGTTTATAATTCAACATGGCGTTCGAACGGGCGCGGCGCCTGACACACGAGTCGCGATCGGAAAGAGTTTGGCACCTGACTGGAACTGACTTGAAGGCGAGGTGGAGGCGGGTTGGGGGAGACTGTTAGCGTTTGACGCGCAGAGGGGATCCTTTTGTCGGGCTAAAGCTAAAGGCCGAACACGACCGCGAGAGAACGGTCGAGAACGCACCCTGAAGGCAAGCTGTGTTTCCGTGCTCTCCTATCCCCTGAGGCCCACTGTTGTGTGATGATTTCTATGGGTAGGTTGACAGCGAGAAACACACACACGAACATAATGATAACATGAATAATTTATTCGGCACCGCCTGCTTTAGCGTTTTTGTCTTTCTTTGCATGATCTTATCATCGAACGTATGCACACGATACAATCATGTTAGTTTAGTGATACTGACTGTGCTGGCAGAGAAGCACTGATGAGGAAAGTAATCGTTAATGGGATTGTAATAGAAGGATCGCTCGTGCCGGTCGAACCGGTTCTATTCACTGGATGTATGAATGCGCTTGATTAGCTAGTTGGTTAAACATATGCATTTTTCTGCGCTCTTCTCAACTTTGTGTGGGTATAGTTTATTGGTGGTACTTGCATTTTAAAGTGATGCGATGTGCAGCTAGATCTAAATGAATCAGTAATTTCAATTCGAGTACCAACCCACAACCCCTGCAATCGTCGTCTTAAGGTGATCTCTCCCCGCACGACCGGGAAGCTCTAATAGTATTTAGAAGACCACCGAGAGACTTCTAAGAAACGTATCCACATATGAAAAGCGTATACATTGAATGGCCCTATGTTGTTTTGCTGCCGTGTCGACGTTGAATAAAACACTCTGGAAATTGTCGCGTCTGTCTAGCCATCACAGCCACGTCAACCGGTAGCAAATCTATGGGAATAATTAACGACATACTAGAGCTATCATTGTCATCGCCTCATATATTTATAAATAATTTAATTTTATGGTTACAGGTTATATATATATATATATATATATATATATATATATATATATATATATATATATATATATATATATATATAGAGGCCAACAACAAACGGTTAATATCAATTTCAAAATCCGCAAGTTTACGTTGTTGATGTAACTTGCTTATGCAAGAGAGTATGATCGTCGCATCTCACAGTATGCTCTTGCTACGCTGCCACGTGAGTGAGCGAATTTGAGAAGTTGCCATCTTAAGAAGTCCGGAGTGTTTTGAGCATGGAACGTGGCGCAGCTACCCGAGCGTCCCGAAAGATACTGTCGCTGTGTGTGTGTATGGTTTAGCCGACAATGAACTTGGCGGAAAGCGAGAACAGGCCTGTTGCGAAAATGATTCTAAATTATTTTTATTACTGTTATTCCGATCAGCTGATCATGTAAACACTATCCGTGTTTCTACCGCGCTCCCGAACTTTGTCTTTAAAGAGTGCGTTTCTGTGCGCTGTTTATGCCGTAAATTCGCTGTTTGATTCATCGAGTGACTAAGAACTACTTGACAGATACTTGCCTAGTGATCTCACCAGGAAAATGGACCTGAGACGACAGAAGCGAGCTCTATCACAAGACGACATCATCAGTTATTCGAAGAGGGCTACTCATGAGCCCAGAAAGTGTCCGAACTGTGACCTCCGTGTTGGCACAAAAAAACACAATTGCTGCACTTAGTGTGAGCTTCAAGTCCATATCCAGTGCACCCAAATTACCACTCACAATGTCGTTAATTGTACTGATAGCTTCGCTGAGTTTAGGTGCCACAACTGTAAGCCGCCCGCCGATGACGATGCCGACAGTGCTGACAGCATGTCCCTTGGCGACGGCGACGCACATGGAAGTGCGGTGGACGACATGCTCATGCACACACTTGTGAAAGAGGTACGTGCACGTTGGTCAAATCGTACCAGCGCACAAACAACAAGCTCGAAAAAGAGCTGTTGCATTTGACAGCTGTTGTTTCTGACCTGTCAAACAACCGTGGAAGACATGCCAAGCGAGACAACTCAGGCTGTTTGGGATCGCCAAACTCCGAGGGCACGCTCTAACTCCAGGGTTTCATTTACAAATAAAAAAAGAACGTGAAGTACAAAGTTATCCCCGGAAAATCAGTGCTCAATCAAACAAGAACTTTGGAAACTATCAAGCCGCGGGTAATGAGCGTAGTGGTCGTAGAGACACACGCCGTATACTCAGTGTCGGCAGTGCATCTCAAGATTCCGCTGCGCTTGCAGATTCAGAACCGAGAAGTCAGCAGTCCCAGGCTTCGCGCTTCCATAGCTCACAATCCAAATCAGATTCACTCTTGCCCGTAGCAAGGGCCGACATACGGACTAGCATGGTGTTCGTCTCGAAGCTTGACTCTAGTGTTTCAGCATCTAGAGTACACGGGCATCTTAAGAAGAATGGAGTAACGGCTTTTAGAGTACGCAAGATTAAACCTAAGTTTGCTTCTTACTCATTGTTTATTGTTGACGTATCTAAGGTAGAGGCTTTAAATATATTTAGAGGGACTTTATGGTACACGGGAACACTCGTGAAGGACCACCGTGGCAAGGGCAATGTCAATGTCATAAAAACGTTTCCCAGTGAAGCCTGGCAACCCATCAGCCTCAATAGCCATGACTCTCTCGGCCTTGATCTAACGCCTGGACGGTCAACGTATAGTTTCGTTTCTTGCACTTCGTTTAACGCTGCTCGCATAACAAAATAGCTTGCCTGTGATTTTTTGAACTTTTGAGGTTTTATTTAATCAAATAGTATTAGGAACATCACTATTCCTATGGGATCTCAGGGAACCCTGTGATTCGCTTCTTCAGTACTGCCTAATGCACTCTCCGGAAATGATATGCATTTCTGAAACATGGGCGTCTGCAGAAAATATATCATCGGCAGAGCTGCCACTGGGAGGCCGTTACTCCGTATTTCGTAAGGACCGTATGGGCCGCTGTGGAGGCAGAGTATGTATACTTTGCAAGCCTGAGCTGGAATGTTGCGACATCGATATCGGCGATACTTGCGCTAAGGCTGTCACCATCGACGTGCTACGCGGGACCAATCAATGCCATCGGGTAATATGTGCCTATTTTTCTCCAACCGGTTCCTCTGCCGAGCTAGCGCAACAAATGCGCACATTATGTAACGCCTTGGATGGTTTAGTTCAAGTAAGCTGGCCCGTCATTTTGACCGGTGACTACAATCAGCCTGGAAAAGATTGGACTACAGGGAGCCTAAACTTTTCTGCGGAAACTAAGAAATACATCTTCAGCTCCTTCTGTTGTCCTGCTGGACTTGTGCAACTTGTTACAGTTCCCATCCGGGGACAGAACATACTGGATTTGTTATTGACAGATAATGAAGAATTAATTACTGATATTACTGTCGGTGAATGTCCAGTAAAGTCCGACCATCTGGCTGTATCTTCAAAATATCTGCAAATAGACAAGAACGTAACGAGGATCCATCTTTAAACTTTTATAAAGCTGATTATAATGCAATGGCTGCCACCCTAGCAATCACCAATTGGCGTCTCTCCTTTGCGCAATGCCAATCAGTGGAAACCCAGTACTGTTCTTTCCTAAATATCATGTCCGACCTTAGAGAAGGATATACTCCGAAGATGATGCAACAATCATCCCCACTACAGGATTTTATAAACAGAGCCACTCGAAAACTGAATGATAGTGCACCCTCCTCTCAAAACCATAAACGCCTCTCGCGTAATTTGGCACGTACAGCATTGCGTTGCCGGCGCTTGAAGGAAAGTTATCTGAATATCCGTGACGCAAGGGACTTTTTTCGATATACAGGCCGGCGTCTTAAACTACAGTCCGGGGTAGCGCCGCTTATACATGAGAAAGGCACCGCAGTCGAAGATGGACACAAGGACGAGGTTCTGCTGAGCTACTTTAAAATTGCCTACATACAGCCTCAAAACGTCTGCATCACGAAAATCAAACAAACGGTACACACACTCAACGACATTGAATTCCATCCTTTCATTGTGCTCGAAAACTTCGAAATCTGCAACGCAAAATCACATCTACGCCTGATAGGCTACCGCCTGGCCGAGTTTCTAGCGGAGCCGCTGGGAATAATTTTCACTCGGTCCTTCGAAGATGGCGAAGTTCCCACCGTCTTCCGTGAATCCATTGTCACGCCTGTGTACAAGAAGGGCTCTAGAGCAACTGCTGAAAATTACCGACATATTGCCCAGTATGTGGGCCTGTTTAATCAAGGAAAGAATAGTTGTTGATTGCATCTATAATTTCTTAGCCTACAACCAACTTTTAGACAACCAGCAACACGGATTCACTAATCGATAGCAACCCAATTATTGGAGGTCTTTCATGACTAGTCCCTGGCGCGAAATCACGGATCTCCGCTCCACATCGTTTACTTTAACTGTTCACGTGCTTTTGATCGGGCTGACCACCAAATTTTACTAAGCAAGATGGAATCGCTAAGCATCGGACCTAGGGTTCGAAGTTGGTGCCAAGCCTATCTCACTGGTAGGAGCTTCAGGGTTAAGATAAAAAGTGCTATGTCTGGTAGTGCTCCATGTCCGTCTGGAGTCCCGCAGGGTTCCTGCCTAGGGCCGCTCTTCTATGCCATTTTTGCTCAAACACCTTAAACTCGTCCTTGGCAAGCTCGACGTGATTTATAAGCTTTATGCTGACGACCTAAAGATATACGTTAAAGTTAATGACGACAGAGACAAGGCCGAGTTACAGAAGGCAAATAAGTCCGTGCTACTATGGGCCCACTTGCATAGAATGGAATTATCCACTTCTAAATGTGCCGTGCTGAAAACAGTCAGGATTGACACTTCATATTTTATGAACGGCCATAGTATACCTGAAGTGTCAGTATACAAAGACCTAGGTGTTACATTTGATTGTCAAATGAAGTATACTTAGTATATCGCCGAAGTTGTAAAATCTGCGTCTCGGCTGTGCAATCTCATTCTTAGAGCGTTTATCGGGCATGACCCACCAATGTATATAAAACTGTATAATACGCTTGTTGTACCAAAGTGGACATACTGTTCACACTTGTGGGCGCCTTTTTATAGAAAAGATGTACAACTGCTTCAGCAAGTGCAGGATAAATTTGTCAAACGAGTCGCATGGCGCTGCAATGTAAGACGCGAGAGCTTCGTACTCCTAACCGTGAGCGAGTGCCAACGGTAAGTTGACGTGAGACTTTTTAAACAACTAATCCAGAGTAATACCTTAAGTACCTTTTTCACATTACGTCCATAATCTTCGTATTGGCGTGTCAATTACTCCACCGAAAGTTGTTACTGTCAAAGTGGTGAATAATGCGTTCGCATAGAGAGTTTCGCGACGTGCCCATGAGTGTAAAGACTATAATGTGATTTTTAACACCCCTTTTTCAATAAAGGAGACTTTGTAATGTATTGTATTAGCTTGCGCGCAGTTCAGGTTAGCCTGACATAGTCGTGGGCACAATCATTAGGTTTGCACACATACCAGAGCTACTCAGTACAATTCAGTGGACAAACGATATGAAGTTCATAATAGCTCTTAAGCCTGACACCAGCACTGACGTAGGTTTGCACATGCAATTGCGTAGTGACATTTTCGTAATGCCTTACTTTTTGTGTAGAGCACGAGATGATAAAATGTAATTTAAAAACAACCTATAGAGAGGTAATTGATAACCCATAAATAGATGACGGTTAGTAGCACAGTTATAGCCGTCTTTATGTAGCGGCCTATTATATGTAGCCGGAACTTGGACTTGCGGGTTTGTTGTGGTGACAACGAAGCATCCGTCACTTTACAACTCATACGGTTGACTGATGAAGTAGCCGTCTAAAGTGTATGAGTACATCGTGGCATAAACAATCCGGAAGAAAATTTTTATTAGAAATTAATTATAGGAAAAAAAAAGAACTTCTGCAACCTTTTATGCAATCGGTCCAAGTGTTAGAAATACAACGGCCGCGCATAGTAAAACCAGGTGACCTCTAGTCGTGCAGACGCCCCTAACTGTTACAAAAAATATTCAGGCACTCAGACACAGTGCGAGGTTTATGAATGTCATCCACTGAGTCCTGAAATGGGTCTGACCGTTTCTGCACATGCTTTAGATGGGAAAATACGGCGCAGCGCACGTTGGTCGCACCTTATTATAAACAAGTCGTGAAGTCTTTGTGGTGAAATTAAATGTTGTCTGTTGTTGCTAAAGTGAAGGAAGTGTCACAGTCTAGTAGTAGTGTTAATGTAAAGGAAGTGTCACAGTCTAGTAGGAGCCCAGGCCCCTGTGCATAGGCCAATCTGTGGACAACCGACCGTCTTTCTGGGGGCCATTGTAGATTAAATATACGCTGCGATTTGGAATCTTATAAAAATAACTGTTCAATTGATGTGTTCTTGCTGTATACTGTTTATTTGTTGACGCTTTGTAACATTTGGTTAGCGGGCATGCTAGCGTAATACATTAAGGTTCTATGAACTTTAATAAAATAAGACTGTTGACCACTTAGAAGCGCGTAACTTTAAAGTCTGTCCAGCATTCTCGCTGTGTCTATGTATATAACATCATTACTGTGAGCGGTAGTAACTGCTGTACTTGTGAACCTGATGTCAAGTGGTCCAGCTATAGTTCAGGCGTTGCCTGCGGTCTGTTCACATCAAAACAAATTGAAACCAAAAATGTTTAGGAATTTTCTTTAATAAATTATCTAGAGCATACAGACGGCTGCCAATCAAATCTATCGCAAATGTATCTCTATGAGTTTAAGGAATTTAAACAAATTAATTACTGCTGTTATAAAACAAGCTATAACAAACAGACGAAAATAATTACTGTTAATGCCGGCAAGTGATGACCAGACAACCACTGAAGCTACCAACTCAATAGACAAATATAAACCAGATTCGTATGCTAACTCAAGGGAATGTAGAGATTTTGTCTGAAGTCGCAGCGTTTATTTTTACGTTCTTCGCAGAAATAACTATGACACCCTTTCCAACGTGACTCCCCGTACTGCACACGAACGTGCGTGCAGCGGCCACCTTCCTTGCAAACACAAAGTTGGTCAGATGTGTGTGAGATCTCTCTAGAAACACGTCGCTGGACTGTCAAGGTTTGTTACCAACGCGTCTTACTGCCACCGGCTCCGGATCGACTAGTTAACGGCGTGGACCTAGTCAATCAGGGGTACCAGTCGGGATACCTGCTGCCTTGGCTTAATAACATAGTGCAGCAGCAGTATCACCACACTTGTGTAAACCTTATGTTCCCCCCCGCTACCTGCATGTGTTGCTGAGAACTTTGGGCTGCTATTAGAGCAGCGGTCGGCGCCACGGTTCCGCCCAAAGTATATAAACACGGTTATGCGTATGAACCGGGCTCGGATCATAAATGTCTACGTCAGAAACGCACTATTGGGTATGCACCATCCAAGGTCATCAAGGCCACTTGGTTATTGATCCCTGACGCACTTAAACAGGCAGATGTAGCTTTGCGTTATAAAGGAAAGTCAGCGCAAAGCCGTATTAATAACTACGGTTTAATTTGCGACCACGTAAGTTACTGCCATGTTAACAGAGCGGTCGGTCAAACAGCAATTAATAAAACACCTATAGAGTTCAGTCTGCTTGCAGACACTTGGCTTCAGTGAAGAACGATTTATCGAGGCGCGGCAAAAACAGGCTAAGATCCTCCTCGATAAACGCAAAACCTTGAGCTGTTCTAATAATAATAATTTTCTGCAACTACTTTGTCTGCAGGGAGATTTTATAACGGTTTTATAGAAGAAACATCCAAATCGGATTTGGCGATACTTCTTTGAATATAAGACCAGTGCCTGCTAAAGGATCACAGAATTCTTTGCTTTCTGTAAATAATTATTTGATTGTTTATATATATATATATATACGTGCGTTACAAAAAAATAGCAATTCATGTTTTTTGGTGATTATTTCGGCTTGATTTGTTTGAATGGCCTGCAATTTTAAGGGCATGACGTACATGTCAAACCACGAGTATGGTGTTCATTTCGTAGAAAATTTTGCAGCTATAGTACAATTGATTTAGCTAGACAATATTCCTGACATTTGATCCCCGGAATCGTTTATCGGCTGTAGTATCGACTATCCTTTACAAAAAAGAGCTGTGTTGTTAGCATGCTATTGTTGCTAATATTTTGCAACACTTTTTTCACACTTTTTATTTTTTTGTATGAACCGATTGTGAGATTGCAACGAAATTAACACCATACTCGTGGTTCGTCATGTGCCAAACCATTCAAATAAATCAAGCCGAAATTATCACCAAAAACATGAATTGCAAATTTATTGCAACGCACTTTATATATATATATATATATATTTTTGTTGGAACGATTTAGTTTTTCGTGACTTCTTCGTGTTCATCCCAATGGGCAAGAAAATGCAATGACCGCTGTTGCTTCTAGTAGTTCGTCGTGATACCTAGCGCATTTCTGCGAGCAGAACCTGCAGCGACATCTGTGCCTAACCTAGTGAAATCCATAGATAGATTATTACAGGGGGTGGTATCCATGCACAATGTACCTTGTAAAACATGACGACTAGTTCATGCAAGTCCGTCTCATAAATGATTGTTTGTTTTATTTCGATAAATTTTACCAGTTTAGAAGAGTGGTAGGTCTAAGCCGTGCTGAAGTGCACTGAAAAGACATTCTCCTGGAAACTGATGATTTCAGCCTAATTCTAGTTGTTTCTGCAGCAGCTCCGGGCCGAACTGAGCAAACAGAGAAGGCGTTTCATGTATACAGAAAAGCATTTCTCAAATTATGCAAAGTTTGCCAGTAAGAGATGTTCCCAGGCTCTACTAAGGCTGTAAGTCCTTAATGGTACGATTTGATCAATTGATCTGTTTGCAAAACTTGATCGCTTTCTTCTTTCGTAAATTTTCTCAAAGTTCCTTATTGAGGTAGGCTCCAGTGTCGCCAACAACGATGACCCTGAGGTAGCGGTGCGCGACTACGACGTCATCCGCATACGTTATAAAAATGCGTTTTCGAGCTTCTTCCGCACATAGCTTTCTCAAGAGCACTGTTGCTTTTTTTTAATATCGTCTCTCACTATGAGCACCACTAACTGGTGCTCAAAAGCACGCAAATTAGGTTGCCGTCATAGGAATTCTGGTGGGTGGCGTCCGACATCACGGGCAAGACCGGGTACTCGCAGTAACGCCGACACTGAAAGTTGCTTCCGAGCCAGAATGTTAGAGATTTTGCATCCTTGAAATTTCACCGGACGCAGCGGATTATGCTACAGACGATCGATAATGTTACATTTGCCTTGGCTGACGTACGCGAATCGATTACGTCCATTTACACCAAGCAGACTACTTCTGCTACTAAGAAGTCTGTCAGCTCACGGTCCTTCCCGTCGGTGGTGCCACTATGTATACGATAATTTAAGTCGTCACATGCCAATGTAGGCAACTGCATCGTGCTGGTGGTAATGGCGGCGGTAAGCTGACTAAAGTGCAGCATAACAGCATGAATCTTACCGGCACTGAGGGCACACTCAAATGGTGGACATCCATGACACCCAGAAGGAATTGCAGCCTGACAGGTAACGTGACAAATGGGCAGAGCCCACCACACAAGGTAAGCACTGGATTCGTACATACGATTCATTTTTTGGCAAAGCTGTATACGAAATAATGTGCGCTACTGGGCTCTGCTATTGCGCTAATTTGATTACGCCCAGTTGCTTTATCTGATACGCATTTTATAGTGCAAAACTCGATAAAGGCCACCTATCTAATAATCGTGGTGGTTCGTCACTTACAGAATATTTGTGTTAGTCAAAATTTTGGTTTTAACTAATACAATAATACAACGAAATAGGATAGGCCGATTTGACTCCTCGACATTGAAAAAGGAAATCAAGACCAGAGATGTTTTATCAGGCGTTTAGTGTGGTCTCTAGGAAGGAAAATCTACTATTGGAGCCTTTGATAAGACCCTGGAACGAGCGGGCCGCAAAACCGCAAAAACTCCCAAAACGAGGGAAATTGTGCTGCTGATCTTATTAGATGCTAAAAATGCCTTCAACATAATAAATTGGGGAAAGGTGGAAGTGAGGTAATATTTCTGCCAAATAATTTCATCCCACCTGGATAAACGAAGTCTTGTTGCAGTGAGACAAGAATCAGCTTGATTGCAGGGCTGCGAGTCAAGTAGGTCTAGGAGACCCTGTACTTAGAAATCCGCTTAGACAAGAGCCTTGCGGATCTCATTCATATAAGGATATGTTCGGCTAAGGCGATCAATAACTGCAAGAATTCTGCCAAACATTCACGCACTAAGAAAGTCCAGGCGCAGATGACTGACGTCAGTGGCCGAGTTTATGTTACCCTTTGAATCCTTGATCTCGCTCAAGGCTACCTTAAAAACGACACGCAGATGCTTGCGGGACTAAAGGACTTCGGGAGCTTCCTCTTTCAAATTAAAAAAGCTTCCTCGGCAGTGAGCTGTGTTCACTACCAGGATGAAGCAGAGGATGACTCGACTCACACCTTTCTAAAGTGCCAGGCACTGGAACCGGCTAGCATTACAGACCCCCCCCGGAAATGAATGACCGTGAATATGCGTCACGACCATTAGTTGGAAGCAGCTATAATTACAGCAGTTATAACTACAAAGGCAGTGAAGGAGAAAAAATTCTGGGACGGCTCAGGAGATTTCCGCCTGCTGTACTATCAAGCCACGTGACTTCTAGTGATATCGATTCGTAGGTATTGGGACAAAGCACGTCAGACGTCAAGGGAACCCGTGAGGGTCCTCAGCCAAGTGATCCGAGTGGCACTTGCCTTTTCTTCTGATGGCTCATAGTACTGTTCTATGAAGATCTGAGCCATCAGAAAGTAAAGCTTAAAGGGGGGGGGGGAGTGCGCTTAGTAGGTATGGGCCTCAGAGGGCTAACATTCATCCGTTGAAGTCGAGGCCCACACTGCTCGAAATAGGAAATGGGACCCTCCTTACTACATACTCGTCGCAGTAGCTGCGGCAAACCAAGTGCGCAGGGACGAATTCGGCGATGCAAAAGCTAGATGACATCCTCAAAAGTATTCGCTTCCATAAATACTAATTAATGTATGGTTATTTTGCAGGATTTGTAATCTTAGCTCATTATTAGGATAATATAATAATTTTCTTAGCTATATTATGTTATTTCTATATTAAGATTTTATATAATAATTAAGTCACACGACACAGGAGTATGTGCACACGACAATTGTTGATACCCTATCAATATGGCGGCACAATCAGGACGAGGCAAAAAGTCCTTAACCGTCTCTGGATTACTGCTCGGATTCACTGTAGCGCATTTTACGCCGGTGCTCAAATATACTCGTTGCTGAAAGTCGACTAGCGAACCGTGGCTTAACTTATACGGTTCAGTAGATGAACTAGGTGTATAAGGACTGATATCTACATCGCACGTTTGGGTGCTGTAACTTAACCGGTCGTCCAGTTGGGGTATAACACGTGACCGTACTGAACGTTGGTTTGTACAATGTTAAGTTGCTTACGTTGTTTCGCTAAAGCATTAGGTGTTTCTGAGTTAAAACCGCTGTCTTCATTAAGATAACTAATTAAATCATTTTACTAGTGAAATACGATCGCGAGCCGATACTATGTTATCTCATATATATATATATATATATATATATATTAGAACACCTGACGAGGCAAGACACCACACCTAAGCATGCCGTGTTTTGAATCGTGACTTAAAGATACGCAGCTGTTGCGAGATTCGCTTATTACGAAACTGTAGTGCTTCTTCGAGCGTTCCCGCCCGCCGTCGATGTCCATATCAGACCTCTCGTTCGTGCTTTGCTACAGCCAATATAAAAGCAATCGGCTAATGGTCGACTAACGAGAAAAAGGACAACTGGATTCGATCTTTCGTTCATCCTTGGAGGCATTCTCAGGACACAACGACCTGCCAGGACTAAGGAGAAGGAGGTACGGGAAAGGCTTTTTATTGGGTCCGGACGTAGTTAGGCGTCTATGTTGGTGGATACGTGGCACGCAGAGGGGCACCGTGGCGATCTTGATGACGATGCCAGAGCCATGACCGATGCGTCTAACAGAAGCTTACGTAAACTACAAATATCTGCCATAATGGATGATTCCAAGCTTATATCAGACGAACGCACGTGGCATCATTTGTTTTCCCCCAGAAGGCCATTACGGCAGGGCTAGCCACACTGCCGGTTATTTGCCAACAAAAGTAATATATATATATATATATATATATATATGGAGAGAGAGAGAGAGAGAGAATAGACTGCTATATCTGCAGAGGTTGACTATTGCAGTAGACCTAAAACGGCAAAGGTTCTAAAAAATATATACAGTCTTTCAGAGTTTGTCCAACAAACTTTGGGGACTAGTACAACTCAGAATTTTTTTTTCAATGGAGCAAGATGATTGCAGATGCAAGATTTTTCTCCAAACACGCAGGTATGATTGGTTTTATAGGATGACTGGCGCTCTCACAATCGCAGATTTTGTAAAGATTTGTCAGGAAAAAAGGCTTGATACATATTGGGTCCTGATGTGGTTAGGCGTCTATGTTGATATATATAGCACGCAGACGGGCACCGTAGCGATCTTGGCGTCGATGCCAGAGCCGTGACCGATGCGTCTACGAGAAGCTTACGTATACTAAGAGTATCTGCCATAATGGATGATTCCAAGCCTATATCAGACGAACGCACGCCAGTAGCACCATTCATTTCCCCCCTAAAGCCATTAATATGGCTAGCCGCACTGCCGGTTATTTGCCATCAAAAGTAATATATATATATATATATATATAGAGAGAGAGAGAGAGAAGATAGATAACCTGCCCGATTTGCAAAGGTTGACTATTGCAGTGAACCCAATGATGATTTCAGATGCAATTTTTTTCCCTCCAAGCACGCAGAAATGATTGGTTTGATGGGGTAACTGGGGCTCTCGCAATTGCGGATTACGTGAAGATATGTTAGGATAACCAGATTGATACAACCACTTTGGTAATTTCGCTCTCACTCCAAAAGAAGGAATTTCCGCCCCTTTGTTCTAATTAGAAAAAATATTTTTTTGCCGAATTGTACTAGAATCTAATGTTTGTTGTACAAATTCTAGGAGATCAAGTACATATATATATACAGGGGTAACTATGACTTTCCCTCCAGTGCGCTTCCTCGTGATGCGATTAATTATGCATGCTGGGGGCACTTTCCTCCCAAGTAGAAGGTTAGTCAGATGCGTAAACTCAGTATAGAAATCATTCCTAGAACCAAGCGATTGTGGGTGGCAAAGCATATGATAGAGATTATATGGCGAGTGAATATTGTCATATTGTAGTGGTTCAAGAACTGTCAAGGCTTAAATTAGACAGATAGGTGATTGCCACGAACCCCATACTGACTAGTTAACGCCCTGGAACTGGCCAAACTGGAGTGTCAGTTGGGATACCTGCTTACCTGGCCTAACGAGCAAAATGAGATGAGAGTACACTACATAAAGCAGAGATCCTTGCATAAGAATTGTCCTTATTGCCCTTTGCAGCGGTAGGTGCCCCTGTCCTGGGGGGTTAGCTACCCGATAGGGTATGTGTGGATATGCTGGGATGTAACGCGGAATCCCGAGGTGACTGAATACGATTGCAGGGTAGAAGCAGCATGGTGGCCCTTTTCGTGATAACAGCTTGGAAGGAGGCTTTTCCTTGGGTGTCTATTTGGATTGGCAGACTCTCCCGTCAGAGCAGTGCGGCGGCGGGATAGTACGTATATCTCTGTTTCGTTAGGAGGATGTAATAAAATATATATTTAGATACCACATATATATATATATATATATATATATATATATATATATATATATATATATATATATATAGAAAGGGAAATACAAAATCAGCTGATGTATTGTATGGTAGTAGAATTAGGACATTAAATAACGGACAATGCAAGATAATAGAGTGGGTAAAAAGGCAACGTGAGTATAAACAAAATAAAACAGGAGAATGGATTTGCGACAAGACTCATACAACTCAGTAGTAAATAATGGGCAGACAATGTTGGAAAGATGCTCGACACAAAAGCGGCAACAACGGTAAATGCGAAATAGATCATTTATAATTGCGGTGTTATGATATAAAGGGATATGTGCACACACACACTTATCAAGCGAAGAAATCAAATATATGTATACATATATATATATATATATATATATATATATATATATATATATATATGTGCGTACCGTACACGAACCCAGTATGACCATATCTGAATGGTTAGGGCCGGAAGTGTCTTTGTTAGGAGTAACTGTGAAATTACAATTTTGTGTTATATCCATGTGACTGGCTAAACATCACTATACAAAGTGCGCAATTTGTTGTTCTGCTTTCGAAAATAATGTAACGTTTGATGTCTCACTTATCCTCGAGCAGTTTGAGTTCATGGAACTCAACCTGAGTTTCATCTACAAAAACCAAGGAAGGACATCCGTGCCGGCCTCAGTAAGCTAAATTTTGGCGGCCCACTGATTTGGGCAGCATGTGAGTAATGAGGAATACAAAATGCGCGATTTGATGTTCTGCTTCCGAAAAGAATTTAACGTTTGATGTCTTACTTATCCTCGAAAAGCTTAATTTCATGAAACGCAGCCTGGGTTTCTTTCTTCTACAAAAACCTACGTGATAAAAAAACATACGTGTCCGTCCCAGTAAGCTAAATTTCTGCGGCCTACTGATTTGGGCAGCATATGTTGAATACTGTCAATGGTTTCTGCAAAAAAAAGAAACCCAGACTGAGTTTCCTTATTTAGTGCTACTTGAGAACGACTTTACAACTTCATCGCGCAAGCCTACAGGATATTCTGTAATTTTGCGATTAATAGCCGTCCGGATTTTGTCATTTTGTTCCCTCTGGAGAACATAAGTGTACATTCATTCATTTAATGATCATTTGGCAATAGGCTTTAAGTCAAGTTAGCTTACTCGGAAGTACATGGCATGCATCGTAAGCCAACTCGTGGCATCTACATACTTGGCTGTCTGCTGTGTCAATGACAGTGGTAATGCCGAATCTCGGCTCGCTCAATAAGTGTCTTTATATGGACATTCTCCCCCTCACTAAGCAAGTGTCCGTCCATAAAAAAAAAACACAATATTAGAGCCTGAAGTGTGTCAAGGTAGAGAAACAGATCCACTAATAGTAATGCTATACACTGTGCTGTCAGTAATTTTCGCTATTGGCTAGAATAGAGGCAGGTTTGTTTTTGTAGCCGTTGTCTGCAACAATTATCTTTTCAAAACACATTTATTACTAGCAAATGCCTGTATATTAAGCCATCAGCTCACATATATATATATAACTTTCTTTCTATTTCTAGCATTACGAAAGGGTGTAACAACCAAGCAAGATGGCTTAGTGGCAAAGCCTTTGACTTGCATTCAGGAGGACTGCGTTTGAGACCCAGACCGGCCACTCTTAAATTGGTTAGCATGGTTTTTAATTTAGACAAAGTAAATGCCGGAGTAGATTAAAAATTAGCCATGACATGAAAAAACCTACGGAACCTTACGGAAAATCCAAAAAAATACATTTATTCTCTAACATAGCCACGATTTTAAACTGATCTGTTTTGCAATGTGTCAAGACACGTTCTTATTTTTCTGCAGTTGCAGACATAGACACCGTAGCAGTTGAGTGTGAGCGGTGCCCTCGAGCTGAACCAACTATGGGGCATTTTGGGCTGACATCGTCAACCCGGTACGACTCTAAACGTCTTGTAGGATCGCTATGCCTACAGTCAGGTCACGTCGTCGTTTCGTACGCGCTCATTGACATCTATTGAAACGTCACTACCCTATAAGTGTCACAGCAGAAGCAAAGAATGCAGGGATTCTGGCGGTGTCTGTTCAACAGCATGATGTCTCTCTCTAACGAATGCCCTTTCCGTCCGCGAGTTAAATGTGCGTCGCTCGTTGCAAGTATAGCTGCTTTCAAGGAGCCGAATGAGCTTGTACCAAACTTGAACTTTAATACATTAATTAAATATAATAATAGAAATTTCCAATAATAATAATAATAACTAAAAACAAGATATATGTTTGTGCCTATTGCCATGGAGACACTAGGACCAATCAGCAAGGGAACCGAAGCATTTTTCAAAGGTTTGAGTAAGCGAGTTCAGGAGGTCACGAACGACCGAAGAGAGGGTCAATTCTTGAGGCAAGCGTTGTCCTTGGCCGTTTGCAGAGGAAACGCGGCATCTATTTTAGGCGCCATAGAACGAACTAATTATTTAAAACACTTTGCAATAATACGTTCAGACCTCTCAACTGTAACATCGTTTAACATGTAATAATAATAATAATAATAATAATAATTATTATTATTATTATTATTATTATTATTATTATTATTATCATCATCATCATCATCATCAAGAGCTACGTATCTGCATTGTTACTCACCTGGCATGCTCCAGAGCTCCAATAGAGATATAGCAAGTAATACGAGAAAGAAGCGGCACAAAAACATAGTACATAATAGTAGCAGTTCCGTGCGACCACAACGCACTATTATTATGGAAGTTATTCGCAATATATGTAGTTCACGTCATTTTTGCTTATTCACTCGCGCACTCGTCGCTTTTATACACATAATTTTCTGTCCAGTCGAAAACGACGAGATCTAAGGAAGCGACAATATGCCCACACGGCCACTAGCCTTTGCTAGCAATGGACAGGGCCCGTTCGATCAGTTAAGCTTCTACGCGTAGATAAGAATTGAGTATTCTGATTAGGTGTTCCATAGCGAGAGGCACCAAGTAGTAGGCGCCAGAATGCCGACGACACTGCCACGCAAGAGCGAGCCGCCTTGCTACAGCTCGCATCACAATTTCTGCAATTTTTGGCGTTAATGTATTATTTGTATAAATCAACACATTCATGTTTGCTTTCTAAAGTACAATACACACATTCGTATATATATATATATATATATATATATATATATATATATATATATAATATTTATATGAGCGGTGCAAATCGTTTCTTAAGGTTCACTCTTTTAGAGAAGAGGTCTGAGATGATGTTCATAGCCAGATTTTTCTTGCGCCATCGAAGGTCCGACAAAATTGTCGTCTATCACCGTTTACTTTTGCTTTTATTCAGCACACATCTTAAATCAAGATAAACCTATAAAGTTTTTAGACAAGTTTAGATGGCTTATTGAGTCAGTATAATATTCGACAAGGCTAGTACGTCCAGCCATTGATGGTGGTATCGTTTGCTGCTGTACAGACACATAGATAGGCAAAAGCACGGCAAAGCTCTACATAGTCGTTACTTTTATTTTTCCTTACGTGCACCTTATCTGTGGAGTTCGGGGGAGGCTTTGGGATAATTGTAGCTTTTTAACCTAATTTTCATAATTTCGTTGGCTGAAACCGCAAGGCTCTTTACTATTTGCACTTCCCACTGCTCTATAATTAGGAGTCCTGATATTTTATGTGTTATCACACGAATGTCCAGGTAGATCAAAATGAAAAAAAAATTCTTTATATATACCTTATATAAAAAAAATATAGGAGATTTAGAATCAACATAAAAGCTATAACGGTTGAGACTTGTGCGAACATGAAAGGCAAACAGATTTGATAATATTTCAGTTATTTAATGGCATTCACCCCTCGAGCTAAGAGAGCGACACGGATTCAGTACAGTCGGTGAGACGATACCAGACGCATAAACCTTAAAACGACGTATTTACAGTCATCTCTGGGTTCAGGAAACCCAGCAAACCGACATAATATATGATGAAACCCGTGAACACTGTAGCGAGTGGCGAGATGCCGACATGGACGGAGAATCCTTCCTTCTAGGCCTGGTTAGTCATAGCTGGTGATAAATACAATTATTTTGCAATTAGATACTTGTTTGTGAATGCTCGTGCCAGATTGTTTCCAGGGCGGCTGCCTGTGGTAAAATGAAGCGGCTACAAAGCCCGCGCTAATGAGATGGTACTTCGCCTTCTGATACCTCTCATGAGAAAATTACTCCGATTTTTTTTCTTTTTCTTTATTTCGCAAATACAAGTTGCAAAAATGTCGATTGTTGAGGAGTCCAAACGGGCGTACGGGCCTTTAGTAGTTTACAGTAGTTCTAATTCCGGTGGTAGAGATGTACAAGCTATTCTCAGGTCTGTTGCAGCAGTTAGCAGCACTGAGAGTAAACTATTGTCTGCAGTGTCTGTTATGTCATCCCATTTTCGTCATTCGCTTGAGGTATTATAGTATCCAGCGGCTATTTTCTATGTCAACATTTAAATATTAAAGAGATTGGCAGGTCTTGATTTCGACTTGGCTTTGCCCAGAGACTGGGCGCCTCGATAATATACATACATTTTCAAGTATTTTTTTAAAAGTATTTTGTAACGTGCCAGTCTCAAAAGGTTGTGAATGTCTATTCACTATCACCGCTATAATGACCATCATTCTCGCCGTCGTCAGGTCATTATTTGTATCATCAATCACTGTCATTAATAGCAGCACAGAGAGACGCGCGTATGCACACATCCATACTGCGTACAGAGACACGGCCCATCTGTCAACGGAAAAGAGGCTATCGAGCATACCTGTCGCCGAATATCACCCCGGCCGGCAGAATTGGCTAAACTTTTGAATTTGTGACATCATCGCCCACCTTTCCTTATTCCTACAGCCCGGGAAGCGGCCTACGACCCCACCTACTAACGTCTAGCCTATCGTTCAAAGTTCCACCGGGAAAACTTTAAGCTGAAGCCAGTAATATATATATATATATATATATATATATATATATATATATATATATATATATATAAATGCAGCGCGAGAAAAGGAAAGCGGAAGAGTAGATACGTACGAAGGGATATTAACGCGTGCGCCCGTTTTGATACGGAACGCTGCATCAGTGCAGGAGATACTGTCTATCTAATCTATCCGTTGATTGATTTTACGATACATCACTGCATTTGAACGTAGGCTCAAGAGGCGCCCCAGGACAGCAGCATTCGTGAACGGAAATACATTGTTGTCGCAAAATACGAAGAAGATTTCGTCGATCAACATGTGTCAGCCTCTAGGACCCTATTTTGTAGCAAGCGATGCCTTGCTAAATATCGCTATTTCTCTCGCATAGCAAACACTTCAACGCAGCTAGTTTTAAATTAACGAGCATTGCGCAGGTTAGGTTACCAGTACTACCAGTACCGATATCCATAAACGGCGACATTTTCTAGGCTGATTTGACATTTGCACCGACCATCGTAACAGGCTTCAGAAGATGCTCGGACACGCATCTAGTAAACGCATTTATGGTGTTTGAAAACAAAAAGCATGCAACTAAACTGTGTCCCTGTTACAATGGCAAATCTTAAACAAAACTTTTCAATCGCCGAAGCCACAAGATAGAGGGTCGCCAGAAAGAGAGGCTTCGAGCATCCGAAGCTCAGACAAAAGCTCAGACCCGCTATTAGAACGCGTAAATATTAACGTTTAAACTGCAGCACATGCCCATATAAAACAGGCATTCTAGAAATTGGGTCATTATGTAGAGGGTATCGTTAGGTCTTGTTGAGATTATCACTGAGGCATGCGAGCGCGCAACACTGCTTTTTTGACTACACAATCTCCGACACTTTACTGAAGAGTTTGCTGAAGTCTATATCATACGTGGTATTATAAAAATACTAATGCGATCCTGCCACAGCTGTTTACAGCGTTTGCCATTGCCAGGTGTTCCGTACGACCCACGAGTAGACCCTCTGAATATGATCAACAGTTTTACGAAAAGTGCTCGCGTCTACCTTTTAGCAAATACACGTTGCACAACGCTTTAATCGTCTTTCCAGAATAAATGTATTATTTTTTTTTTCAGGATAATTGTCTCAGATCGATTATTGCTACGCTAACAGCTACGGCCTTAGCCAAGTTAAGCCGACTCCAGGATGGCGATCTACAGCAGGGCACTACTGAAATATTTGCGCTCTCTGGTGCATTTGATGCGACCCTGATGTAGAAATCAAGATTATTTTATTTTAGGGTTACGTAAGCACCAACTATTAGACAACAAGCATGAACCACGTACTACATGCTGTTCAAACTCAAGGTAGTCCTAGAGCAAGCGGGCCTTCAACGATCTAAAGATCTTGGATTGGCCTGAGCAGTTCAGCCTGCAGACAAAACCGCTGCGGTCGACCTTGAATCGCGCATTCAGCCATCCGTACTTAATAGAGATGTTTAGAATTGCGGTGTTTAGAGTTATTACCAATGGCTGTCTGAAATAGCTAAACACTAGGCAGTAAAAGCGTCACGGAAGAGCAAACGAACGTGAGAATATACACTGGTTGTTCCAGAATTCACCCAACGAATCTTCATGCCTAGTACAACTCGGCGAAACAATAATCTTCTTCAATAAAACGGGGGGCAAACATGTCTTCTACAAAACTAGTAATTGAGCGCGAAAGCCTTAATAATATAAAATAAAAACTAAACAACCGCAACAAGTTTAATTTCTTAAGAATTATCGTTAATACAATATTTGTTCTGTTTTAAGCTAACGTAGAATGCAGTTCAAACGATGTATCCTTCCCTTTCAAACACGCAAATATAATTGGCTTATTTATAGGATGACTATAAAAGCCCCGATGCAACACTTTTTTGTAATTTCGATCTCATATCAAAATAAGACATTTTCGCTCTTGGGAAAAATGACTTTTTTTGCCGGGTTGTACTTGATATCAAAGTTTGTTGGTCAAATTCTGAAACATCCTTTATATATATATATATATATATATATATATATATATAGCATTTAATGTCTTCTTTTATTTTTACTGTTCCCCGTTCTGCTCTACTGTCCTTTTCTCGTTTTCTCTTATTTTTATTATAATCATTCCTCTTTATCTTTTCTTCTTGCTATCTGCTTTATTTTATTCTTTAAATTCCCTTCTTCTTTATCCTGCTCGTCGTTCGACTTCTTCCATCTTGTCACTTGTCCACATTCTCTTTCACCTTTTGTTGCTGTTGCCACCACACCTTATATCCAGGTATTAACAGTTCAGTCTGTCTGTCAGCCTACGTCGTAACTTTGATGCAAAACAACACGTCGTCCACACTGGACACGACACCGCTATACCCACTCGGCTCGCATTGGTCATAAAGCACTGGACCCTATCAAAACTCGTAGCACTTCAAAGAAGAAGAAGAAGACCTCTTACTTAACTCTACACACAAATAGCGCAATTTGCAAACACACGCACTTTCACATATAGGCTAAGAATAGACTAGACATCGTCATCATCATAAGACACGCGCATGCGTAACAAATGCTCAACCACGTACGCGTGAAGTGACGGCAACAAGGTCACCATGTGCTAGGAATTAGGGAGAAGCGGCGATACCGGCACGAACGATAAACGGCAGCACCGACATTACCCGCAGCGGCAACGGCAATACCCATAACAGCGTTAGCAGCGGTAACGACAATATACAGCAACAACATTAGCACCAGAAGCAGCAAAAACAAACGCAGCAAGAAATTGCAGCGAGCGGCTCAATTTTATGCCCGGGACGTTCTGCGGCCGGCCGGTCGGCCAACATCGTTGTGGTAGTGCTGCATCGCATTGCATCGAGCAAATGAGCTCGACTTCCGCCGCCCATGCGGTCGGGGGGCGTCCCCGGTCCTTCCGACCCCCCCCCCCCCCCCGCTCCCCCTACACACAAACAATCGCCACCACCCCTTCGCGCCCACTAACCCACCCCCACGCGTCGTCCGCCCATACCTACCGCGCCTAACGTACAATCGTTTAAACTAATTTGGACCACCGCCGTGTATCTGTCGTGCAGATAGGTACATACGGCCGCCACACCGTATCCGTCGTCGCCGCTCATATAGACCTAGAGATAGGGGCACATCGAGCAGCCGGCGTCTCTATGTCTAGCGGCCTAGTCCTCTAGCACATTAAGCAGACGTCCGGCGTCTGTACGACGAATAAACGGATGGCCATAACTATCGCAACTAACCTGCGGGATTACAACTGTAACTACTACTGTAACTATTACTACTACTACTACTACTACTACTACTACTACTTTTTACTACTGCTTCTGCTGCTGGCTGCAAGGCTAATAGTCTGCGGTGCAGCCGATCGGACGCCCGCCGACAGAAAGTTTTCGCTTATCGCGGAATTGCTACGGCATATGTGGTATACCGTGCATGCAAATGTGCGTGTTAATATGTGCGTATGTCTATATATATATATATATATATATATATATATATATAGATACATACATGTGTATGTATATATAAATAGATAGATACATGTGTATGTGTGTATATGTGTAGGTGCCGATATTAAGATGTCGCAAGTATACGGTTGTTGGTCAGAATCTTAGCGCCACTTTATGTACAAAAAATCGAGATCGAATGTTTTTGCTTATTCTCGCTCAGTAATGTGCGTAGCGTCTAGTTGGACCATAGATCACAATCTAATACTTGGAAACTTGATAGGTTGATTTGTTGACAAAAATCAAGCCAGCTGCTTAGATGGGAGGTTATTTTTACAGAGAGTACCTCAAGCAAAGCGAATGAATGAATAAAAAGCAGCTTTTTTGAGTAACATTTTTTTAGTATTTGCTGTCAGTAATTCGATTCTGCAAAATTATATGGGGAATTAAGAATTTCATGCGTAGTGGAGTATGAGTTAAACTCCAGCCCACTAGCGGATGTGTTGTTGATGTCTGCGTAAAAAAATTATTTATAATGTTTGACTAGAAATCAATTTTCTTTAAGACAACGAAGTGAGAAAATGGCGAACATGAGCACAACAGCCGTACTCCAAATTGTGGCTGCCAACAGTCATTTCGCGCAATTTCCAGCGGGGGGTAAATTCGTAAGTGTTTTGAGGAGCGTCGACCAACCTTTTACTTCCCTGAAGACTGCGCATAGATGGTACGAGCATTTTCGAAAACACATTTCAATCTTTACGACAAATTCCGTAAAGGAAGTCCAAAACAGAAAAAAAATGAAAAATGTAACCCGTGTAAAAACTGCGATTTACGAAAACTTAAGCGTATTAAATGCCTCGTGGTTTGTTACAAGCCAAAAATTAGGCGTTGGACTCTAAGGCTCGACATTTTCGGATAAAATTCTACAAGGGCCGGTTCCCTTCTTTGTTCCCGAGACTTGACACGCAAATGCACCACGTCACCGGGCTTGACCGGCATCCTCCCTGTCTACGCTTAACCGTCAGCAAGAGCTCAGCATACACAATTATATCTTTTGACGGCGTACTTGAAGAGTCGTTGACGCCCTTTTAATCTGGCCGAAAAAGAAAACCTAGTCCATGAAACCACGGGTTCGGTCCTTGCACTTTGTTGCATGAGTAAACTGTCTTCTGAAAGAAGCAATGTATGTGTACGGCTTCCATCGCCCCTGTTGGAAATATATATATATATATATATATATATATATATATATATATTTGTTTTTTTTTTTATATAAGTGCGTTTTAATACAACATAACATGTGCGATGACCATAACTTCATTTGTTTTTCCCTAAGGCTAATGCCCCTGTACGGTTTTGCACTGACACATCCAAGCACCATTGTCAAAGGAAGAAAATATTGTGTGTAGACACACGTACCTCGCATGTTTCTACCTAAATATACTTAAGGAAGCCAAAGTTGTGACACATAATGTCAGAAGTCTCATATTATGCTAACCTTAATAATAAATAAATAAGAAAACATTTTTTGTACTTATTTTATATATCTAGTGTGTAATGATACGTTTTTTTAAATGTGCAAGATTTGCTTTTCATAATCATATGACAATTTGCAATGAAGTGTTTAATAGTTTTACGAAGTGGCGAGTCGCATGTTAAATTACTGCTTATTATTACTCCAAGATAAATAATTGTGTCTGTTTTGTGTATGAATGGGCAGTTGCATGTTGTGCTTGGTATATGATTATGTAAATAGTTGGATTTTGTCAGATACGGCCAGGTTGCGGCGACATTTTAATTCAAAGTGTATACATTTTGTCTTGTTTATTACAAGATCGTTTGTTTTCATCCAGTTTCCTACATGTCTCAGCCCATGTTCAACATGGTGTCGGTCGTGGCAAAGGTTTTGTCTGTATACGAGTGCAGTATCGTCTGCGAACATATATTTGGTTGATCCGTCGTGTAAATGGAAAATTTCATTACAGTACAGTATGTATAGTAGTGGCCCGATCACGCTTCCCTAGGGGAATCCGAAAGGTCTTAGATCTATCTCTGAAGAATCACTATTATATGATTAAGTTTGTTTCCTGCAGTGAAGATACGTGGCGATTACATTTAATGCTCGCGAAGTGATTCCCATATTTTGAAATTTTTTTAGGAGACGATTGTGCGGTAAGGCATCAAATGCACGTGAGAGATCGATAAATACTGCCACGGGTCGGTTTCCTTTATCTATTTCCGAAGCTATCATTTGCTGTATTGCTATTAGTGCTGATTGTGTACTCTTGCCAGTTATAAAGCTGAGCTGGTTTTTGTGTAATATGTTGTTTTTATGCAGGTGCTGTTGTACCTGTTTAACTATTAGTTTCTCAATTAACTTACCAATAGTGCCTAATAGAGGTATGGGTCTAAAGTTGTCGATATCTTGTTTGTTACCTTGGATGTGTTCGTATCCTGGTGCCTTATCAATTTTTAGGTGTTGTATTTCTTCATGTATTTCTTCCTTGGTTGCCGGTCCAAACGAGCGCAATGGCTTGTTGAAGGTGTACGTAGGCAGGCTGTTGTTGGCCGATGTTTGTCCGGTTGACAGAGGTCGACAGTGTATTTGGGTCAAGCTTGTCGGCGCGACGGTGGCTCCTTATGTATTCGTTAATGACTCGCCAGTCTTGTTTCTTGTCCCCAACAAACTTTGCCTTGAAGTAAGCAGCCTTTGCGTGTCTTAGTTGTGACTGAATGTGGTTTCTAAGCCGACTGTGTTCCTGTTTTAGGCCTGGGATGGCCTTTTTGCGCGTGTATGACCTTCTTTTGTATAGTATGTGGCTTTTTGCTGGCATGTTTGTAGTGAGGCCTAGATGATCTTACAGATTGCTTCTGGGTTCTCTTCATGACCTAATAAATCGATCCGCTTTAATTTCCGCACTTCATTCGCAAATTTCTTGTTGTTTATGGATTTGGATAGTGTCCTGTTATTCTGTTGTTTAAATGTGGTTGATGTTATATCTAGCGTTAGCAGGATAGCACGGTGATCAGACACACCTCTGGTGCTTTGTAACTCGATATGAGCAACATCGATTGATCTCATTTTTGTCAGTACATGATCGATTGTAGTGGCGCTATCTGCCTTAACTCTTGTGTGGTCTGTTTTCTGTAGTATAAAACCTTCTTCTGACAGGGTGTCCATGTACGCCGTGCTGATTTCTGATAATTTGCTAACAACAATGTTTGAATCTGTAAGAATTATTGTGTTTTGTGAATTGTCTGATTTGCACATCATTTGTAGTTCTTGAATAAACAGCTCTGGCGATGAAAAGTTTTTGTTGGGTGATCTGTAGAACATTACTACCTATTGGTAGTAATGTTGTGCCTGTTATTGTTATTTTCACTGAGCATATGGCCGCGTTTTGCATTTGTACTGCTACATGTGTCGAATCGTATTTGTCGTTTATAAATAATGCGACTCCTCCTGCTCTGCTCTTGCTCTCAGGTGAAAAAAAGCACTTGTAACCATCTATATGTACGCTATTAAGGTAGTCCTCTCTCCCCCCCAGGTCTCCGTGAGGACCAGCGCATCGTGTGCTGTTTTCGTTGACAACATTCCCAGGAGGAGGTCGAGATTCGATGAAAAACTTCTGATATTCAATAAATAAACTCTAAATATTTTACTGGCTTCCTTATTTGTACTTACACTATTATCAAATGAATATTGTTGACATGTAACGTTTTCTTTCATGCATGTGCTATTATCCCCCAATATGTGGTTATATCAAGTTGTCGGAACGTGAATACACTTAGTTGAGAAAAATATATGTATTGTCATAGATTTTACAGTCTCTGTAATAGTCTGTCGTGGTGCTTAATTTGTTTTCTCCGCTTTCAATTTCTTAGAGTCTGTTTTTTTTGTAGATGTGCTTTCAAGTGGTCTTTTTTCTCCGTTTTTCTCTGCAGTTGTGTTTTCCTGTTTTTTTTCTAAATCATGTGTGTAATCTCGTAATCCAGCCAGTGATTTAATCTGCGTCTCCTCTCCAAACTCCTGTTTAATAGAGACAGAGCAGTTGTGTTCGTTTGTTCAGGTGTGTATATTATATTTGTTTGTTTGTTTACTCACCATTATTGGTAGATTCTCACAATATTTACGGGCTATTCCGCTCAAGTACGTCAATTACAGCAGCTGTTAATGAGCTGGTGTTCAGTTCTATACATTTCATAACGTGATATCGGTCGATTTCAATTTCACCACAATATTTACAAACACATTCGTTGATTTGGAAACATTTTCCCTTTAGGCAGAGGTATTGGTGGTATCCGTGCCAAGTTATTTTGCAAATTATTGCTCTGTTCTGTTGCAGATCTTTTTTCCATCTGTTGCTAAGAAAAGCGGGTCCATCTGTAAAATTGTTAATTACAAAGTTCCAGTTTTGCCGTTCTCTGTGTTCCTTGTATGCCTCAAGCGCTTCGGGATTAAATTGGTAATTACGGTGCTCTAGGTCTTCTATTAATGTGGACTCATTGCACATTTGCAGCACCAGCGTAGACGAGGCAGTTTTTGATAAGCCAAGCGCCCTTTTAAGAAACATTGTTTTAATCTTGTCGATATTCTTGAGGTTGTCTAATGTTAACTTGGAGGATATAGGTCTGAGGCAATATGATACTGTGGAAAAGATATTGCGCTTAAATAAAGTGATTACAGTCTTAAGGTCAACTTGCCGGAGATCCTTCAACATCATGGTTAAGGACACCGACTTTACTCTAATTTCTTCAATATGTCTAGTAAAACACAGTTTGGGCGTCAGTGTTACTCCCAAATATCTGAAGTTGTTGACCAACTCTAGTGCATGCCCACTTATCTTTATGTTATAGTCATCTTGAGCATATGCTCCTCCTCTGCTAAAACGCATCACTTTTGTTTTCAACACGTTGATGTTCAGCTTATTTTCGCAACACCATCGTGCAGTCTCATTCAAGTAAAATTGGAGGTGCTGTCTCGATTTTCCCATAATAACTAAGTCGTCTGCACAAAACACGTGGTGAGCTTTTACTTCTCGGAGGCACTTTCCAAGGCCAGCTGCGTACAGTATGAATAAAAATGGGCTAGCTGTATCACCCTGTGGCACGCCAATTGTTTGAGAGACCTCCTTGGCAATTGCGTGAGCTCCGTTTAAAATTGTGATACGTTGGCCGGCTAAAATATCTCGGATAAGGTTATACATTCGGCCTTTAATATTAAAATCTTCACGCAGAGTGAGTTAAAGCCGATCTCTCGGTACTGCATCAAAAGCTGTTTTAAAATCAATAAAAGCCGCGTAAGTCACATCTTGTTTTCGAGTCTCTAGGTGTTCTATTACATCCGTAAGTGCTCCTTCAGCCGAACGCCCTGGAAGAAATCAATTTTGCTCTGCCGGTAAATCTTTGAAACATTCTAGAAAGAACCTTTTGGCAAGGAGCGATGTGAAAACCTTGTACACTACGCTGGTTAATGCTATGCCGCGCTAGTTTTCTGGCTTTGTATTATCTCCCTTTCCCTTAAAAATTGGTTGCGAAGAAGACTTTTTCTCCACTGGTTTGGGATTGCACCTTGTCTAAGACAGCTGTTGTACATTACTGTGAGGGCAGGGACGGTCACTGAAATCGCAGCTTTAAGATGTTCGTTGACAATCTGGTCAGGTCCGGCAGACTTTCCATCCTTTCTTGTCATGATACCCTGAAGGACCTCTTCCTCTGTGAAGTCACTCCACGGTCCGTCGCTTTCATGTTCTTCTTTTTCCGGCAGGTCACAGTCGCGGGTGTAAATTCCCGTAAAGTATTCTAGCCACTCATCGTCGTTAATTAGTGGGTTTGGTTCTTTGAGGCGTGTTGGAAAAAAAAGCCAAGGTCGGTAGAGGCTTTCCCGAATTTTGCGGAGTTGCATATCGGTTTTGTATTGGGCGCGCTTTGTCCTAAGCAGGTCTTTATACTTGCGCTGTAAAATAGCAAGTTGGGCTAGGTTCTTACTGTATTATATTATATTTGCTCTTAAGTTTGTTGCATGCCACTTGTAGTTGGTATAGTTGCGGGGCGATGTTAGAGCTGGCTGAGATGGTGTTTTGAGCTGTTCTGCTGCTACTGCTGCCGCCGGTGGATTCATTGTTGTTGTTTAAGGTTTCTGATGCGGTTTGGTAGACCTTGCTGACGGTAAGTGGTCTGGCCCTGATTCCAATACGCTTTATGAATTTGCGGGCATTTTCTTCAGTGTCGAGGGTGGTCACTATGGCGCTGTTAGCTTTTACGTAGCTTCTCCTCCTCGCATTCACTAACAAAATGTTGTCAACACCAGCAACACTGATTAGCTGTTTGATTAAGCTAGCAGTCGTGGCGGACGACTTCTTGGCGGGACCAGGGATGTTGTGGCAACGACCTACTCCGACATGTGTGGATGGATAAATATATATATATATATATATATATATATATATATATATATATATATATACGTGTATGTACACAAACGCCAATGCTGAAATTTATTTTTTACTTATGGATGTTAGTAGCATATTATACTTATATCATCAGGGCTTATCAGCTGTTTATGACTTAACATTTTAGTGTTGAGTATTAGTAAAATTTGTAAAGGTAACAGCACTATCAAAAACATAAATAGTAATACCATGGATTCATAAGAATCATTATAAATATAAACGACGTGTAGAATATTCATAATAGTAATTGTGGGTATAACAACAACTGCAACTACAAAATCGTAAATAGCGACAGTATATATATGACGGACAATATATATATATATATATATATATATATGTCGCCGATGCAAATATTATCTCATTATTATTTAAAATACTATACTGCATCCTTTACATCAATTATATGTGGCCGAAAGACTATTGTGAGAGAGGACCTCAATGCGGCACGCAGTCTTTAGGGAAGCAATTTCTCAACAAGGAGAGATCCTTCTTGAAATGGCAACATGAACAGATCTTCAGCTCGTGAACACTTCTAAATACAGTTTAAAAAAAAAGAGTTTACGAACTGCTTGGTGACCAAGCAACGTCCTGGAACACTCAATACACGTGATACCGTCAATCTCGCAACGGACGTAAAAAGAGATCCATTTCGGGAAGGCCTTCGGCTTTAATAACAGAAACAACAGAAACGTTCGTGATATATTGCTCAGCAATCACCGAATTACTATCAGAGGGATAGCTAAGAACTTGGAGATATATTGTGGATCAGTTGTAACAGTTTTGACTGATAATTATACGTCAGAAACTACTAGAAACAAAATGCATTCTAAAAATGTTAAAGTTCCAGCAAAAGAGCGCCCGTCGGGAAATGTCCAAATTGAACCTTCGGAAGATCCCGGATTACGTCAAAAAGTAATTAGAGGAGACGAGTCATGAGTCGCGGCAATGAGATCAAAGCTTTATTTTCCTAGTGATGCTTTCAAGGAGAGAGTCGATTCACGAAATTCAGACAGAGCCAATTCAACACATTAAATTTATCAATTGTGTTATCTAGATGTTTTTTATTGCTTACCCGTCTTAAGTTCATCTTTGTGCAAGCCCATAGGCGTATGCTAGAATAAATATGGAAGAATATTCCTGCAAAGGCTTTGTAAAAAGTATGGCATCGAGCCGAATGCTATTAACCTGTCATCACTTGCTTGTGAATATGTTATTCCAGTACTACTACTCACATATGCTGTCCTTGTAGCAAGAACGAGTGCCCTTCCAATGTCATAATAAGCTTTCCAGTGATAGGGCTCAGTCCTCCTAACATTTCAAATGCAAATGGGCAGACATCGTGTGGGCAGCCAATAGGATGGCTAAGTTCTGTAAACGTCGCTCATACGCGTTAATCGGCTGTCCGCACGATTTCCACCCATTTGCATTTGAAACGTTAGGGAGCTGAGCCTCATCACTGCAAAGCTGATTAAGATCATGGGAAGAGCACTTATCGTTTTAACAGAGGATAAAAGATTTGAGAAGAACGGGATAACGCCGCGGCAGCTGGGCTGAGCCCGGGTCAAAGGGCTGACGCGTGAATTAAGTGTACACGTTCACTGGGGGCAATTATCCTCTTCCCATTCCTACCGAACACTTTTCGGTGTGTGTAAATAAACATGTTTTAAGGATCTACGGTATAAATTGGCGCGTACATTGTCACCCCTTTTTGAGCCCTTACCTAAATGAAAACAGATATTTAGCTGATTGTTTTTGCGTAGGTCGACAGAGAAACTCTTGACAAATATTTTTGTTTAATGTAACCCCTCCTCTCGCTCACGCTGACCACATTTTTATTCAAGTCGGGGTTTAAACCGCATAAAAGTTCGCATCAACATGTTCTTATCTAAATTGTTCTCAATCGTGACCTATACATAGTAGTCAAAATCGGATCGACGATCACACGGTCATATGCTCAGATAGCTACTTCTGTTTTAAAAGGCGATAGGCAACTACTATGTAATCTGCATACTTGACGACGGCGTCTTTAAACTCCTTACGCATATGCAGGCTAGGTCTGCGATGGGTAAGGAACAAACCAGACAAATGAGAGGGGGAATCCCTAAGTTTTGACTCAGCTGCATGGTGCCTTCGCCAAAAAAACAAAGTCTCTTAAAAATGTTTAATTCTAAGGTGTCTTTGCCCCTATATGTTAACTTCAGGATGGTCTTTATTAATAAAGCTGGAAAGCACTCGTAAAATAGAACTACCTATCTCAGCGTGTCGAAGTGAAACGACCAGCAAGTGACGAAGGGCTTTTCCGAGGGACTTGACACAATCAGCAAAAACGGCGTACAAGTGACCTCCGGGTACAGCCAACACTTGCTTAACTCCAACTAAAGTACAAGGTTCCCGTCCTATGCACCTCGATTCTTCCGGAATTCAAATTGGTCTGAAGGCAAAGCATTCTCAACACAGTTGGACACATCCTTGATAATAAACTTAGCAAAGGTTTTTTCGGTTACGCTGTCGTTTGTCGTTTTTGCCTGGAATAATAGACTAAGTCTAGCCTCGTGCCAAGTCTGCGGGGGGGCGGGGGTACATGTCCCCCGCTAAGTATCTGGTAAACAGATTACACAGCTCCCCTACTAAAACATCAGATGAATCAACCCAATGTTCATAAAATAGATCCCATCAAGACTACTACTTTTATTCTTAGGTAGCCCGTGCAAGAGCTGCACGATCTTGCCACTATAAACGAAAAATGTATGTGGTGTTGCTCCGGAGTAATGGTTGCTTAATAGGGGTTGCATGTTCTGCATGCCTTTATTCTGCCGATGAACAATGTGGACGTAGTTGGGTTTTGCGCTCTGCTCTCTCAACATACGAACCTCCTTCTCCTCCTCATCATACCGGCGCCTACACTCCATAAGTAGTTCCCTTGTAGGCTGCCCTATGTCACCCACAGAACACCTTACAAAAGCAGCTATCTGGGAATCGGAGTGAAGGGCCCGTGCTTAACGCAGGAGCCCCCACAGTCCCCGGCGTTTTGGTAGCAGGCCTGTGTAAGCCTGTGGGCCGCGCTCGTCTTGATCTTGGTGGCATCCAAAGCGTGGTTGTTTTGTTCAATGCCCGAAATCTACCTCAACAGCCCTGATTCGCGCGTTAATACACGCAAATCTAGCTACGTAGTCAAATCAGCTGTTGCCGGCCAACGCATGCCCGGGACGCGACAGATCGAGTCTGTCTACCTACTGGTCAACCCCGGCCTAAGTCTGAAAGACTTGCTAGCAGATGCAAACCTCACATCTCATAGATATGCAGTTCCTCTCGCATGAAAGTGTCCGCCGTCAAGAGAACAATGTGCACATTTTTAAACAAGCGCATTGGGTGCTAGCTGTAAAACTCCAGATCAACATTGTTACTTTTAAAGCAACAATTTGTATCTGTAAGCAGCATTGCTGTCCAGCTATTAAACCATACCCGTCAGTAAACTAATCGCATACCCTCCCAAATCGTTCTCGCCTTCATTTTATTTTCCGTTGTTTTTATTTTTCCTGTAGCTCTGGACTACCCGGTGTACATATTCCAATGCAAGGACAGTTGCGTCTTCTATTGTTTAAACAAGTTCGTCTTAATGGGCTGATTAATCTATTATTGCGTATTGCCTGCTAACAAACAAGTAAAATAAAAAATTACAAGATGCGTACGAATTTACTTCATTTTAGTCCAAGAAGAGGGGGGGGGTGTGACGTCATCGTCGACGTTCGCACTGAGGGCGACGTCGCACGAGACGTTGACCTCTTAATTCTCACCTCGACCATAGAGGGCGCCACAGGCGAGACACATACGACCTCCAACGGAAAATGTGCAGCTAATAATATTGTTGATGTTTCTAGACGTATACATTGTATAAACATTAATATAAATAGATAAGTATATTGTATATGTGTAACTGAAACGCGATGGAAATAAATATCGAATAAGAATAATACATTTAAATTACCCGGGTTGCTTGCCGGGTAGCGAGCCAGTCCTACCGAATCGGAGACTGCGCTCTAGGCGTCACAGGCAAGCAAGGCTACCCAGGGTTACATACCCGCACCCAAGTGTTTTCATTATTAAGCCGCTGGTGGCGCAGCAGAGAGCACGCAGGTGAAAAAGCAGAAACGCAGTCAAATTATACGTGTGTAGCGTTACTGTTCGCCGCTCCGGGTAGGACGTTGTACACATGAGTGCGCATGTAGGTCCTGATCAGGTCCAAGCGCGGATATACCGACTACTCGTCATTTTATAATTTACTTTTTATTTAATTATATAACGCACAATGATATGATCGTCTTGAGGGCCTACCCTCACCACCAGCACTACCATTATTGATATGTCCACCGCTACAGAATTTCAACTGCTTCCACTTCTACGGCTAAAACCGTATATATATATATATATATATATATATATAGCGTTCAGATATGTATATATGTTATTAAGCATTTTACGCAGTAGCCCTGATACGCGCTTTACGGTATTCACTGATTAACACACACGCCGTGCTTTTAAAGTCATACATTTTCCCAGAACGATTTGATTTGCCTTTAAAAGTCAAATAAAGGAGTACTCTATCATGTGTACATATATATATATATATATATATATCAGCGTCAATGGTTCAGCATAGAATACTCGTGGAGAGTTATCATTGAAAACCCACCTCAACAAGGACCGCTTACAAGAATATGTTTTAGTATTAGTAGATCGTCTAAGTCGATTTCCACACTAGCCTATAACGTCGATGTGTGTAAAAGCATTTCCCCCTCTTAAGAGGGTTTCCCAAGCTAGTACATAGGCTTGCGCGTTGTATATATATATATATATATATATATATATATATATGCGTCTCAATCCTGTATGATCTTTGGTTTACACTCGCTAAGCTACTGATATGAGCGAAATAGGATTTTGCTTGCAGGTCAACGGGGAGATCATGCAATATGCTCTACAAAAACGAAGAAAGGGCAGAAAAAGAAACAGGGAGAGTAAGAAAAAGTTCGCGTGAGAGCGTAAAAGATGCAGAGAGGGATCTTGCTCGAAAACCTGGTTAGCCTTCTGCTCTTCCACCGACAGACCCCTATATTCACACGCTCTTCACGCACTTATGGTACTTGGGCACACACTGGAGTGACTTAATGAGATTTCGTACTTGTAGTACGCCGTCGTCCTGATAAGTGTAGACACAGAGTAAACCTTGCAGTATTAGCAGTACTAACTCGGTAAGCCGCCGGAAGAAATAATCGTAACGTCATGATGATAAACATTATTGGATTATTGGATTTGATTTGCCGAGCTGCATTGCGTCAAAGACAAACGTCATCAGCAGGCGCAGGAGCACTAGTAGAAAAAGTTTTCCGCCCGAAGTGCACTAATTATTCTATACGGCTTGTAGATATATTTAATGAGATGTCCCCCGCTTTAGGAGCTGTCGCCGACCGCCTTGCGGCCGCCCTCGCCAAAGTCGTTGATCTTCTTCGCTGGGGCTCGCCGCTCTCCGAATGGCGACCGCTCATCTTCGGGGCCCGACTTTTCGCCCTCAAGAAGAAAGATGGCAGCGTGAGGCCCATCGCATGCTCATCTGCAATCCGGAGGCTAGCGGCAAAAATCGGCATCTTTGAGAACAAGGCAGACATCTCATGTGCTCTTGGTGACCATCAGCTTGGGTTTGCGACACCGGGAGGATGCAAGGCCGCAGTGCATTCGACTCGGTCCTTTTTGGAGTCACGCTCTGAAGCTACCCTTGTGGTCAAGCTTGACTTCAGGAACGCGTTCAACAGTATTCGAAGGGACCATTTGTTGAGCGCGGTGAAAGCTTGGGCCCCGAGCATGTTCCACCAGGTGGAACTTGCTTATAAGGAGCCATCCTGCCTTCTTCTGCCGCACGATGTCATAATGTCGCAGACTGGGGTACAGCAGGGCGACCCGCTGGGCCCGCCGCTGTTCTGCCTGGCAGTCAAAGACTTAGTAGACTCTCTCGAGTGCCCGCTTAACGTATGGTACTTGGACGACGGTGTACTGGGTGGCGCCCCCGATGCAGTTCTGAGGGCCATCCACAGAATCATCGAGTTCGCTGAACGGAGCGGCCTGGCTTTAAACTCTGCGAAGTGTGAGGTCCATGCTGTAGGAGATGCTGCGGACTCTGAAGTGATGGAGGCTCTCCCAGGGTGCAAGACTGTCGGCACGGATTTAGAGTTACTGGGCGTACCTCTTTTCCCGCAAGGAGGTTCGGCTGCCCTCGAGAGGTGGCTGGCCAAACTAGAAGATGCGATGTCACGCATTCACTTGGTGGGTTCTCACCGAGGCCTCTTTCTTCTGAGATCCTCCTTTTCGGCCCTACGTCTCAACCACTTGTTTCGAGGTGCAGATTGTTCACTGGCTTCGGGACTTCTTGAACGACTTAACGACAGCATGCTAGCTACAGTAGAGGCGTTGCTGAACCTCAGTCTATCCACGGGTGCACGCCGACAAGCTGTACTCCCCGTTCTTTGGGGTGGCCTAGGGTTACCTGATGCGACTGTCTTATCTGAGATAGCTCTGGCAGCTTCTCTACACAGGTCTATGCAACAGGCTAGAACCCTCCTCGATTCGGCTGCCCTCACAGACTTAGAAGCCCGATTGGAATCAAGCCACCGTAGAGCAGTTGCCCTGTGCGGCCACGAGCCCGCCGAAGCTGGACACCAGAAAGAATGGTCAACAGCTCTATATGAGCAAAGGGTCGTCGACCTCATTGCGGGATGCACGACGGACGCCGACAAGGCCAGGCTGCGCGCCGTCTCCTCCAAGGGGGCGGGCGCATGGCTACACGCCATTCCCTGTGCCCGGATCGGGACCCTGTTAGATGATGGGTCGGTAAGGATTGCCGTCGGACTTCGTTTGGGAACAGACATTGTATACACTCATACCTGCGTCTGCGGAGACGTCGTCGGGCCAGACGGACGCCACGGGCTGTCCTGTATCGTCAGCGCAGGTAGGCGAGCAAGACACCAAGCCCTGAATGAAACCTTCAGTCGAGCTTTACGATCCAGTGGTCTGCCGTGCGTCCTTGAACCCGTCGGGCTAGATAGGGAGGGCGGCAAGAGACCTGACGGGCTAACCTTAACTCCGTTCGAGAGCGGATGCATGCTGGTTTGGGACGCGACAGTTACTGACTCATTAGCCCCTTCAATGGTCAGTGCTGGCGCGGCCCGGGCTAGCCATGCTTCGGCTCTCGCCGAGGCAAACAAGGTTAGAAAGTACCAGAACATCGGGTACCCGTACAAATTTTATCCCTTTGCCTTCGAGACCCTTGGCGGGCCCGGTCCATCCACTCGAAGTTTGCTACAAAAGGTCGGGAAACGCCTGATCCAAGCCAGCGGAGACAAACGAGCGGGTGATTTTCTCAGACAGCGCCTGTCGCTGGATGTGCAACGGGGCAATGCGGCCTCGGTTCGGGGCACTCTCCAGAAGTGGCTGGTCCCTACACTGGACCCCCCGTAACGGTGCACACGTTCGCAGGGACTCAAATGTCATCTTCCCACCCTGAATGATTGATTACATTGAATAAATGCACTTTAGAGGATATATCGATTAAGTTTAATGAGATTAACTGCGTATGTGGGTATGTATATATATATATATATATGCGCGTATGTAGGTATGTATATATATATATATATATATATATATATATATATATATATATATATATATATATGTATATATGGGGTTTCCGAAAACTTTTGAAGATCAATCTAAGAATTATAAGGCAGCGGAGTAGGAGGGAAAATATTAGAGGCCTCTTGGGTTGGACATTCTTGCGCGTGGCCGTGGGATTATCACCGTGCAGCTTATTCTTCAAAGAAGCCCAAGAAAAATTCGAATGGCGTTTGCCAAGATCTTTAAGGTTAAATTAATTTTTCCGTTACATTACGAGATTACCCTCTCGAGATATTTCATCCTCCACAGCTATAGTGCCTCGAAAGTTGTGTTTATTCACACTGCGTTATCTCGTAGGCCCAATTAATGAAGTTTAGCCGATCCTGCCAGACCGTAGGCTTAAGCCCTTGTGTCAGCTGAATGGATACATCGCTAAATCGGACCTCAAAATACACCAGGTTGAGGTGCGCACAAGACCCAGTTGTTGGGCGCGTCGCAGAACCGATGTTTCCGGACCTTGTTCCACACTGTTAACCACAGCGGCGATGCTTTTAGCCGAACAAACGATTCGTGGTCTTCCACGGTTTAGTACATCACGTACTGAAACTGACCTGTGAAACTTTTTCAGGAGTTCCCGAATGGTTTTCTCGCACAAGGTCGATTACGTCGACCGTAAATTGCTTAAACGGCTCACCCGTACATATACTTTTGATGATGCAGTTTAAAAATCCCTACGCGTTTTTTCCTAGTGACGCTGCATCTCGCCAAATTTTGCAGCTCAGCCCTGTTTACGAAGAGAGCAGATCGCGGAGAGGGTAGATGTGAGTACAGGACATTTTTAATTCGGATTCAGAGCTGGCTTATTCGGACACATAATATATATACAGAGTACAGGACATTTTTATTTTATTTATTTATTTATTTATTTTTTATTCGGATTCAGAACTGGCTTATTCGGACACATAATATATATATATATATATATATATATATATATATAGTTGGTCAGCTGACTGTTGACTGGTGCGGTCGTGTTCATTTGTGCTCCTGAGCTTAGTGCCTTTCTAGTGAGTAGTTCGGCGCCGTGTGAGGCGTGTTTGGTGTCAAACGATTCGTCTTCAAGCCGTGCACCGCGCCATCCCCGATTCCTCAACTTTCTCTAGGAGTAGGTGAGCACACAAACCCCCGTCACGAAACGTCCTGACCCAACGGCCAACGTTCCTTACGCACGACTTCTCCGAATCGGTAGGGCCTGTTACGGTCGGTCAGCACTCCGACGATTAAGCGGGATCCTTTCATAGGATTAGTCTTCGAACCGTTCCAAGAAGGCCTTATTCGACGGAATGGACAGTGTCGGAATGATCCAACCGCAACATCAACAGGGGCCGGTCAGCAGTGCGGCGGGCACTACAAAAACAATAACAACAGATGACACGGTAGCAGCAGTGCCCACAGGGGCTAGAAAACGAACCCTGCCCTATCCGCCGTCCCCGCGTGCGAAGGAACCTCGTCTGAATTACCTGAGTTACTGCGCGAGATGTGAAGAGGGTTTACAAGGTACACTATCCGTGTGTTGCTCGAAATGTGCTAGAGTTATTCACGTGGCCTGCAAAACTAATGACGAAGCTGCACCGACAGCTGATCCTTCGTACAAATGGCGGTGTAGAGTTTGCTCAGTGCCAACAGCGGACCAATCAATAGACGAGTTAATAAAATGTTTAGATCAGTGTGCGCTAGAAAGTGAATCAATGCAACTGGTGACTTTTCTATTCCATCGCGTGAGAGAGCTTGAAAAGGAAATGCGAAGCTGGAGATCCAAGCATAGGCAGTCTGCTCAGCTGACCGAGCAGAGCGAAATGATCGATGTTTCGGTGAAACCGCTCGAGTGCCCTGCGCCGACTCCGCCGCGGAAAACAGCTCTTGTGGTAGGCGACAACATCGTGAAACCGCTTGGCCCAGCGCTGAGGCGAATTCTACCGAAGAATACGCCGCTCGCAATCCGTTCTACGGCCAAGATGAACATCGACAGTGTTCTCATCGAAGCGGAAAAATACATAGATGCCACAAATGGCCCGGTAGCGGTGTTCCTGCAAGCCGGCTACCATGAGTGTATGGAGTTTGAAAGTGACAGATACATCAGTAAAGTCGAAAACTTCTCGGAGAAGCTGATATCAGCACGCCCAGGATCCGAGGTGCACATCCTCTCCGTCCCCCTCTTCGGTCAGGATTGCAAGGTAGCTAACGACGTTCTGACGAGGAAAGCGGCCCAGGACGGTGCTAAGTTCTCGGTGCTCGCCCTCTCAATCTGTCAACGATCGGTCGTCGAGAGTCAGTGCTACAGCTATAAAGGCGAAGTCGCGGATAAAATCGCTTACAACATAGCGAGAAGAATTAAGCCTTTTTTAGGGGTGAGAATCCTGTCGCCCGAGAAGAGCAGGAGTCAAAAGTCTGGAAGTCCGATTGTCAAACCAACATCGACAGCTGCACGCGAGGCTTCGAACAACAGACCCTCCCAGATCAACCGAGCCCCCACGATCAGGCATCGTTCCCCCAGCCGGGTCAGTTTCTCGAGAACGACTCAATATGGCCAAGCGGATCCAAAGCGGAGCAATCGTCGATGGGATCGAAACAACGACAAAACGACAACGACACTCAGCGCCCCACGAGCTCCTCCCTTGCCCACGTTAGAAGAATTCGTGAAGCAAGTCTTGGCAACGGTGACGACAGGCCCATCGGCATTCAACGCTCACAGCTATTACAGTGGATCCCGAGGTCGATCGAGCAGCGCACAACGAGGCCGGGCCTCACACAAAAAGAAACAATAAGAATTGCACAATGGAACTGCGAGGGAGCTTCTTCGCTAGAGCTCCTCGCCCCCGACGCATTGGATGGACTGGACATCCTAGTGCTGACGGAAACCTGGGCGACCACCCCTTTCGACCTTCTGAGTTTCTATGCAGTGCATTGCCTCGCTGAAAAGCGCAGCGGGCCAGGGCGGCCAAGTGGGGGTACTTCCGTTTTCTATAATCACAAGCTAGGCGACTTCACGACGTGTCTAGCGGAGAATAACGTCATAGCCCTACAAGGCCCGACAATGTCCGTAGTTGCAGCATATGTCCGACCCGCAGATTCGGAGTCTACACTAACTATGGTAGAGAAGCTGGTCAGCGGTCTGGAAGCAGTATCTCCCCTAGCCGGTGCGCCCCTGGTAGTCGCTGGTGACTTCAACGCCCGCCTCGATCAGCTGAACTCGAGCCGCACCATAGCCCTCCGAGACACCCTAGCACATTACGGCTGCTGGATAGTCAATTCCAAGGTATCGCCAACATTTTTGGGGTACTCCGGAAGCTCGGTCATCGACGTGTTTGCCACCAACGTGCCCAAAGAAGTGATTACGTATCAAGGAGGAAACAACAAGCTTCGTGAAGGCGCATGCATTCGAGCCCACGTTCCAGTGGCCGTGGACCTCGCGGTTCAGAAAGGGTCAACGAGAACGGCCAGGCGACTTGCCCTCCCACGCCGGCTCAATATGAATCTGCTCCTAGAACGTGCTCATGAAGTTCTCCCTGTGCCGAACGTGATAGACACGGAGGTGTATGCGCAGCGCCTACTCGAAGTGCTGCACTCTAGTATACAGCCAGTTCCTTTTTCCAAGAAGCACAGGGCATGGTTCGACCACAGCTGTCGGCTTGCTCGCCGAGCCCAGATTACCTTCAGGTTCCTAGCGGAATCGCATCCGGGTTACCATCAGCTGGCCTCGATATTCAGAACAATTTGTAGGAAAACATACGCGACGCAGCGTAAGACGTACCAGGAGATGCTGGAGGCTCGCCTTATAGCCGACGCAGAGCGTCATCCCTACAGATGGCTGGCCCACCGAGGGAGCACCGCGGCCTGCCCTATCAGCTCGTCAGCCCTCATCAAATAAAAGAGTACTCTATCATGTGTACATATATATATATATATATATATATATATCAGCGTCAATGGTTCAGCATAGAATACTCGTGGAGAGTTATCATTGAAAACCCACCTCAACAAGGACCGCTTACAAGAATATGTTTTAGTATTAGTAGATCGTCTAAGTCGATTTCCACACTAGCCTATAACGTCCATGTGTGTAAAAGCATTTCCCCCTCTTAAGAGGGTTTCCCAAGCTAGTACATAGGCTTGCGCGTTGTATATATATATATATATATATATATATATATATATATATATATATATATATATATATGCGCAAGCTCTACATTAAGTTACTACGTCGATATACATATATACATCATGTATAGATAGGTTAAAGTTTCGAGTCTTCACTGATGACGATACAGACGGATGTCAGTTGCGAGATACGCAAAGTTGAAAATAATGATCATGACATCTTGAATATCATACAGCAATATCTTTGCATCGTCTCAATCCTGTATGATCTTTGGTTTACACTCGCTAAGCTACTGATATGAGCGAAATAGGATTTTGCTTGCAGGTCAACGGGGAGATCATGCAATATGCTCTACAAAAATGAAGAAAGGGCAGAAAAAGAAACAGGGAGAGTAAGAAAAAGTTCGCGTGAAAGCGTACAAGATGCAGAGAGGGATCTTGCTCGAAAACCTGGTTAGCCTTCTGCTCTTCCACCGACAGACCCCTATATTTACACGCTCTTCACGCACTTATGGTACTTGGGCACACACTGGAGTGACTTAATGAGATTTCGTACTTGTAGTACGCCGTCGTCCTGATAAGTGTAGACACAGAGTAAACCTTGCAGTATTAGCAGTACTAACTCGGTGAGCCGCCGGAAGAAATAATCGTAACGTCATGATGATAAACATTATTGGATTATTGGATTTGATTTGCCGAGCTGCATTGCGTCAAAGACAAACGTCATCAGCAGGCGCAGGAGCACTAGTAGAAAAAGTTTTCCGCCCGAAGTGCACTGATTATTCTATACGGCTTGTAGATATATTTAATGAGATTAACTCCAGCTGCGTATGTATGTATGTATATATATACATATATATATATATATATATATATGGGGTTTCCGAAAACTTTTTGAAGATCAATCTAAGAATTATAAGGCAGCGGAGTAGGAGGAAAAATATTAGAGGCTTCTTGCGTTGGACATTCTTGCGCGTGGCCGTGGGATTATCACCGTGCAGCTTATTCTTCAAAGAAGCCCAAGAAAAATTCGAATGGCGTTTGCCAAGATCTTTAAGGTTAAATTAATTTTTCCGTTACATTACGAGATTACCCTCTCGAGATATTTCATCCTCCACAGCTATAGTGCCTCGAAAGCTGTGTTTATTCACACTGCGTTATCTCGTAAGCCCAATTAATGAAGTTTAGCCGCTCCTGCCAGACCGTAGGCTTAAGCTCTTGTGTCAGTTGAATAGATACATCGCTAGATCGGACCTCAAAATACACCAGGTTGAGGTGCGCGCAAGACCCAGTTGTTGGGCGCGTCGCACAGCCGATGTTTCCGGACCTTGTTCCACACTGTTGGCCACAGTGGCGATGGTTTTAGCCGAACAAACGCCTCGTGGTTTTTCACGGTTTAGTACATCACGTACTGAAACTGTCCTGTGAAACTTTTTCAGGAATTCCCGAATAGTTTTCCCGCACAAGGTCGATTACGTCGACCGTAAATTGCTTAAACGGCTCACCCGTACATATACATTTGATGATGCAGTTTAAAAATCTCTACGCGTTTTTTCCTAGTGACGCTGCATCTCGCCAAATTTTGCAGCTCAGCCCTGTTTACGAAGAGAGCAGATTGCGGAGAGGGTAGATGTGAGTACAGGACATTTTGAATTTGGATTCAGAGTTGGCTTATTCGGACACATAGTATATATATATATATATATATATATATATATATATATATATATTCACACAACGTATGTATACGCCAAGTTAGAGCGGTATCTATCTACAACCGCCTAGGTATTTCAAATTTGAGGTTTATTCACGGAGTCGCAATTTCGTAATGCCTAAGTTATCCTAAACAAGTATGTGTTAGATTTGCTGTTTGGTTGGTCACGCTATAGACATTTATTTAAATGGAAATGAAATTTTGGTGACATTTGAGGCGTGGAGTCTATAATAGGATATCGCATCATTGTGCCTTACGCAACCACCAACGCGGCTAGCAAAGTAACAAATGAAATAGAATTGTTGTGACATGTGTGAAAAATTGACCTTCCGTAGATCCTATCGTATCCCAAGGGTCGCATCCATTGTTGAATTTCGAAGAGTTAGCAGCAAGAGTAACATCAAAAGCAACTGACAGCGCATACATGGTCCAACGTAGGTGCCCAGGGAGCCAAAGCAAGCAGAACACTATTAGTCATGAGCTACAACCCGCTTGGAAATTCATATTATCTTAGAGACCTGCGCAATGCCACTCAACCATAGAGTCTTGGCAACATTTTATGAAAATAATCTATTTGTTACTCAGACTCCGGGCTGCTACATTTTTGTATAAGGTATTATAAAATTAATAGTAATTTAACACATACACGTAATATATTATTGTAATATTTGTGCTTAACATGCAAAACATCTTACTTACAACAAAATAACTTACATCTAAAACTTGTTTTGACACACTAAAGTTGTACCACAGATGTTCCACCATTGATTGTACCAGATTTTTAGTAGGTTTAAGAATCCTACATTATCCAGATCACGGGATGAGCATTAAAAATGTTTGTTCCTGGTCTCCATAAAAACGAATATTTGTTTCGATATTCGAAAGTCGATTCTAGTATGTCGTAAAACTCTATTATTTTGAAATAATTGATATTATATATAAAGTTAAAGGAAATTGTTTTATGTGTGCGATGGTGCTGATTTTAATAACCATAATTGTTAGCACCACAAAAGCCGTTGCGAAATATCTATATTTTCCTTACTATTTGTCCGCACGTTTATGTTCCTCATTGCGGATCTCCCATGTATCCATTTATCCATGTCAACTATTTCTTTTTTCCAACTACATATACGCCCAAAATACTCGTCGTTTCCGAATTTCACTGAACCTGCAATTTCTTAACGAGTATTAGGTCACCTTAAAATACGTCAAGAATGATTATCCTTTAGATTATTGGCAACATGAAAATCCTCGTTAGGAGGCAGAAAAGAGGTGGAAAAGAAAATGACTTTACGATAGTGGCGGGTCGTGCGGAACTAAACGCCGGGGGAGAGTATGTGACTCAATTCAGCTTGCGCGTGCTACCTACTAATAAATATCTTTCCCACCCTCTCCTGGTTCGGAATTATGAATCATTTCCTCTAATCTAGAGGGCGGATTTCTCGTGATACGCTCCTGAAGCCTCTTGTCAATCTACAAGCACGTTCCGAGCAGGGGTTGAGTCCTGCACGGGGGGTGCTCACTGGAGGCCCAGTGCTGAATCGTGACCGGCACTGATACGTGAGTGTTTATACCAGGTTTTAAGGTTGTTGATTAGGCCTCTCTCGTCTAGGTTCCCCTGGAGCCACCAGTGGTTGGCTGAACCGCACGCCTGTCGAGAAAGTGCTCTCGTGCCTGAAGTATTATCATGCAACCTGCGTTTGCTGCGCTCATCGGCAAATATGTTTTGGGGCATCTGGCAAGCAAGTGCCAGGAAGACGTCCGTCGAGACAGCCCGGTATTTGCGCGTGACTCGTATGGCCATCGCTCAGTGGGAGCTGCGTATCTAAATGCGCCATCTTTTTGCTGTCCGTGGCGCCATATGGCCACGGCATACAGAACAATTATCACTGCCACAGCCGTTATAGCGGCCGCCTAGCGCGCGTTGCGCCTTTCTCGTGCGCGAGGATGCGTGGCAGGTTGGCGGAGATCTTCGTAACCCTTTAAGTGATGCTCCGAAAGTGTGGCAGCCCGATGAGGCCTGTATCTAGCCGGGTACGGCCGGGTAACTTGCCTCCCATGTAATAGTCAGCTAATACCATGAGATACCATGATAATAACAATAACGTCAAAAGCTCCTGCAAGCTTCAAGGATACCTGCCTAGTGAGTCGGCGGCCGATTAGGCAGAAGACCTCGGTCTTCCGAGCGGACAGCTACGGGTAGCTGTCGAACATCCACCCTGTAGAGCACTGCGTTCGTTCGCGCCCCCAGCACTGCCTAAGTTCGTGAAGTCTCCACTACCGTCGGCATAGGTGATTATTTGCATTCTGTTTGGCAGTATATACAGTCTGTCTAACCGCATGAGTCTGTCTTACTGGCAGTATATACATTCTGTCTGGCTGTATATACTCCAAAAGACCGGCCCGAACACAGATCCTCCCCTTCACGGACCTCACCGCTTGCAGAAGGCGCACCTCATCGTTTGCCGAAGACGAGCGCGTATTGAGATACAAAGAAAGAGCCTGTCTCTGTTCAAGCCGGTGCATGAATGCAAGCCAATTCGTTCATATTGTTATTGAGTATTGCAGAGGGCAGAGGGAACGCGGCATCTATCTTAGGCGCCATGAAGTAAGATAATTCTTTAAAAAAACTTGCGATAATATAATCAGACCTTACAACTATAACATTGTTTAACATGCAATAAAAAGTACAAATTATCATAATAATAATAGTAGCTATTATTATTATTCTTATTATTATTATTGTTTTTTACTGTTATCCAATAATTTCGTGTCGGCCCATAGCGCCCATAGTATGGTGGAAGCCGCGTTTTCTCTACAAACAGCCAATGACATCTGCTATAAATACGTCTCTTTGCGTTGGTCGCCCGTATAATCCTCTATACGTTTATTCCATTATTATCATAATTATAACCATAATTTTGGGGTGATCTTTGTTAGATGTATTCTTCTCTGTGTATCTTCTCTTCTTTCTTATGTAGAGGTTGTGAATGTCGAACAAGAAAGTACGTAGAAGATAGAAAAAATGCGGCACGAGTTTGTAGATTTACTGCAATGAATGCAGTCACGCGTTAGTGTTGCGAAAAACGTTAGAGTTAAGGTTAGTAGATCGTGAAAAAACGATTGCATAGGGTACATAAAGGGAGGCAAAGACCGTCTCTGGGTATATACTTACGTGCGTTTGAGAACACAAAAAGCATGCGTTCAACAAAAAGGAGCATTACTTTTAAGAAGCAAACTGATTGACCAAGCACAAGGTTCTTGTTCATACTGATAATCAATCTTGAGAGTCGAGATAGGCAGGCCTGGCTCTTATAGAAAGACTATGCGAGTGAAGAGGCAAGGAAAGGCCCAACAGTTAAACTTCAGGCTGTTGTTCCTCTGGATTATGCGGAGAGCTGTGACCAATCTGAACAAGACCGATAAGGCTTATTAGTGAAATATATTGGTTCGGAGTGTGGAACACACTGACATGCAGCGCAGAGGCATTACGTCTGAAACTCGTGAGATCGGACGGAAATAAGCGTTTTTGGCAGACTAAACGCCCCTGCAAAGCGGCGATGCGTCGCGTTAGAGCGAGCTACAAGCTATGACTATATCGAAAAAGCTGCAGATACACGGGCAGTTTTTTTACGGGGGCTCTCGAGAGCCGTCCTTGCCGCGGACGCTCCCAGCAAGTATATATGACAGCTGCAAACCTTCTAAATAAGCCTTGTCTAGTAGATAAGGAACCTGTCGAAACCGTTGGAGAGGGAAGTAGTAAAGTGGTAAGGCTCTCACGGATACGAACAAAGCGCTAGAAGAATAACGCAAGTGGGCAATAAAAGGGCTTGGGTAGCGGAAAACGTTCATCTCCAATATCTAGGCCGACTGTGGGAAGCCCGGAACAAAGTAACAGAGAAAGAGATTTGGATGCAATATACAGAAATACGAAGAGAAGTTTTACAACGACAAGAAGTTTAAACGTCGAAAAATGTTTCTGACTAGTAGTAGCAAAGCATATCTATTATTTGCCTCTTTTAATGTTTTGTTATAGCCAATAGGACTTGGTGCGATCGCACGGGGTCGTGTGCGGAATCTCTGCACGGGTTTGCCACCTTTGCCATAATCCTTGCTTACATCTTATTTATCCAAGAACGTATAGAAGAGATTCATTTGTTCGGAAATCGATAAGAGCAAAATGAAATTATTGCATATATATATATATATATATATATATATAGGCTTTCCGTTTTGCACTTTTCCATTGACAGCATGTTATGGCGGAGGTTAACTACGACAAAAAATGTTGTGAGTCGTGGTCCTTTATTTCAATACGCCGCATAGTGGGCGGATAACGAGCACTTATATCGTGTGTAATCGTGTGAGTTGAACAAAAGTACGTCGTCTTATCAATATTATTATAGTATGACAAAATATTTCATATTATTATTATTATTATTATTATTATTATTATCGTCATTATCATCACGAGTTGATGGTGGTAAAATATATAACTCTTACCTAATTACCTAACCCAATGTTTAGTTCACGCCTATTCACACGGATATATTTGTGTATTGGGCATACACGTATACTCGTGAAGCTGACGTTATAATTGGTTCAAATAGCGTTGAGATGACGTTATAATTGGTTCAACTTCTAATGATCGTAATTGCATGTTTCATCATTAACGTTACCATCGTCATCCTGGCCAACGACAAAGCGCTATCCAAACCGCATTTCTTGTAGCCTAACCTCGTGGTCACTACATTGCCGCTCCTTGCACTTCGAGCACGACATGTGGATTTGAAGCAATGCGTCAACACTTTTAATTTGTATGTCATGATCAAATTTAGAGCAAATCAAACACGACGAAGCTGCGTACCTAAGCTTCGAATTGCCGTTGATCGTTGCGGTGGCATACTTGCTGTTGACGGCCAGAAAGCGAATTGAAAAGTGCACATATATATTTACATGTATATATATATATATATATATATATATATATATATATATATATACATACATGTATATGCACTTCTTATGCACTTCTATCTGCCTTCTATCCGGCCATCTCATGGCCATTGTCACATGGCCGGTTTTGTCATCACCACCATTACTACGATCACCGCCATGCTGTGCGCTGAAACGTGGTAATGGCAGGCTGGCTGGCTGGCTATCCACACCAACCAAAATACAACACGATACCTTACCCTGTCGCCCTGTCAATGTTGGTGGTCAGCCATTGGGTCGGGCGAGCCAGCGATAGTTTGTAGTCACGCCCAGTAGCTCGGACGCGTGCTGGCGGAGTCCCTGCTATGCGTATAGTAGGACGCGAGCTACGACATTCGACAGCCGTCTTCGTCGTCGGCTTAGCGGCTTTCGCGCTTTTCTGGCGGCGCGGCCACGGTGAACGTCTTCGCATCGGGTCGACCGATGCCTTCTGGCCACACCCAGATTGGCTCGCCAAAGTGAGAGGCAAGTTGTCCCCAGCTCACCCCTTCTACCCGACGGCACGAAACACTTTCGACGTTTCGACGAAAGCCTTTGCGTTGCTTTCGGAAAGCAAGCTGACTGGGACAATGATTCGATGTATGTAGAGAAAGCCTCTGTTGTGGAAGGAGGTGGTTGAGCTCACACGCAAAACGCAATTCGTTCGTGATGCGGCTGAGGTGTCAGCACGAAACCATACGAAGGGGTTGGCAACCCCTTCGTATGTAACCACTTCAACCCCTTTCGTACATCAGCGGGAAGCCACGAAACGATTTAGGTGCAGAGGAATAGAAGAGAAATTACACGAATTAGTTAATTAGTTAAAACTGAGTCTAATAGGGCCCACAGCGACACATAAATCGCACACCGCCGGCTGCCGAATGAGGACGAAGGCAAATTGAGACATTACAATGATGTGAATGAAGTGGCCTAAGGTTACTCATCTACTCTTGCTTGTGGTATCTCGTAAGAACGCCGACGAAGAAACTAGAAAGGACATACCAACGCGTCAACGCAGTGCTATAAATGCAGATAACTAGAACAGCTAGTGGTGAAATTTATAGACTAGTACTATGTTGACAGGGGAAAACAAACCTTCCACGCCACCCAGGTCTTGACGGGATACGAAGACATTCAGTCCTACCTGTTCAGGATCGGGAAGGCTCCCAGCCTTACGTGCGCCCACTGCGGCGATGGGCTCGAGCACACCCCAGAGCACACGATTCTGAGGTGGCCCGCATGGGCAGAGCAGCGTGCTTCCGCTACGTTTTCAATATTGTATACGCTGGGAGAGGACCTGCCCAGCATCTGCAAGCTAATGCAGGAAAACCTGCCCCAGGCTAGAAGCGACGACATTTTTTAGAAACGTACTCATGGCAAAAACTACCGCAAATAACCACCGCACGGCATGCACCCCTCAGGCCTCCGGGGAAAAAGCTGGCCACGAGTAGACTTTTACCTCCTCCGATTGTTTGAAGTACTTGCACATGCAATTCCCGGTCGATTGGGAGGATGGGGAGATGACTGGTTTTTAGTGGGTTAGAGCCCCACACTACCGGCCCACGCTTTTTAGACGCGTTTCCTGCAGTAGTGTCCGCATGTGCAGACCGCATTTTTCAGTTACTCATCTAAAAAAAAAGATATGTATATATGTCGACAAAAAAGGAAGTTGGCAGGTAGTCAACGTGCAATACACAAATGTATGTATGAGTTGAATAGAAAAATCACAGAATACAAGCATTTCTTAATTCTTAAGGTAGTAGAGAGCCACAGTAGCGCAAGTTTACAGTCTCACTTGAGCACAGTTTCTGTAAACAGCGAGCAGCTCTTGAGCGCAATGTGCGCTCACGACCGTTCAGACTATGTACTACGTCCTTTGTACGAACTGAGGGATTATCATAATAGCAATACTCCGCAAGATAATTGAGATCTCCGACTAATGCAGCCTCGTTATGAATGACGAGCATGACGTAAGAATAAGTAAAGGCGGACTAGTATATATAGGCGAATGTAGTATTGCCTTAGCAAGCTACACCAGCAATGTCGCAGCGAAATAGCTTGGGCTTTTTTTAGATCACGCTACTTTGCTGCAAACATATACAAAAGCAAATATACTGCTTACAAGATGCCGTGTTGTCGAACCGTGCTTTGTCACTAGCACTTTCAGTATGTTAAACCTATTTGCGACCTTTCTCTAGGCAACGAAAGATGAGTGATGATGAGTTGCAGATTTGTGTAAACGATCTACGACCACTTTATAACAGACAAAGTCGAAGTCCCGTAATGATAATGATGACTTTTGCGTGACTAAAAGTTTAGACTGTTGTTTTCCGCTAGGAGAACGACGAGCGTCACAAGAAGTTTGTCTACTGCTAACGTGAAATGTCTCAAAGGAGTCGGAAGCCGAGCGTATCATAACACGTTACTACTACGGCAATCCCTACGACGCACAATAAATCAGCTAAACGTATAATAAATGTATGATATTATTTTACAGATATCCTAGAGTGAACAATGGTGCTACTCTTCATGCGTCCGACGTCTGTGCCACAGGCCTTAAGGCCCATTGCGAACGTCGATACATGTTTTGTACTGAATATATGTTAAATAAATGTGTATGTTATAATTTAAAAAAAACTCTAACTGTCACTTAAAGGGGTGTACGGCGCATATAGTGTACGGTGGTCCATAATGTAACATATTGTAAAGAGAATCAAAATGTGACACAATTATTTGATAAAAGCGTAACTCTACAATGAGGTAGGCGGTGGAGGGTGACTAGATTTGTGCCCGCATAGCAATGCACCATGCAGACAGACCGTTGATCAGCTCCACCCAAGCCACAGTTTCTGGATGCTACGTGTCCAATAAATATTATTACTCTGGAAGAACCAGGTGTCGATTATATTTTGTTAGTAAACTGTACGCTACTTAACACCGATAAAATGAAACAGTGTAGAACAAATTAAACAGTCGCTTTCTACGTTGTACATTAATACTCCGTAATTCGGGAAAGTTTTTGGACCCTGAATAATTTGCTATGCGGAACCTCACTATTAGGGATACACGGCGTATTTTATCGTATCCGCTGAATGAATATTAAACATTTTAAAACGAATTTAACGTCAGTGCACGTCATGACGGTGAATTGCGATCGCGAATATTCATGCTTTCAAGTATTAAACGTAGTTTATTAAACGGAACCGAATTTTACAACGCTTGAGTTTTCGGTAGAAAATTAGTACAATTAATCCGCACATTTTGAGTTAATGCACAAAACAATCCACTTTTGCGCAAGTATTATTTTTCTATTACAATCGATTAAACAAAAAAGTGGAGCCGGTAACCTCATACAACATGTACAATGAAAGTGCCGTACATATCAAACTGCACATTGCACAAGAGTAGAGGCATATAAATAGCATCACGCGGCATCACATGCATGTATGACACTAACCATATGCGCGTATATACATATAATACACATACAAGAAAGCTCGTATACGAATACATTACCACCGCAACATAGTAGCCGACCTCAAAAAGACTGCAAATCACCAGCACCATTCAGCAAGCGATTTAGAAACCATGGTTTATGTCGCGAACAAAGAGATGCACCATAGGTGTCCGGGTCCCTGGCAGATGACACGCAACAGCTTGGTCATTAGACTTCAAAGATTAAAAAAGGCACTACTAGAGCTGTTGCACGCATTGACGATCTACTAGGGATGAAAACGCGGACCAGACCTTTTTAGGTTTTCTAGAAAAAAAACTCTAAGTACATCGTACTTTTGAGGCCCCACAGAAGATTTCATCTTGCCGCTTCCTTAGATGATAACATCACAGCACAGCACCGGTCAAGGCTTTGTCCATTAGAAGTTGACCCTCCGTAGGAACAACTGTAAACTTCAAGCGATGCAGTGCACACATCACTGCGTAGCACATTTGTGGTGTTTTTTTCAAATGAAGCCACCACTTGGTATTCTCCTGGAGAATGAGTCTCGCACATCTAGTAGCAATTGAGATAGCGCGACAGATTGCCGTGCCAGGAGTACAAGAAAGCTGTCGTGCCATCACACTTTTGAGACGAACAAAAACCATCATTATTGGTGTAACTAGCATTAACAAATTAATCCGAAGCTGTTAAAAATACCAACTACACTTTTACACATTAAGGAGTGACTGGCGTAAGTCTGCATCAAAACTTAATTTGCTGACTAAATTAATCTGCTGACTCACATCGAACCATTACGTCGTACAAAAGCAAGTGCGACTGTTGAACCAAGGGGGAGAGCCCTAGATGTCTATAACGTTAAATTGTAATACATTCGAAACCCAAACTTCTATATAGCCGAATCCTGTGAAATCCCTATACCAACGTGCCGCCATGAGGACTGAATCCGCCCAGCTCCAACTGAGCGATAGAAACAGTCCAGATGAGTGAGGATAGAAGATACAACACGCTATGGTGTCTGTCGTATCGGGACATCTACATGTTTACACGCGACTAGCCTCCCGCGCTCGGCAGCTTGACATTGCTTAGCTTCACCACTCTACAATATCTTAGTTTTTATATCGTACATACTGTATTGTAGACATATCTCTCTCGTTGTGCAGTGCTATGGTCATACATATACTTTGCCATAAGTCGCTGGACTGTCTTATTTTGCATGCTTAATTTAAGCGGCTGTGTGATTCTGGTCAGGCAAGCCAAACGAGTTAGGGGCGAATACGTTTTAGATGTATCTCATCACTACTCCTCACTCCGTGCGTAGATTCGCAAATGCGTGATGTCCATGGCAGATATTTGCAATAGTCTCGCGGGCGCTTGTGAAATAGCTGTTTTCGCCGGCTAGTAATTATCAGCCTCGAAATTCCACAGAAGTCAATGCAAAGCATTACCCTAGACAACGCACTAATACTAAATATGCGTTAAATTTGTAGAGGTTGCGCTCTGCCGAACGGACGAAATGCTGGATCGAGCTTTGGAGTGAAAGTTTAAAGGAATTTAGCTACGCTTGCAGAGATCGTCTATGCATTGACGATCGACCAGCAGGGCTATAATAGAGCTAGACTGCGTATCAGACAACAAAATAGAGGGCAAGTGACCATTGATTGTGAGCTTTCACTGTGTTATTACCGGGATAGTGTGCAACTGAACAACAAAACAGAAACGAACATGCATAGAGCAAGCATACTAGAAGCTAAAACTAAATTAGCGTGTGGACATGTATATATATTGCAGACACGGCCGAGCAAAATGTCCAGAATGGTTACAATTGTTTGAAATTGTGCAACTATGGAAATTTCAAGCTCAATGAAGAGAGGCCGTACGGAAAAGACGGCCTCATAAAAAGAAAACCTATATATATATATATATATATATATATATATATAGGTATACATTTGTTGAACAAATTGTTTAACAACTAGCTTAGAGGTTTTAATGTCTGTGGACGACGTCAACGCCTCCGTTGTATGACAACGGGCATTTGCAAAAATTGCGCGCCACGGGTTCCGAGCTATTTGCCGCCTGCCGAGTTGGCCGTATAGTTTGGATTTCTGTGGGCGGATGCGTTGACCGTGGTAGGCGGCTTGCTGGTTCCGCTGTCTCGTCATCAACGACAATAACAACGAACGGGACCGTACAGATTCACTGCATGGATAGCGCAATTAACGCCTTAGGCGATTTTCTTCTATTCGCTTCGTTTTCATCGTCATCGCTTAATAGTTAGATCTTATCGCGGTTGTATAAAATCAATGAATTATATATATATATATATATATATATATATATATATATATATAGCTGACGTCATACAGAAAACGAGAAAACTTGCTAGGTATACTTATAATTGCAAATGTTGAGCGAGTGTTATGTGAAAACAGAATTTTTATCAAACGATTGAAGTGACCCAAGCGAATTTTCATCCTCCTAAGGTAGAGCAGTACTGGCGGGTTGTTCGAAATTGCACGATAGTATATTACATTTTAATTTATAAAAACATCTGCTGTTTGCGTTTTAGGCGAACTATCTGCTAACTCTTGAAAACCTTTGTTCGGAAGAAGTTCTATGAAGTCTTTTCGGAGTGCTTGTGCAAACTCTGCGGCCTTTATTATTATTATTAAGTCAGATAGTAGAACATTTTGACGAGTTCTTCGGTTTCCCGCTTGCTGAAATAGTATAGTAGACTTATGTAATCTCATATTTATCATATCACACAAACACGCTCGTACGTCGTATTATTATTATTATTATTATTATTAATATTATTATAATGGTGACAACCCCCTTAATCTTATATATATATATATATATATATATGTATATACATATATATATATATATATGTATATATATATATATATATATATATATATATATATATATATATATATATATATATATATATATATATATATATATATATATATAGGTGATTTAGGGCTCGTTTATTGTTTAGAGGTCCTGCTCTGGATCTCGCTGCTATTTTCTGGTGCGTTTATTGTGTCAGCTTTTGCTCAAATAATGATTTGACACCGCTGGCACCAGCGGGTATAGGATGCGATAGGCCTGGTGCTGTCGTTCTTTAGTAGCCAGACGAAATTCTGTGCTCGATCAGATGATGGGAAACGCCCCAATATACTGCGCAGGGGGGGGGGGGGGGGCGGTAAGGGATGTAGTGATCGCTACGTCTTTCCGATCGCTGTCATTCATGCCGGCACTTTCCGTCATATCAATTTACTCTTTCTTTTAGTTTTCATCCTTTGCGAGACAGTGAAGCTGCCCCGAGGCGACGTTTACGATCGATAATATTGTACTTCACAGCTACCACGCTGTTTGGCTAAAGTCGTCCCAGCGGGTGAGAGCATTAGTGCTGATAGTCCCAGAACAACAGCGTTCGTCGTTTTGCAACATAGTGACATAAATATAGCCCTTTGGATATTGTTAGATCGGAATTTCTATTGGCTGTACCCATCCAGAGCGTCGGCGCTGTACTTGCTGACTTCCGTAATAATAATAATAATAATATACGATACTATTGAGAGTCCGTGTTCGATAACTCGAATAAAGACGGAAATCGGAATTGATACAGAGAAACCAGGGGAGGGCATTTTCTAACGGCTGAGGGTAACCAAACCAATTTCAACCGCTGAGATTAACTAATTTGATTTAGAAGGCTGAGGCTAACTAAGCAGATTTAAACGGCTGAGGTTACTAAACAGGTTTAACAAAACATTAACAGAACGGTCTGCGTCGACTGGTGCTAATACAGGTTACGGTAGGTGCGAAAGTACAAATTTACGTAACTTTAGTTAAATTCAAGTTAATTGGTGTACAGAGAAACGCATGCAAAGGTGAATAACCTACATGGTAGATTATGCTGATGAAAAGAAGCCTGCGAAAATGCTCCGAACCACTCGGTAAGGGCGCAAGGGATGGCCTTATACGCAGAGACACTGAACAGTCTCAAGGATACGGTAGACCGGGGAAACCGGTTTCTAAGAAACGAGTCGGTTCGGTTTCTAAGAAACAAGTTAGTCCGGTTTCTAAAAAACAAGTTTGTCCGGTTTCTAAGAATTGAGTCAGTCTGGTTTCTAAGGATCGAGTCGGACCGGTTTCTAAGAAACGAGTTGGTCCGGTTTCTAAGAAGCGAGTCGGTCCGGTTCCTAAGAAACGAGTCGGTCCGGTTTCTAAGAAACGAGTCGGTTCGGTTTCTAAGAAACGAGTCGGTCCGGTTTCTAAGAAACGAGCCGGTTTCCAAGAAACGAGTCGGTCCGGTTTCTAAGAAACGAACCGGACCGGTTCTAAGAAACGAGTCGGACCGGTTTCTAAGAAACAAGTCGGTCCAGTTTCTTAGAAACGGGCCGGCTTGTTTTTTTAAAAAACGAGTTGGTCCGGTTTCTAAGAAACGAGTCGGACCGGTTTCTAAGAAACGAGTCGGTCCGGTTTCTAAGAAACGAGTCGGTTCGGTTTCTAAGAAACGAGTCGGTCTGGTTTCTAAGAAACGAGTCGGTCCGGTTTCTAAGAAACGGGCCGGTTTCCAAGAAACAAGCCGGTTCGGTTTCTAAAAAACGAGCCGGTTTCTAAGAAACGAGTTGGTCCGGTTTCTATGAAACGAACCGGTTTCTAAGAAACGAGCCGGTTTCTAAGAAACGAGCCGGTTTCTAAGAAACGAGCCGGTTTCTAGGAAACGAGCCGGTTTCTAAGAAACTAACCAATCCGGTTTCTAAGAAACGGGCCGGTCCGGTTTCTAAGAAACGAGTCGGTCCGGTTTCTAGGAACGAGCCGGTCCGATTTCTAAGAACGAGCCGGTCCGATTTCTAAAAAACAAGCCGGTTCGGTTTCTAAGAAACGGGCCGGTCCGGTTTCTAAGAAACGAGTCGGTCCGGTTTCTAAGAAACGAGCCGGTTTCTAACAAACGAGCCGGTTTCTAAGAAACGAACCAATCCGGTTTCTAAGAAACGAGTCAGTCCGGTTTCTAAGAACGAGCCGGTCCGGTTTCTAAGAAACGGGCCGGTCCGGTTTCTAAAAAACGAGTCAGTCCGGTTTCTAAGAAACGAATCGGTCCGGTTTCTAAGAAACAAACCGGTTTCTATGAAACGAGCCGGTTTCTATGAAACAAGCCGGTTTCTATGAAACGAGCCGGTTTCTAAGAAACGAACCAATCCGGTTTCTAAGAAACGGGCCGGTCCGGTTTCTGACAAACGAGTCGGTCCGGTTTCTGACAAACGAATCGGTCCGGTTCTAAGAACGAGCCGGTTTCTATGAAACGAGCCGGTTTCTAAGAAACGAACCAATCCGGTTTCTAAGAAACGGGCCGGTCCGGTTTCTGAGAAACGAGTTGGTCCGGTTTCTAAGAACGAGCCGGTCCAGTTTCTAAAAAACGAGCCGGTTCGGTTTCTAAGAAACGAGCCGGTCCGGTTTCTAAGAAACGGGCCGTTCCGGTGTCTAAGAAACGGGCCGGTTCGGTTTCTAAGAAACGAGTCAGTCCGGTTTCTAAAAAGCGAGTCGGTTCGGTTTCTAAAAACGAACCGGTTTCTAAGACTGACTTTCAGGTCTCCAGCTTCTACAGACAGAGAGCCTCAGCTACCATAGCTATGCATGTGTTAGGTCAATTAGAACACCCACCTCAAAGAGGAAAACTAAAACTAGTACCGTTGCTGTTTAATATAGTGTCGCCGAGCGTACGAAAATGCATTTCATATCAACCTTTAAAAAAATAGCAATAGTAATCGGCGTGTTATCGGGCGTCGGTTTCGACTTTTATCTTTAAACCTCTCATTTACTAACTTAATTTATTTCACAACTCAGTTGCATTATCCTAGGAATACCCGTGTATTGTGATAAACATTTATTGTTGCCTTATGCGACGCCAGCGTCTGTACCAAATTGAGAGGTCGTGCAGGGATTGCCTGCAGTCGTTTGAGAGTTTATTGCGTGATACTTTGTGCAAGTCTCCGAGTAGGTATAGGCTCTGGTCACATGGCTGGTCAAACCCTAGAATGGAGCACACAAAATTATGATAGCCGTGTGCGATATGTCTTATATACACGTGACGACTAGAGCATGTCGAACCAACCAAATGATCTTAGTATCAAAGGTAAATTAGATAGATGATTCTTGCAGACATCTTGCCGTCCGCGCCTCCACTTTAGTATTGTGGCGAACTTTAAAACAAACTCTCAAGTGACCCGTGCCACACTTCTACTTATAGATATAGGGTGTCCGTATACTATAAGATCAATTTCAGGGGTAGGGCTAAGGGCTCGGTGAGAATATCATTTTTGCTAATCGAAAAGGGGGAGCAGAAATGTTTCATATAGGAGTGGGATTCAAATTTTTCTGAGTTGTGATTGTAGGGTAACTCTCACGAAATTTTACAAAATGCACAATTTTAAGTAAGTGCATGACTTAATTGAAAAACCAAGTATACCGGCGCATTTTGAGAAAATTCTACGTTATCTGAAATAACAATAAGTTATTGTTAGTTAAATTGTTATATCATTGTACTTAAGTATGTTCGAACCTTCAGGCCCAAGTTTGCAAATTTGTTCTATTACGTGTGCATAATACGTTCGGATATGTTCAGACGAATGTGCATCTTAATTGAATATTTGTATACCAAATTGGTAAAGCTGGCGTCTGTGGTTGCAAAGTAACTCAAATCTCCCGACGGCCATATCCGAGTGCATACATGCGGCTATTATGTTTGCTTTCTCTGCTAAGCATGTCATTCGTCAAACTTGTAGAAGCTTAGGAAAATATTTATTTTAGTCTAAATCTTGCTCGAACGAATGTCCGTGTGCCATTCAAAGAAAAATGCATCGTCGTTAGTGAAACCGCCATGATGCGAGAACAGACCAGAAGTGGCCGGCTTTTCGTAGTTCTATTGGGCTGCATGGCTATGATTAGAGAGCTCAAGCTGAGTGGTGCGGCAGTTGAGCCATGTGTCCAGGTTAGATGAACGTTCCATTATAAAGTGCAGACGTTTCTACAACGTGTATCTTGATGAGACCGGTTCACAAATGCCGAGAAAACTGACGTGCATTTAATGCATAGTAAAGCAGGCGATACAGGGAGAGCCGCACGCCGGTTGTACGCAAAGCGTTTTCCACACAAGCCTGACAAGAAAATGTTTAAAAGACCACATCGTTTGCTCCGCAAAACTGGATCATTTCACGGCTGGCAATACAACGCTGGACGACCGCGCATAGTGGAGAGCCCAAATACGGGGGCAAACACATTATTGAACAAGTAGTCGCGCGTCTTTCCGCAAGTATTAGGCAAGTGGCTAGAAGTGCCGGCAAATGGTTCCAGCAAGATAGTGCCACAGCACATAATGCTGGTGTGACGAGTGATTGGTTAACAAAGATAGCGAACACGGTAGCTGCATGTATGTACTCCCATCCGATATGGCCATCAGAAGATTTGAGTTACTTTGCAACCATAGATGTCAGCTCTACCAATTTGGTACCATAATGATTTACTTCAGATAAGCATTTGTATGAACGTGTGGCTATGCACGCGTAATATAAAGCTTGGGAGTGAAAGTTTGAGCACGCAAAAATACAATAACAGAATATTGCAAACTTTTCTTATTATTAAAATAAATCCCATTCAAATATAGGCCACAGGCCAATATTTGGTAATGCAGAATTTTCTCCCGAACGTCCCTGTATGCTTTTTTTTTATAGAGCAATACGTTCTCTCACAATCGTGCATTTTATAAACTTATGTCGGAACACCCACCATAAAATCTCAACTTAGAAAATGTTTCATCTCGATCCTATACGAAACATTTCCGCCCATCCTTTCCATTGGCAATAATGATTTTCCCATCGAATTTGGCCATGCCCCAAAATCTGGTTTTAAATTCGACGGACACCCTGTAAATATATATATATATATATTCCGAATTTATGTACGTGTGTATAATAAGAGGGTTTGTTGAACCATTTCATCGAGGGCGCCGTTCTCCAGGCTACTGTACAGGCAAATGACAACAGATGGCGCCGTTGCAAGGAGCAGCGTATATTGATGTTGGAACCCAGCAGCCGAAGGAGAGGCTGGCAGAGTCATATGAGGACGAATGGTCACCATCATTACTGTCTCCATCATCACGGTCAGTAACATTACCATCATTACCAGCAACACTATCCGAGGTAGGTCCAGAGACAATGCGTAGTTTGAGAGTCGGTTGCACCCTACGAAGTAAAACCAGTGACACGCTGCTCTTACTTAACCACGGAATAGACGGGGAACCAACTATATCTATATATACACTCGAAAGAGCTAAGCTTGCGCTTTAAAAATGGCGTGCATCTACCGAGTTATCATCATGGCGTTCATCGCGTAAGAAAGCCCAAACTTGAACTTCATGGCTTTGATTACGCCATTGTCAATATGTCATGTCAACCAGCGTGTGAACACGAAAACATTTGCTTTTTCCTAGTTGTTATAAAGCACAGGCAACATCGCAAAAGCGGCAAAGTCGGAAGCCGGCCAGCTCATTGAAGCCCACCACCCCGGATAGCTCCACCATGCGAAACGTATTCGGATTCTACTAAGAAGAGATGTACGCTATGCCGGCAGCGCTATTTTGATACACAGATGGTCAATGTTGATAATGATGAAGAAGAGTAGCGACGAACATTCACTATGCGCACACTTCGAAGTGCGGATAGCCTCACGGTAGTGGTACCGAGAGTGAAAATCACATCTGTCTCCGACAAGACACATCCTGCCATTCCAATTGCTATACTCTTCCAATTTCGTGCTTCAACTGCGGTTGCTGCTGCTGCTGTTGTCGCTGTCTGATTCCTTGGGGAGTTTCCCCACGACACCCACTTTCACCCGCCAGGACCGTCCCCCGTCGAGCCAGCCAGCCTTAATGCCCAGAGCCTAGACAATATTCGTCCTGCTCATGTCGTCTGTAGCCAGGAGCTCTGGGGTCCAGAAAGACAATGGAAAGCGTCGATACGCGCGATTGCTCTGTTTGCCAACCATTCACTGTGGTCTGGCCATGGGTGGTGAAGCTGTTCAACATGTGTGCGGGGTCCTGTTATTGTCGTCTCGGCTTGGACGTCGAGCCAAATATTAGGTGTTATATATAATAGTGCTACGAGGTCACGCGGATGACACGGCCAGCGATCACCGGCGCGGTTGCTATAGAGAGGCGGCGTGACAGTCAGCTGCATTGAAGACAACGGATGTTCTGCAGCTGCTGTAACGGAACGCTTCCTTATATGAGCGAGTAGATAATCTCATGAGGCCAAGTTGGCAATGTGCAGCAAATATACAGCTGCGGCAGTCGAGGCCATCGGTAAGGCGCGTTTAGCCGTTCGATGGTGAAGGATCTGCAATACCTAGCAAGGTAATCAACCGGCAGAGCGTCACTCCGCTGTTGCACGTTCCCCACTTTCAAAGAACATGCTGCACGCCCGCAGTTTCTCACAGATTTCTCGCTATATATATCTATATATATATATATATATATATCTATATATATATATATATATATATATATATATATATATATATATATATATGTATATATATATATATATATATATGTAATAGAGAGAGTATTTTTGTGCGAATTATGTACACTTAATAGGTAATTCGTTATACTGATGGTCATCTAAGTTATCACTTCGGATAATGTTAATTGGGACACAACCTTCCTTTGGAGTTATACAGTTTAACGTATACAAATTTAAACACAACTGCACAACGTGCGAAAAGTCATTTAAGATTACGTGCATAAAAAGAAAATGGTTCTGGCTTCAACGTAGCCTTTAAAAACTACACGAACGATGGTATAAAATTTATTGTTGCATTTAGCTACCAGGTATCACAGCGATACGCTATACACGACTATGCAGCGATTACGCTACATGTAATACCTTAATTAAGAGTGAGAATATGCATTAGTTGATGCATAGTCTCATTCCAACAGTAACGGAGCTATACGAAGTCCCCTATCGAATCTAGCACTTTGGGACACTGCGTGACGAGGAAGGCCAGCAGGCATACTATTAAGAAAATATCAAAGTCTTGTGTGAGCAAGCAGTGTGTTTGGTGACGGGCATGGACAGTGCAGCCTACATCAACTATATGTACAACTACCATATGCTAGTTCGTTCTATGAACCTTCAACAGGATTTAGCCGTCATTGCTTTTAGATGACTATTTATAGAAAAAACGTTAAACTTCACCCTGGCCATTTTGCAGCATGCGTAATAGTCCCTGTGTGTAGACACTGGCGTGGCAACGTTTAGCATGCATTGTGATTATTCCGATTTTCAAGATAATACACTATCTTGTACCTAAATATAATACTAATAACATATACTCAATAAGAATTGGGATATTTGATCCAAACAGATAAATTGAATATACGTATATACATAAGAATTAGAAGGGCTGTAAGTCGGTTTGGTAAAAAAAAGTATCCGGTTTTTTGACAGCATCAAATCGAGATCGGTTCTTTCATAACAGGTAATGCTTTGTGCGGTCAACAAACTTTCAGTGTTACAGCATAGTAACACTCAGATTGAAGGTGGCAAGTGGCGGCTACAAGCGGAATTTGGTTTCAGTGAGCGGAACCTGCTTGTCAGCGCTTCGAAGCAGGTTTCGTACGTCCGCTATTCATTATGCGCGGAATCTCACTCACAACGGCACCACCATAAGTTATGCTTCGTTATATCCAAAGCCTTGCCCAGACAAGCTCGAACTTTCTAATCATTCTTCTACTTGAGCTAATTTCAACAAAAGTATGTCAAAAAAAATCCTTTTGTCAGATGTGGTCTTAAAGACTACGAATACTGTCCGTAGACAAAGGAGCGGAATTCCAGAGGGCTTGGCTCATTCGCTCAAGCAGAATCGAGCACGTTCTGAGATTAATCGGGCGGCCAAACCCATGTCGCCTTTCCGGTATGATATAAAGTGCGTTGCAAAAAATTAGCAACTCATGTTTTTTTGTGATAATTTCGGTTTGATTTGTTTAAATGGCTTGATTTTAAAGGCATGATGTACACGACGAAACACGAGTATGGTGTTAATTTCGTTGCAATCACACAATCCCTTCATACAAAAAATAAAAAAGTGTGAAAAAACAGTGTTGCAAAATATTAGCAACAATAACGCCTTACGGCGTATTCGATTCTTAGCAGGGCTGTATGACTAATTTGATACTACATATTCTATTTTAGAAACGGGTTTTTCGTCCCTTCTTCTGAATCAAATCGTATATTTGGTCTTTCATGAAGTTAATGAGTTGTTGTAAGTACAAAAGTGAAATATTAGTCCATGCTTGCTGGGCAGCTTCTTTGAGGTCCGACAAATTATCATATTCTCGACCATTTGCGTAAATCTGCTTCACCAAATGTCCCCAAAGATTTTCGATGGGATTCAGGTCTGGACTCAATGCCGGCCAGTCAAAAAGTGGCACTCCTTGTTTTTGAAAAAGGGCTATAGTGCTAGCCGAGGTATGAAACGTGGCGTTGTCTTGTCGAAAAACTGCGTCAGGTCCCCCAATTCTTCTGAAATGGGCTTCTAACTGGGAACCGACGATACGCTGGTACTTGTCGGAATTGTTTAGGCCCACAATCGCGACTAGATCAGACTTGCCATTATTTCCAAACGCGCCCCAATATTTTACAGAGCCACCACCGGCCACACGTTTCGAGAACCATTTAGGTTCCTTCCGTAAGTCGTGCCAATAGTACTGACAGCCGTCAGGGCCATCGAGATTAAATTTCTTTTCATCCGAGAAGACGATGTTTTTCCACTCGTTATCCTAAGTTTGGTATCTATGCGAAAATGAATGCCGTGCGACAATGTGCTTCGGTTGCAGTCGCGGCATAAGCCTCATTTTCGCGTATCGCACGTTTTTGTCAGAACTTAACACTCGGGACACTGTGGATCGGTGCACTGGCACTCCCAAAGTAGTCCTGATCCTGAAGGGAGACATTTGGTCATGAGTAGCCAACTGTATGATCCTACGCCGATCTCGAATAGTCAAAACTGGCTTACGCCCACTGTTAGATCTGCACCTTTGGTTCACTCCAGGGTGTGAGAACCTGCTGATGGTACTCTTATGCCGTCCTAATCTGGTTGTTACTGTATGACCGAGCTCAGCATATGCCTTATTTCTTGTCTTTTCGTTATCCGAGAGATCCTTTGTACGACCCATGGTTTAAACATACGCTTCGCTATTAGTTCGGCACAACGACGTTTTTTGTATGAACCGATTGTGATATTAAGACGAAATTAACAACATACTCGTGTTTCGTCATGTTCATCATGCCCTTAAAATTTCAAAACGTTCAAATAAATCCACCCGAAATTATCACCAAAAAACATGAGTTGCTAATTTTTTGCAACGCACTTTATATATATATATATATATATATAAATGCGTCTGCTTGTCGCTCGGTGGAACAGTGCGGCCTCGTGGGTGGTGCGAGCACCGAGCAAGTAAAGCCAGCAAAACTCGTCATTATGTAAGTAAGGGCAGTAACGCAACCAACGCTAGTTCCGCCAGCTGGTCTAACCGTACTGACACGATACACGCCCGGACAAGGGCACCGGGAAAGGAACGGACACATGAGGATTCGTCTAACTTCCTTCCATGCTGCGGAAGGAACATGTTGTCTTTGGTCATGTCGTGGTAATGCTATTGTTGTGTTCGCCTTTCTGTAGCGCCAACGCGCCATCTGCTGCTTGTGAACAGCGCACCGTGACAACCTGTCTCAAATTTCTAACGAAGGATTAAGTCGGATTGAATTTCTTTCCGTCAGTTCCTGCACAAAAAGGGACTGGCGGCAATGGACCAACTTCCCTTCGAAACAACGTGCCTCTGGACACCTCCCGGCAGTGCAGTCTAAAGACTTGCCTTAATTTGCGCAGGCCTCTCCTCGTTGGCAAACTACGGGAAAATGTCTCATTTCATTAGCTCAGCGTCCCAGGAGGTTCGCTCCAAGATTGGACGAAAGCCGAAAAATAAGACTCAATAAGAGGCACAGACTATATATATATATATATATATATATATATATGGAATCCTAATAAGCTATGATGACTTTCACGCCATCGGAAATCCTTATCATGTGAGCATGAAGTCATCCAATCTCATGGGGCAAGTAAACCAAAAAAAAATATTTATATATGACACTGGATTGACAAATCCCGGTACTTTGATATTTGAAATATTTAACCGACACTATTAAGGTTTGTTTACTTCAATAACCGAAGAAAACGTTACAAGAGTTTGTGATATCGTACTCAAAAATCGCCGAATTACTATCAAGGAAATAGTTGAAAAATTATAGACATCCCATGAATTATTGTAACATACTCGACCAATATTTCATGCGCCGGAAGAAAGTTGAAGTTTATACAGAGCAGATCCAACACTAAGGTTCTTTTCACTGTTTTTTTTTAATGACAAGGGAATGATATTTTGATACGATAGCAAATAAAATATAATATGTTTGGGCAAAAAAGGAATAAACTTAAACACATTTTTTGCCACACGGTTCTATAGTAATTACAATGGCAATTTTTTTAGAAGATTACTCGAGAACCTCCGGCGCAAGAGGTCTGAACTCTTGGATTCTCCATCACGACAGTGTGAATTTGAATTATTTGATTAGATTTCAATATTTCTACAACCTCCCATTTGCGACTTTCCACAATCCCTTGAGACTTATTTTTAAGCCCGCGGATAAAAAAAATAAGGAGCAACATTTTGAGACGATATAGGAGATAATAAAAAATAGCAGGAGCAACTCAGCTCGATCCGAAAGACACGTTTAAAAAACTTTTTTGAAGGGTGGGAATAAAGGTGGCACACTGTGCGGCATCTTGTCTGTGAAAATTTGCTAAACAATTAGCTGTACCGTCTACAGCTTGTAAAAACAAGAACGTCACTACCCACGATATAGCATTTTATTAAAAATTTTAATATATCTGTATTGAAACATAATTTTTTTTAATATCATAAATACTCTTGGTTTATAATACTTTAGAGATCTCACAATATTTTTGAACATCCCACAATAATAGCTTTAACTGCCACAGCAAGGGGCCTTACCGCAGATTGTGTTTTGCCAAAAAGCCGATAAGCGTTTTTTTGTTATTATCCTACAATTGTCAGCAACTAATGTTAAACCTTTTTTCATGCGCAAGCCGCAGCTGTACATATTGTATATTAAAAAATCTCAATTAACTGTTGGGAGTAATTCTTCACATCGTTAGATGTAAGATGATGACTCTGAGACCTGCTGTATGTACAGCCTAGACTCTTGTCAAGAGAAACTCACAATCATGGTATTTAATTTACTTGCCACAGTGATGGTGTAGATAAATATATCTCTTGTAGACTACTGATGAGTCGTTCCAAGAAGCATAGCAGCCTACTGCGGCTGAGCGTACTGTGCATAAACTAAAATTAAAATGTTCGAATTCTGTATTGAAAAAAAAATATTAAAAAAAACAAATAAAAAAACACAAATGTATATATAGATATATATATACATTTGTGTTTTTTTATTTGTTTTTTTTATATTTTTTTTCAATATATATATATATATATATAAAGCACCCCTACTATCCTGTATGTGCGTTGTCTTCTTTATTGAAATCACTATTGTTACTGCATCGTGACGGCCCGGCGGCCGAAAAGGTTAACATCTCGCATATTTATGTTGGGGCACGGTATAACGCATATGAGGCGCGGCGGCTATACCAGAAGCATTTTCCAAATAGACGCTTACCTCGTACTGACACGTTTGTGAGCATTTATTGTCACGTACGTGAAACTTGGTCGTGCCATGGCCCTCGGTACGACACTGGCAGACTGAGGACGGCAAGAACTCCAGCCATGGAAGCAAACGCAGTAGTCCAGAGACCTCCGGCAAGCATAAGGGGCGTGGTTCGAATGCCTCTGCCAAATGTGTATAGTAATTCGCACGAGCACTTTTGGGCAGCTACTGTAGTGAGACAATGAATAGTGTGTGTTTCTTTAGAGGTATGACGAGTGATTAGCGTGATCTGAGAAGGCCATTTCTGCACGCATTTAATCTCGACATGCTCGTCGAAAAATCTAAATCACTCGCATCTTCATAGGTTTGGTACCAAAACGATCGTCATGAAATCGTCGTAAAATTATCATCATGGGATCGCCATTGAAACACGCATTTGTCTAAATGTGTTCGTTTTGAGCGATGTACATGATCGTAGTGTTATGATTTTAAGGCATTGGACGTGAAAGCTAAGAATAGAACTTTAATTTTTAAACGATTATGTCGCCTTTTCCAGTCGGCATCATACTCCTTTAGACGAAGCAGGATTTTCTCACGAACACGACGGCTTATTAGTTTCTCTATAGAATGACTGGTTGCCTTGTAATCACATATGTTGGGCTTCCAAGTCGGGCAGTAAGACCAGTTTCACGGATTCTAGTAAGTTTACTCTCACTCCGAAACAAGACTTCTCTGAGACCATGTTCCATTGGAAAAACATTTTCGTTAACGAGCTCTGCAATAATATTCTACACGGTCTCAAAAATATGTTGGAAAACTGCATATATATGTATGTATATATACATACATACCTTTTTTTACCACAATTTTATTAAGGCGAGCACTGCCGAGTGTGCAAACGTATTGTAAATGATTAATAAATCATCACAATATTTTCTATATATATAAATAGACAAGGGCGATAGCCTTTCCTGCAAAATTATCTGAGTAGTTATAGTTGTTTGAATTTATGTAATAATGGAAATTTCAAGCTCAATGACAAATTATTTAACTGAAATAAATTTGCCGCCCGGAGAAGACCAGCCATAAAAAGCCATAAAAAAAATTTATATTTCTAGGACACCTTTTTATTGCAACTACTGCTTCTACTACTACTGCTAATACAAGGAACGCCACGTCAATAGAAGAAGCTAAAATAGCGCCTAACTAGCAAGTTTTATAAACATATTGAGGGACTTGATATGGAGGGCGGGCGGAAGAACTATGAACGTCGGTGACACCCTGACCAACGCAGATGCCTAGCCCTCACAAGAAGAAGAAGCCGTGACTACGTTTTGGCTAGCGTTTCGGTGTCCAGTATCGGCCGCGGTTAGTCAAACAGCAAATTAGCGGCCGTCAGCCGCCTCGTCCGCCAGTCATCGACACTGAGATGACAGCTCTCTTCGATTTCCTCTTCGTGGTCGCTCTGTCCCTTTTCCTCCTCCTTCTTCTTGCCCGACCTGATTTCCTCATCCCAACCTCATCCGGTTGGTTTTTTCATTCTCGTGTCGCGTGCGGACACCACCAATCACCAGCAGACAGCTCCACCATGTAACCGACACCAGGGAGCGTTGTTGTTGTTGCTGTCGCCGTTGTTGTTGTCGCTGTTGTTGTTGTCGCTGCTGTAGTGGTTGTTGTCGCTGCTGTAGCGGTTGTTGTTGCTGTTGTTGTTGTTGTTGCGGCTGCCCTGATTGTTGTTGCGGCTGCCCTGATTGTTGTTGCGGCTGCCCTGATTGTTGTTGCGGCTGCCCTGATAGTTGTTGCCGCTGCCCTAATTGTTGCTGTTGTTGTTACTGTCGCCTTGTCGTGGCGCGTGCTCTTGGTGCCAGCACGCACGATTAGTCGTAGTGGGAGCTCTACGCTCTCGGCGATGCCGAACAGATAAGACTTGCATGCCCAATCCCGTAGTCGTAACAGATGCGATTACCGCCCATCAGTAACTCAGTCGGCGGGCCGTGGCTCGCGCTCATCAAATATGCCGACAAGTCAGAGATTATCAGATGCTCGCACCTTTGCCTCTGCCGCCGTATTACGTCGCGGCATTCACACGTTCCTGTCCCCTTCGGATAAGAATAGGCAAAAGGCTATTCTTATAGAAACAACGACACTATGACCTTGCCGCAGATGACACTCTAGATGTGTTTGGTGTACGCTCAACTGGCACTGCTTTTTGCCGTTAACGGTTCTCCGCAGTGCAATAGATAATGCGTGAATTTGACATGTACTTAGTTATAGAGCAGGATAATACTTGTATAAACTTTATTTGCAACTTAATTGGTGTATATTTGTGCATAATTTTTAAACCTTTCTCTCACTCATTATAGAGCAACAATTTGCTGTAATATTTATGATGCGTAGTTAGTTCAGGTAATATACTACATGAAGTATAAGTGCTCTTAGTATTATCATAAGAACAACTTACGTCAGAACCAAAGCTGTTTTTATGATAGCTAACGACGATGGTGCACTGCACTTGTTAATTCTTATATTTTAGGTGGCTTTAAAGGAATTTGTTAAATTTGGTCATCGTATTTATTCTTTTCACTGACTCCTGATTTTCTGACGGCCTATGTTCCACTAATGGTACAGACGGAGTGCTCCCCAGACGTTCTGACATAACACTGCTGATCATCTGATGAGAACCCCGTATCACATGAAAATAACGTAAGGCAATGCATCAACCATGCCTTGTTAAAACTCGGAGTAGGTGCATACTGCACGCGCTTTTCTAGTGCATCTAGGTAAGCTTTTTAAAATGATTAGTATTGAACTCCAAAACAAGGCCATTCAATTCGCACAAATGGCCTGAGGCACAATCTAAGTTATTTCATGTTTGAGTCCTATCGACTGCCAGGCAGCGCGGATACACTATTTTTATCGCGCTTTTAAAACAACTGGTTCAACGTTTAATGCCTAACATTCGGTGTTTCCTTGCGGTTATAGGGCATTTTTGTGCGGTCTGTAGGGAATTGTTTAAATAAGTGTGTCGGGTGTCGCAGGAATCTTTGCCTCTTGTGCAGTTGAGCTTTAATATTATGGTGGCCTTAGACGTCATTAATTTGTTCTCGATATTTTTAGTCCGGGCCCGTCGCCGTTGTCTCCTCGCAATATTTCATACTGGGGGCAAGTTCCCATTGAAAGCAGCTAACTAATGCCACGCCAGTCGGCTTGTCAACTCTGCTTAGCAATGTGGTATATGGAGATTTATCGACGAGGCCGGATAGCGGAAACGAACTCGTCTGCCTCTAGGGTCTCGGTTGGTTTTTGTTACGTTTGTCCGATATGTCAGTCCCTTGAGAACCGTCTACGAAACCTCCACAAGAAAGCTTTAAGAAGACAGCCTAGAACTATGTCACCGGCCCATGTATCCTTAACTCATTGGTTCTCTTTTGAACAAGCGTGACGTTTAGAATCGGACCGGCCTCCTAGTTCAGACCATCGCAAATAACAGCAAGATATATACCGCACGATCTCTGATCTGTACTGTGGGAAACCTGTGAAGACAAAATCCGAATTAGCCACTTTGTTGGGTACGTCATGCTGACAGGATGGGGGATGCCGGACGGAGCTAAAGTTAAAATAATCACACACAATCTGCCACATCGTACAACTTCCGACTACAGCTATAAAAAACGCCTACATTTTCCTTTCTGATTTACTGGCCTTTAGATTATGATACATAGACAGGGCTAATGATACGTAGACGCGCGTTACAAGCGCCATTGGCGCTTAAAAGCAACGACAAATATTGTACCAACTAAAACACGGATTGCGTCAATATTTAGCGCATGCAATGGAACGCACACAATATCATCAGACACAAATGCACTGTCAGCTGGTGGCAACCCAATACATTACGGGTCGCGATACTGAGTCTGTGCTTCATTGTAAATCTGCATTTTCTCAAGTTGTCTTACTTACTAGATTTGTTGGCTACTGGTAAATGCCACTACCTTTCGTCACAAATTGGAATTGTAGAATCTTTCGCTTCTTTCTTTTAGCGACAAGGTAGGCTCTATGTCAGACGTCATACCTGTGCGTTCGACATAATCGTTTTCAGCTGGTTTCATTTCTGTACATTTACTTGACGCCGCTCTACGTGATTGGTGCAATCTTCTTTAGAAAGTTGTAAGTGTTATAGACAAACGTGTATTGCAGTTAAATGTCTGCTTAAACATGAGAGGAGGCAAAATAGCAATATATCGTACGCTCACTGTAGATTCAAGGTAAAAACATGTAAAATTTGAGACAAATAACGTGTTACCGCTGGTCATTGGTTTGCCTGTGTATTACTCACCAGAATCAATTCAAAGCAAGGTGGCTCTGTAATATTTGCTTATTTGCAGAGCAGGTCAAGCCATCAAAATCTCCCAAACCAAACAGTATCATTATTGACATGCTATGTTCATAGTCAGTCATACGGATCTAGCGCTCACAGGTCCCCATAACAAGAAAGACAAAAAGGTCACCTTAGCGTCGCTGCTTGCGGAAAGCAGCCGGCCTTAGGCTGTAGGTAGTTTATAATATATCTACCGCTACGTTCATTCCGGCCAACAGCGGTGTTGAACACCACATCAATGGCGAATAAAACTCAAGATAAGAAATTTTATCAAAATTTCAGCCTTTTGGAACCAATCAAATATGAATAAAAAATGCTAAAAGCGTGGGAAGAGAGCCCTTTAAGGTGGCATGTCTGAGCCACAGACGAAACAAGCTTATAACCCGAACTTACGGGCCAAACAGCAGCAAAGATAGATCAGGATGTAGAAATCAGAGCCTAAAACACTCTACTGCTGTACCTAGTATTTGAATATCTGGACAACGAAAATTTGAAAGCTGAGTAGTAAAAAACGCAAGCAAGAGGAGAGCGAATTGCTCTCCTGTTGCTTGCGTATTTTCTCTCTTTAACACAAGAGGAAATTAAACAAGCAGCAAATGAGCAGAAGAGCCAGAAACTCTTCCTACAAGAAGCTAAGGACACGGAACGCAAAAGCGTAACTTGAAAACAGGCAGAGTAGAACATCTACAGCGGAAGGTGGACAGTAAAAACCAGCGTTAAAAGTGACAGAACTCATTAAACGTTTCACAAAATTCTTCCCGACAGCCACAAGATTGGGAAATCTGACAGTCGATAAAGTAGAGAGACTCGACATAGAGAATAAAGCCTCTACACCACCGTGCAGTTGATAGTGAATCATAGAGAAGAAATATAAGCTTTTCGGAGGATAGATGGCTCAGAAAGCAAGTCCGAGGAAAGCCCTATACAACGCAAAAAGAAAAATGCTGAGCAGTCAAGGAAGGCAGTTGAATACTAGCAGTTGAAGGTAGAAAGAGAAATCGACCTCTGCCCTTCCTTTAATGGCAACACCCAATTGATAAAGTGAAACCGCAGCAACAATGGTCCGTTTGTTCAAAGTAATTGCGATTTTTGAAGCCATTTTTGGTAGAGTTAATCCGGGTCTAATGGACTTATCCTTCTTTCAAAGGGCTGTTAAACTTGCACCGTAGAAGGCGGGTTGGCAGAGCGATGGCATGACCCCATTAAGCACTCTAGCCATAAAAATGCCCAGTTTGTCCAGTAGATGCTCTGAAGATGGGACTGTCTGGCTCAGCATGTCCCGAAGATGTTGAGGCCGTCTAAAACGGCTCTACTTGCAAAAGGGAAGGATCGAATGGTCTCAAAAACGAGAGGTCCTTCAATTCTATCTAGGCCTAGAGTGGCGGGCTGTTGCAGGAGGTCTAACTGTTCTTGACACCGGGGTGGAGTGACTGGGTGTTTGCTCTGTAGCTCAGACTCGGTATGTTTATCGTGTGATTATTATTATTATTATTATTATTATTATTATTATTATTATTATTATTATTATTATTATTATTATTATTATTATTAGTATTATTATTATTATTTAAGGATAAAATAAACACTTGTTCAAAAAAAAAAAATATATATATATTATTATTATTATTATATTTGATTTGTGGTGCACGCCACGCCGATTACATATGCTCAACTAGTTACGGACGCTTGCCTACGGTGTTTTTTGTTGTTTATGTGTATTTTTAGTTTTCGACCACGCCTAATTATAACTCACTCATCTTCCCACTTTGTCTAATTTGAAAAGCGTCAATATCCGCATTGGCGTGGCCGTAAATAACGTATATATATTTTTTTTTTCCATGGACAGCTTGGTCTGTCGTGGTGAATTAAACATTCTTCGTCCTACGATCGTAGCATTATTTCACAATCGCGTCCGGCCCCTCGTCGAACTTCGACGCCTTCCGATGATCTCGATCGTGGCTGACTTCTTCGGCGTGCTGTGCTGACGCGGGTCGCGTTTGTAGCCTGCCATCGATATGTGTGCACGGAGGTACGTGTCAAATATTTATGAGGGCTTTGTCTTTCGAGCGAGCCAAGTCGCACCAGGCAAAAACCCGAAGCGGTTGCCTAAAACGATTCCGAGGTTACCCGAGAGGACAGACATGCTTCCGTTCCCATTACGTGTTCTCCTATTACCCAACGACGAAGGTTTCCGACGAGACCTCGTGGGAAAATGTTACAGCGCAACCCTGCGCAACACACACGCTGCTTTCTCTACGACCTAAACGATACGATGCAGCCATCGAGTTTACGAGGTCGATTAGCTCGTCCCCCCGACACTGGACACAGCTGTCAGTAGTATTGTGGCTTAGCCAAATAGCCAACTCTGCGGGCACATACACTCACACCAGGTGGGTCGGTCGTGGAAGGGCCGCCTTACTTTTCCGCCATACAGCGTGCCATTCCGTCGGATCCCTGCCGAAACCAACATGGCAATCCTTGGCACGAGCCTTATTGCATTACAACACAAACAGTTAGCGAAAGTCGGCGCGTTATTTGTTGTTCCGATACAACAACAAAAAACCCCTTCCGGTCTTCATGTTTTGAAGCCGGGGAGTACGCTTTTAGGGTAAAGCCTCCATAATTGTACGATGCCAACGCTCGAGTGTTTTCGAGAATTGAAAACCACGCGTCATTGTTTCTACCCCAATTGTCGCCGTTGTGTGTGGTTATGCCTTATGCAATTAAGTAGATTTACTCTCTCTCTCTTTCTATATATATATATATATATATATATATATATATATTATCGACAGAAAATCCACTGATGTTATAGAATCATTAGTTGTGTAATGTATACAAGATCACACACAATCAGAGCGTTAATAAGCTATAATATATATATATATATATATATATATATATATATATATATATATATATATATATATATATGCAATATTACTACTTGACCATGTGTGATTCTCCTTGCTCGCCGCTTTTGCAAGTTGGTCACCTCAGTACACTTATGTAGGTGTATTTACATACGCATAGATAAGCACATATCCATACATGCAAGGGCTTTCGAGATACGCATACTTGTATATATATATATCTATATAGATCTATATAGATAGATTGACATAGTGCTTCCGATATAGAGCCTAATACCGGTTCGTTCGGTGCGACTGCTTGCGACACGTCTCTTCGCTAACGTAGTAGTAACGCTACTGCAGCCGGCCAGCAGTAGAGTACACACGGATGGGTAGAGAGATAGATAGATGTACGTCGGAGATGCGCTACTAGATCATACAACCACTGCAGAGCCAGCCGTGGCATACGTAAAAGTAACGGCAATATTGGCGGATGCCGGCGGTCTGTTGCGGCTAGCGATCTCAAAGGCCGCGAAGGACTCGAGAAACGAAGCGGTGGTATTCGTCTGTTGGTTCGCCTCACTAGCGCCCTTATTACTAATAACAGATCGTCCCATTATCTTGGTCTGAGGCTTTTAGTGGCGAGAATATCTCTAGCCTTGCTGCTGCTGTTACTAACCCGTCCTACTGTATTCGATTAATAGTATGTACCAATGACATGAAACGCAGAAGCAGGGATCGCAACCGTTTAGCGCTGCACATACAATATATATATATATATATATATATATATATATTTATATGTATATGTATATATATATATATATATATATATATATATATATATATATATATATATATATATATATATATATATATATTTGTATATATATATATTTATATGTATATATATATATATATATATATATATATTGAAGCCATAGCGCCGTTCTCGTCGCTGTGGGGAACAGCCTGCGACATATGAAATGATCAGTCTACGCTGGCCAACCTAGGCCAAAGATGACGGTTTCTGTTGTAGAGCCCCGAGAGCTATTGTTATTACTGTTGTTGCTTCGGTCGCTGATGTCTCTGGAAACGTTTATTTTCTATGAACGAGATCGAAAGAGTATGCCTGTGACACGGATGACGGCAAGCATGGTGTAGCCACAGTGCGCCGACCATATTGTTGCCGTTGTTGTTGTCGTCGTCGTTGTGTTGCTAAATTCTTATCTGGCATCGGGAAAGGCGGTGGCGAGCAGCAGGCGTTTCAGTTTGTGGCATCTCGTCGGGACAGACCGAACTGTCTCGGGGTGCCTTTATTGTGGTCTGCAACGATGTCGCATCAGCCCCCCCCCCCCACACGACGACATATAAAGGCAAGAAACGGCTATGTCGATCCGGCCATTGCCCGTTAGCGGCACATACAAGACAGCCCATTACTGCCAATGATATACGTCAGGGATATACGCACAAACACGTATATAAATATATATATATATATATATATATATATATATATATATATAAAAGGCAAACACCTTAGTTCTAAAAGAACTATGGAAACTTTCCAGGGACGTCAGGTCGCATAAACGAGGTGCCCACGGATCGTCTGCTTTCTGGGATATTGCGGAACTACCAAATGTTTTCAAGCAAACTTATTTTCTTAGTACAGCTCAATGAGCTTCACCCTCTGGGTGATCTCCATGGGCCTACCTTCTTCGGCTGCGCTAGCGGAGACGGCTCTATGATGATTAAAATAAGATGATTTGCCTGATGTCTGCAACAGCAGGTTTGGAACTGCCCCCAAGGCTAGCCAGGCAAGGGGAAGGCGCACGGGAAGAATCTGATAAGAAATTAGCACATAAAGGATACCCTGGTTCTTGCACCATACTGGCAAGCCCTATTTAATAAATGCTTAAACACTAAGAAAATTTCACAGACCTGGAGAAAGGCGATCTTAATTGTTATTCCCAAAGAAAAATGAGCAGAAACGGAATTAAGAGCTCGGAGGGAACTAGCCATAAAAAAAACTGCCCGCACAAGGTATTCTTACGAATAATGGAAAGAAGACTAGGGTCTTTCTTGAAAGATAGGGAGGACTTCCAGAGCGGGCTGGACTCGAGAGTGGACCGGAATCTTACTGTACGCATATAATGTGGTCATCTTTGGTTACAGCCTTTTTAGTATATCGACGGCTTACATTCATGGGTGGTACGGGCTTGACGGTTAATTAGGAAAAGACAGTCATCATGAAAATTCAAATGGGCGACAATTAGAGGCCCAAATATGTATTTCTGTTATGCAGCACCCGCTTATTTCGGGATAGAAATAGCACCCGTTGCTGCACATGGTATTCCACTAAGGATATGGTGGAAGTGGACGAATTACGTTTAATTGATCAGTTCAGTTTATTGTTATCTTCAAACACACGCTCTTTACAGAACATCCGCGTTTCATACATCGTTTTACTGTCACTCCAGTTATCTATAGTGTTATTAGTACCTATTAGTACTGAGTAATAATAATAATAATAATAACGACCTGCATATCGTTGAAACGTCTTATCGATCGAGGCATTGTCCATTGTTTAGTTAATGAGGCCATTTTTCCTTGAATAACTTAAGTGATGCACATTCCCGTAATTCATTATCAAGAGTGTTCCAAATTTTGGGCATGGCCATATCAGGCGATTTAAGATGATAGGGTAACATTTTCTTTTTCAGGATGATTATTGCGCTATAAGTGTAATAACAGGGTGGTCCACGTGCTAAAAGAAGGATCTGTAAAAACGGAAGATTTGTAAAAACAGTGGAATCTGAAGACAACGTGTGCCTTGGACGTTTATGTGCGGTACATAGAGGTCTATGGGACAGCAGTAGTGAGGAGCACTGAGTGGCGGGCTGGCGGGGTAAGTGATCGACATCTTTCACGGCCTTTGCAGCTCAGCATCACACTCTATGCAGCGTGGAGGGTTTTAATGAACCACAGGATGGATGTCGACGGTGATGGAATAAGTGTGATAAATACCACGCCGAGGTATGTCCGACGGTTCGGTCCATAGCAAAACTAGCAAAACGCTAAATTGATGGTTGTCACGAAACACTTTGATGTATAATAAACACATCTCCAAAACCGGGGTGTTCATAAAAACCATTATATATATATATATATATATATATATATATATATATATATATATATATATATAGTGTAATATTATATTATGATTTTATTAAAAATATAGATGGAGCGACAATTGTCTCCTGAGAACATGTCTGCTAGGAACATTTCTTTGTTTCGTATAGAGTGGGTTAGGACCGTATAAAATATACAACTGGCTAACACGTTTTATCTCTAACGCTTCGGTGCTAGTTAGATAAATCAGCCGCTTGTGCCACAGTCATCTGACTCAATAAACTAGCGAATGGGCCACGTTTTTGGCAACATGGCTCACTGGTTGCAACGTGTTTGTTTTTGCCGAACAAAAGTAGCCTGGACAATTGCAAAATAAGCAAAAACGACACCAAACATTGGGTTCGAGGTCACTGGCTCACTTGGCAGGCGTTCAAGTTTCGTTTTCGACGACAGTCGCAGCTGCTGTAATTATTAACTCACTTTTGCTCACAACTACTTGTTATTAGTGTCCGAGTTATTGTCAGGATCATCAGACCCCACCTATCAGACTGGCAGCCAATCCCTTTCCAGGCAAATCAGGACCAATAAGACCAACCTCGCATTACCAGGCGTTCTACTTCATAATGACGAAAAACAAGTCTAGATATCCGGTTGGCTGAAAAAACTATGATCTAGGGATTCCTCCTCAAGGCTTAAGTCTTCTCGCCTGAGTCTCCGAGGTGGATACAAAAGGTTGTTTCTCTCAAAATTTTACTGCCTTTGTATAACACGGGTAAACTGCTATCGCTATATTAACAAAGCGGAAAAATCTAACTTTTTGAAACAGGGTTAAGCATTCCAGACACTGTCTACATCGCAGGCCCTGCGGTAGTCGCCTCAAAGTCTTGCGCCTAGGAAAGGTGTCAAGGATGCAAGATTCCTTGGCTATTGAATAGTTCCGTACTATACTAAAAAAAATGAAATAACGTCTCTTCTTTACCCCGTCGCGGACGTCGCTACTAAAGGATATTTGTCTAACCAATCTCGATGGGTCAACAATGTGCGTTTTTGAGCAGTTTCATGCAGTGGTACTATTGCATGGCTTATCGCTTCACCAAGTGCTTCCGTTGGAACTCTCTCAGGGAACTTAAGATCTGTGTCGGTCTCTGCCTCGGGACCCATTTAGTCAAAAAACACATAAGTGCAGCTGTAGCGAGAAGGTCTCTCCTGTAGGTCACCATGGTTTATATAAATATGCGCAGCTCAGACCGTAGGACGAGACACTCTGCTCTGACACTCCGCATAATCCTTCTAATTCTATCTATTTTAGATGATAACAGTCTCTCTCGATGTTTGTTCGCGTGAGCATCTTATTGCCCCTCAATAATCCCCGCCACATGCCCGCCGTATTGTCATCCGTCGTTCTTGGTCCAGTCCCTGTTCGTTTCGGCTCTGCCGCAGCTCGAACGTGACTCTATCTACTTTCCAGTGGGTAGGGGATGAAAGGAGGATGATCTTGGCCCAACTTCGATTGGAGTCGATTGCTGGACGGGCAAGCTGAACCCGCAGATTGCGCACGCCCAATGCATTAATGCACGTCCCACTATTGTCGCCTTTATTAGATCGTTATTGGTGTTGTGGTCGTCGCTAAAATCGTTGTTGAGGGCACAGCAGAGGCCGCACCGAACCGGTTGCTGTCGTTTGCACGCCTGCCAAGTGTGTTCTGACTGGTATAGCTATCATATCGGTGTACGCGGCGCGTGTGATACACGCGCAAGCAGGGGCTTCAAGGAGGCTGGTACGCTTACACCTCATGGGCAAAAAAATCTTCGTTATGGGCATCATCGTCACCCTGGTCGAACGTCGAAGTAGGCCGAAGGGAGCCCTTTTGCAGATCCTGCTACGGGTACTACTACGAGCACCGCCTTTACTACGACAACTGCTCCTGCGGCTACTGGCTCCCCATTAGGAAAGCCACCCTGTAAAGGGACAGTCGGCAGAAAGTATAGTAGAAAGTGGTACACTGCAACTAGATGGACATAAGAAAACATTGGAAACTAAGGCTAGTTTCCCATTGACTAAGGCACGACAGGCTGTTAATGAGCTGGTACGGCGCACTACGCAGAGAATGCAATATTTCCAACGGCGACGATGGGAAACTTCGAGTACTATTCTCTCTCTTTATCGCTTTATTTGTTCATCTCTTATTCTATATATATATATATATATATATATATATAATATATGCGAGAGGTACTGGGATATATAATATATATATATATATATAAGATCATGGTTTGTCCTCGACCCAAGCCCCGAAATCGCTCTCGAGATACGCAAAACACGTGCGGTTTATCATTTGTTTCATTAAGGCTTCTGTCGTCGCCGGCCGTGTCGCTAATCAAAGTTACATCACTTAGCTTTTTTCCGTCTTTCTATCCGCATGTGTTCACCATTTGCGGCTAGCCGAAGCCGAACAGACGCAACTTCCTCCTCGCTTTAGTGCTTGCAGTGCAGCGCCACTTTTCCCTTGGGCTCCGTATCTCGAAGTCGTAATACGCTTGTCGTCGGCAGCATCTCTGCCGTCCATTTGCTATTTTTGCCGTTGCCGACAGCTGGAACAGTCGGACAGAGGCGAACTAGCACAGTTATTTTTGCCGCCGCCGCCACAGCGTCAGCCTATTGCAGCAACCAAGATGGACGACGATCTTGCGGCCACTGGTACTCAGCAACTGAGTAGAACAGAAGGAAGCAGAAGGAGGTACGACGAGAACCAAGACCGTAAGGAGTGCAAGAAATGTAGGCCAAAACAATAATAGTACGCCTCGACAAAAGACAATCAAACGCTTTATGCCTAGGTCAACAGTCTCTTGCATGAAGTCATATAGCCGTGTACACGAGCACGCCCGCTGGGAGTGTGTGGCCGTCCAACAACCAACGACACTAATGTATGTATGTATGTATAGATATATATACACTGATTTTTATTAATAATATAAGTGATGCGACAATTGTTTCCTGGAAAAAAAAAATATATATATATATATAGTGTTAAGTAGTGTTTGAGTCCACTGAGAAATTGCAAAAAGCTACGGCTGATATTAACCATCATGTCGAGCCTGGTGGCGTGGTGGCATGCGTCTGCGCCTCGCGACCGGAGGAGACACATAGGTGCGCGGGTTCGAGTCCCACCGTTGCACATTTGTATTTATGGGGGTAGTCCGTCTATGAAGCAATGCGATCCCCATGGTCCCAAGTCTCATGGACGTTAAATCTTGGCTGCGAGTCAGCCCCGGATATTAAGGATATTAACCATCGTGATATGTTTATTATGAAAGCGTGCTTAACGCTAGTTAATACTATGTTTGGGTTGTATCAAAAATTACCCAAATATTCATGTTAGGCTAAATATGGCGCGCGTATTCAACAAACGGCAGTATTATTCTTCACAATGACAATTTAATCAAATATAACCTTACATTGAAATTAATTAATTGTGTACAAACGCGCTGTCTGTGGGTGTTACATTGGAAGTAGACTCTGGACACAGGAGTGATACACAGCTGCTCACATTCTAGCATTTTCAATTATTTCACAACTCAGTTGCAGTTTTTTACGATGTATAGTTGATTGCTTGATTTTTAACTCACTTAATGACACATATCAACATTTAATTTTAGGGACGCATGACGCTGCTTTAAATAATTATTAACATTGCACTCGCCCGTTTTTCTCGCTTATAGGTTGATCATCTTTCATTGAGATCGCCTCTGCTTCGTAATTTCGACCGCTATAATAAGCTAATACTTTAGGTGCCGAGCCTGGTGACGTGGTGCATTCGGGTGCGCCTCACCACCAGAGGGGACACACAGGTGCACAGGTTCGAGCCTCTTTAAATGTCGACTGAGGGTGAGCCAAAAAAAAAGTTAAATATATTGCATTAGACGGCCGAATAATTAACGTTAAAACTAGTATGTGAACTGTTTTTGTATGACTAAATTTAGTTTCATATAACTGCAGTCAAATATTTCCAGTATTCCTGAATTTATCAGCTGGCACACCTCCATCGGACCGATCAGCTTGGCCTATCTACCTACTGTTTCGTCCAGTCGACGCGAGGGCCTTGTCGAGGACCATATCGAGGGCCTCGTCAATCGATTTACCCAGATCAAGTTTTGCAGCTTCGGCTGTTCGATAAAGTTGCGGGTCCGGCGACTGGGAAAATGAGACAAATCTCCCGTAACTACATCTGCACAACGTGTGCGATGCTGCGATGATTCAAGCTAAATGTTTCCATTCCAAGAAAATCATCGGCATATCGTAACCCGCTGTTCGGAGCACACGGGTTTCACCATAAACTGTGTCTATGAAGTGGGCAACGCGAGTGTGTGTGCACCTGCTGTGGGCTAATGTGCTCCAAATAGTATCATCACCAATCATGAAGCGTAACACCAACACTCTCCGTCCTGACTAAAAGATTTAGCATTGCGTGGTCGTGGACAAGCTATTGCCATGTGTGTTTCAAACTATAATGTTTCATGCTAGACGGTATCGTCAAAAGGTTAAAATTGCAAAATTCGACAACTGAGGAGGTGCAGCGAGGTGTTATCACATTTCTGACTGTGTTCAACCGGCCAATATTCATCGGCGGATGATGCGGTCGTATACGGGGTAGACTGTGTGTCCAACAAGTCCGTGAAAAAGTGGAATGCTCCTTTCCGTGAAGGCCGGGAGTGTTTGAGCAATAGCCCAAGACCAGGCTAGGCAAACACTGCAATCGCGGTCGAACTCGTCGACAGGAAGCACGAACGAAAAAACTCAGCGCACTGCAAAAGGAGCTGCATATTGGGCAAGCACCGTTTTAGTATCTCGAAGACCGCCTTTTTTAAAAGTGCGTCGTCATTACCCCTCTAAAAAGAGCGTGCGTCGTCACCCCCCCCCCTAAGAAAACAAAGCTGTACACTCAACAGACAAAATGATTCATCGAACTCCTCATATACGGAAAAAACATTATCAGCGGTGCATAATATGAGACCTGGGCTACTCACGTCCACTTTTCTCCAGGATTACACAAAGTATACTGGTCAAATTCAAGTGGGAGAAGCTTGAGTATCCGCCCTACCGCCTGGACATGTTGCCGCGTCACCTCTAACACTTTACTCCGCTAAAAATGATCTTAAAGGATCTCAACCCGAACGATGAATCGAAGAACACAAGGGAGAACAGCGGCAGAAATTCTGTTAACACGGAATAATTTGGCTCGTAAAACAGCGGTCACCAGAGTCAGGCCTCTGGCGACTACTCTTGAATAAGGACATCAGTTATATTTACAATATCGTTTCTTAGCCATACGGCGTGTAGCGCCGGCCATCAATGTTGTGAACAATCTTTTTTCATGGCTGGCGAGATCCTTGCATTCTCGAAATCAGCACCTAATTTCTTAATAACAATAAAGCACACGCATATTATTGCGAAGGCGATATCAAGGCGTCTTCCATTTGACGGTAGACGGCGGGGGTGCAGCTCTTTTTTTTTTCTGGGAGGTTTCGGGAATGCATGATGCACATGCGCCACTAGCAGCCTGCGTGACTAGTGTGAGATTCGCAAACCCACTAAACCCGGATTCTTCCCCACCCCCCAGGCTCGGTATTACTTTGGCATTACATCGAAATTGGGGGGGGGGTGCAGTCCACGGCTACGAAGATGATCCAGATAGCATCATCTCATTACTGTGCGCGCAGGGCTCCCACATCCTGCCAATGTTGGTGTTGAGTCGATTCTGAACGATACGCTTGTGCTCCCGATCGAGCCTTGTAAGTTAATTGCACGTGTTGTTCGCATGGTTCATAAAGTATGCGAACGAGCGGCTGACGACAACGACGACGACGACGATGTTGATGTTGGTACGCCGATTAGAATGAGATCGACTGAGCGCCTACATAATATACGCGAGCTATAGAATTTCGGCACAATGGATAGATCAGGCAAACACGACACCAGCGCAATAGGGCTGGTAATTAATTTTGAAGCACACTTGTAGCTGCTCGTCGGCGGCTAATAGACACTGAAAGTTAAGAACATGTGCACAGACGAATAAAGATGCCGCTAAGAAATCCAAACGTCCTTGATATAGTGACGTGTATGTGTTTGATGACGTCGCTTTGTAACGCCGAACGTCGATAATCGTTGAAAATCGAGAAAATTTGAAATAGGATTCAATAGGATTCGATGTTCAGAAGATAATTAACGATAACAAAATGTGCCCTAAATTCATGTCTATGCAAAATCACTTTAGCTTGAAGTAGACTGAGTACTCTAAAAGATCTCGACTGACTTAATAAAAAAATCTTCGTTTGTGGTTAAAATAACGCTGCGCCACTGTCGAATGCTGTCAACCCGATCCTAATGGGCTTGTCGAATAGGGCCCCCAATGCCACATGTTTATACCCGTGACGAATCTAAACCGCCTTTTATTCAATGCAAATGCACGTTCATTTTGCCAAATGAAGACCTTATGTATAATAATTACATTTTGCAAACTGTGGGCTAGATTGATGCAACAGTCAGTTTACGTGTGTGCCGACATTTGCCTTGTTAGTGTTTCAAATCCTCAGTGCCCTAGCCATCCCCCACAAAAACATGTTATTTACACGACCTGTCTTTGCAATTTGTACGTTATTACTGTATTTAGTTCTTTATTTTCTAATAACGATCATGCACGGGACCAATCCAGTAATGTTATCGACTTTTTCGCGTGAAAAAGGGAATCGTGCCAGGCTGCCTTACATATTTATGTTGTCCTAACGTATGTCTCCCACTAAGGTCGATGGCATGGTTCATAATTGTGAAAGCGCTTTAAGCCGCCTATCAAAGTCTTTCTGGTTTACAGCCACCGTAAACACACAGCGTTCTGTACAGAAAGAGTACACATGCTAAGCAAATATGCTTAATACTGAGAGCCTTAGTGGGTGCAAAAGTGGAAAGTCTGAGTGTGGCTCATACTAACTATATCCTCCTCTAAATGTATATATTGAAATGTACTTTTCTAAATATATTGCGAGTGAAATGAATAACTCAGTCACTCAGTCTGCAGATAACATTTTCCTAAGTGTTTATTTGATGATATGTGATTCATCGCAGAAACGTTTGAAGCAAAACTTTTTTGTGGGATCTTCATAGCACGGATTCTACGTAAATTGTGTTTAGTTCAGGCCAGTCGCGTATGTGATAGCGCTTTATGTCACATTTGCCAGAATATTTGCAAACGCAGTCATTTATTTCATAGCAGTCGCCCTGTAAACGATCATCAGCGGTCAGTATTTAAATCTGTTTTACGAAGGTTATCCAAAAACATGAGAGTTGATTTAATATTTGTTTCCGTTATCTCAAAACGCTTCGTAAACGATAGTCGGGGTATTGGCGTGACCTTAAGGTATACAAGTATGTTGACTTCATCTATATCAGGTATAATATGCAGTTCGTAAGGGTTTATTTGTAATGTTTCATTTTATTTACGTTTCAGGCGAGAGAAGTAGCAGCGATTTTTGCTCCAGAGCAGTGCATTCCACCGCATGGTACTTGGCACACCTCTGCGGGCAGAACCGGCGAACTACTCATGTTCCTCGCATAAGGCGGCACTTGGACATACCAGGTAGCAATAACCATGCTGTATTTAGCTGGTGTATACGTAGAGATTGTCACATACAGATCCAGACTAACGATGCAAAGCATTGAAAACGTCCGGCCTCCCGTTCTTCCCGTATCCTGTTCGACTTAGAGCTCAGACAGACAAGCAGAACGCTCGCGTCATATATAATGAAAAACACTCTCAAGGTGGTGGCAAAATTCGCCAGCATGAGATTGTTCCACACCCTGTCAAGGCCATACATCAACCCTGGAACAATCTACGAGGTGTGTTCAAAAAGTATCGCGACTTTTGAATTTTTGCGGGTTACGTATATTCGAATTTCGATTTTTTGTGGCGTTATGTTGGTACTCATGTCTCTCACTTATGCCGACAAGCTCGGCCATTTTGAATGTTCACTTAAATGTTGACAGCTGCTTTGCTTGCACGTGTTTTGGATCGTCTTCGATTTTTACCTATTCAAAAAAATGGATCAAAGAACCTGTATCAAATTTTGTGTGAAAAACGAAATTAAGTGCGCGGATGCATTCCGAATGTTGACTGTGGCATACGGAGAAGCTACCTTGGACCGAAGCAACGTTTATCGGTGGTACAAAATGTTCTCAGAAGGCCGAGAAGATGTGAACGACGAAGAGCGTGCCGGACGCCCGAGCACTTCAACAACAGACGAAAAAATTAATGAAGTGGAGAAAATGGTATTGGCCAATCGTCGAATCACCGTTAGAGAAGTTGCTGAGGACCTAAACATATCGATTGGCTCGTGCCATTCGATTTTTATCAATGATTTGGGCATGAAACGGGTCGCCGCGAAATTCGTACCAAAATTGCTCAATTGCGACCAAAAACAGCATCGCATGAACATTGCTAATGAGATGTTGGACTCTGTCCGCGACGACCCAAATTTGCTCCAGAGGGTCATAACTGGTGACGAATCGTGGGTTTATGGTTATGACGTGGAAACCAAAGCTCAATCATCTCAATGGAAGCTGCCGCACGAACCAAGACCGAAAAAAGCGCGCCAAGTTCGGTCGAATGTGAAAGTTTTGCTGACAGTTTTCTTCGATTGCAGGGGCGTGGTGCATCATGAGTTCTTGCCACAGGGTAGAACGGTCAATAAGGAATATTACCTGCAAGTTATGCGCAATTTGCGCGAAGCAATCCGCCAGAAACGCCCGGATTTGTGGAAGAACAAAAATTGGCTTTTGCACCACGATAACGCCCCTGCTCACACATCGTTGCTTGTGCGCGAGTTTTTGGCCAAAAACAACACACTAATGATGCCGCAGCCACCGTATTCCCCAGATCTGGCCCCCTGTGACTTTTTCTTGTTCCCTAAACTGAAGAGGCCCATGAAAGGACGACGTTACGCTACGCTTGACGAGATAAAGACGGCATCGAAGGAGGAGCTGAACAAGATAAAAAAAAATGGTTTTTTGAAGTGCTTCGAAGATTGGAAAAACCGTTGGCACAAGTGTATAATATCTCATGGGGATTACTTTGAAGGGTACAAAATAGATATTCATGAATAAATGAATAATTTTTGAAAAAACACAAGTCGCGATACTTTTTGAACACACCTCGTAAAGCACGAAAAGCCTCACTGCAAATGCCGTCCGTACTGTTTCGTTTATATGCGCCATCAACGCCGTTTCCGTATAATAAGCCCAAAGGCCAGGATACTGAACACGGTTAACAAACTGTAGTGGTTGGCCGAAGCAACGTATAGCGTCTCTGGCAGCCAATCGACCTCCATGCCTGAATTGCATGACTTTAGTTTTCCTGGTGTTTATCTCAAGTTCTTTCAAGGCAAGAAACGGCTCTACTATAGAGGTAAAATAAGCGACCGCGATATTATCTACATACATCACCACTAACAACTTTTTAGCACTCCTGTCGGACGTAACCGACAAGGTCAGCAAGAAGAAGGGTAAACGAGACGCAGCTTAGCGGGTCTCCTCTCTTCCCGTCTACCAACAAGGTTTCCTTATCAAAGAAACTACTATAAAGAACCTACTAGATATGTTAGATGTCGTAGACGTCGCACACGACATCTAGCATATCTAGTAGGCGTTTTTGAGGGACGCAGTCGAACGCCGATTTCAAGTCCACGAAGGCTGCACATGTTATATTCGGTTGTCTAGCCTCTATATGTTGGATGACTTTGAAAAATGCTCTTTCCGCTGGTCGGCGGCTAGCCCGTTAGGTCAATCGCTAATCGCGCTCCACCGTTCTGCAGTTTTTCGTTTCCTAAGGCAGCTGATGAAGCGGGAACTTTCACAGAACTGGGGTAATGGAAGCGGCTACTGCTTTTAAGTGTTCGTATACAATAAGGCTCAGGCCTGCAGATTTTCCATCAGATTCTGACCAGATAGCGCGCAGTATTTACTCATTGGCAAACATTTCCCGTTCATCGAGGTCCTCCGTTTGTTGTTGCTTCGGTTATACACGGTTGTGGTGTAGTATTGTTCTGAAGTGTGTAACTCAGTCCTTGTCGTTGATTAGGGGTTTGGCGCAGTTGGTCGCTTAAGTAGAATGAACCAGGGCTTATAGATGCTTTGCTTCGGTTTGCTCATTTTCTCCTCCCTCAGGAAACCTATTTTATATATAGGATTTAGGTATCCGTGATAGCAGGTTTGCCACATTAGGTTGCGACATTCTTCGTCAAACTATGGTTTGTGCTTTGATGATTTACGGACGCATATTTTTATGAGACGGTTGGTCTGTCGAGCGGCTTCATGGATGACCCATCCACGACATCGCTTGTATGTGTTTAGATACTCTCGTGAAGGGAGTATCTGTAAGGCTTAATCCAGCATATGTGAGTTTATTTTACATGGCCTCTGGCGACATTTCGGTTTGATATTTTGTACACATAATTTTGCCATGCAGTAGGTGAGCTCACAGCATTCTATCTGTGCAGATATATCTAATTTAAGGCCAGTAATAACTAAACCTGAGGCTCGTGTCGACGTAATATAGTAACAAGGTCGACGGTGCTTGTCCCATTCCAAACAACCTGTGCAGATTGTGATTAGTCATTTTCAATTTGAAGCTCTAAACTCCTATTTTTCAATTTGTATTCTTCAAAAAGATTCTTCAAAGTAAAATCACCCCCATGCTTATAACATGCTTGGTCATCTTAATGCGCAGTTTCATGCATTTACTAATGTTCTGCAATATATTTGACGCTTTGTGCTGGCAAATTTTGCAATGTATACAAACCAGCCAATACTCTACGGGGATAACTACCTAACAGATTAAGCTGTACAGCCATACACCCGTGGGGATTGCTATGGCTACAGCGGCTTCTTTCAGTTGATTTCTCGTCAACGCTGCGATAAATATTGTTCACTAATAGTATTATAAAAAAAATTGTCATCCCTACTATCCAAACTCCAAACTATTTACCCAAAAATAATTGGCACTGCTCGGATCTAGCGAAAGTATACAACAATAGTCAATAAACCTTTTTTCTTCTTCTTCTTCTTTTTTGAAAATATGCAGGATCAATGCTAGTCCATCAACATTCCATAGTTAATTGGTTGTCTCCCTGTGCTGTTTGGTACGAGCTGTTGTTGCCTGTGACTACTAGTAACTTGGCGTCACCGCACCGTCGTTTCGACCGCCGCCATATCGCCATAGCTTTGACGCTGCGCTCACTATGTGATCGTTGCCTTCACGTTGTTCGCGCCTACATCTGATGCTGCTTGTCTATCGACATTGAAAACTCTGTAAAGCTTGAGTTGTCCGCGAAAAGGGCGCGGAAAGCGTATGCCTTCCAGCCATACGGCTGGATACAGTAGCTCGGTAAAGCTCTCTCTCTCTCTCTCTTCATTGTCCCAAATATTTGCAGCTACGGTAGTAGATTTAGTTTAACGCTGTTACCACCTTTATAGCCAATTGTCTACTGCAGCCCCCCCCCTTTCCCACAATACGGCCGTCAACATGCCGGTTAATGCCAGCTGGATCGGCCACGCTTAACCCGGCTAACAGTTAGGGCATTGTACTGCCACCTTATCGGTAGTGTATCTGCATCGTATACGTCTCATGCATGTATCCTTTTGCTAGAATTTCACCCGGTTGGCGTTGTAGGGGCGCTTGTTGTTTGTGTGCCATTGGCCCTATATTTAATTGCCCTAATTTGGTCCTAAATTATATTGCCTTGCACGGAAGCTAACGCGTTGCGCTGTGTTAATGCGGCGTGTTTGTTGTTGTTGTTTTTATTGGTACTGTGTTTGTTATTATTGTTAGTGTTGTTTTTGCTCTTATTGTTGTAGTTTTTGTTACCTTGTTGTTCACAACGACCAGTATAGCGGAGTCTTCTGCTTTTTTCGTTTAAGTTCCTGGATTTCAGTTGAGTAGCTTTAGCTTGGCCTTGTGTTCATCGACCTAGGATTGAACACTGTCAACGACGCTCCGGATCAAAAATATAACTCTTTCGCGCTTATTATAACGCTTTTGGTAAACGAAACATGTGCTCGAAACATCATTTATTATTATTATTATTATTATTATTATTATTATTATTATTATTATTATTTTTTTTTTTTTTTTTTTTTTTTTTTTAATGATTATTATTATTTATTCAATTTTTCAGTGTTTCCCTACAATTGTGGGATCTAAACGTGTACCCGCCTAGACTCACCCCCGCTTCTCAATCCATAGAGCCGATGACAGCGGCGGCGTTTCCCCTACACACTGCGAGCGAGAGTTGCTGACGTAGAAACTCACCCTCGCGCTGGTCACCCGTGTTAGCACTTATTTTGATACCTAGGTCTTTGAGGAAATTTGCCCTTAGACCATGGCGGAATGGTGACGCCGTCGGGACTTTGTCGTCTTCGAAGCCTAACCTGGGCTCTAGGGTGCTTGGTATGCCGGCTCTACGAAGAGCCTTCTTTAAGACTGCGTTGATTTCCGCGTGTCTGAGAGTTCTACCAGGGCTCTTAGAGCAGCTTAAAGGGTGCAGTCCGTCTTTATCCACTGTTTTTCCACATGCCCTGCACTCGTATGACTCACACATGAGAGCGCCTATTCTTAAGGCGGCCACCATGTGGAAGGAGGTGTTTTCCAGCATGGTGCCCAGCTGCGGTGAAGGAAGTGCCCTTAGGAAGCCACTGCTGAAGGTCTCACGGGCGGCTATAAATACCGCTTTCTCTGTCGGAGATTGGGGGTCATCTAAGATTTTGCGAGCGGTCGTTTGACACTTGTAGCCGTCAAGTATATGCTGCGTAGGGTGTTGTTCCCAGGGGCCAGGGCCTATCGATTGCCTTGCTGCCAGCTCAGCTTCGTCCCTCGTTGCGCGGAGTACAGAACAAACATGCGGTTCTAACAACGTCTCTACGAGCCCTGAGAACTCTATGAGAGAAGCAGCGTAGCACAATGGCGCAAGGTCTGCTACGGACCTTCGTCCCAACCCTCCTTCGCTGAGTGGAAGTGTGGCCCTTTTCCAGGATCTGTCAGTAAGGACCACGTTTAGAACTTCACTCAGTGCCTCCTTTGCCACCTCGTCAAATGCTTGCAAATTATCACAGTTTTGGCCTGTGGGCGAAGTGCGTAGAATATAGTTTAACCTAGGTGATCCTAAGCTGTATCTCCATAGGCATAATGTAGCCTGTGAGTGCATCGCCAATAGCCGATTTTTTATAGACCGAAGGGCGTCTTTCTTATCCTGGATTGTTCTAGAGATCGCCCGAGAGCCAACGGGCGCTCCTAAGACCCCCAGGTCAGGCAGTTCGATTCTCTTTGTGCCGGGCAGGGCGTCTGCAATAATTTTGCATGCCTCCTCCTGTTCGTGGTAGGTTTCATCTACAGCTATGAGCTCGCATTTAGAGGTGTTGAGAGTTAAGCCTCCCTCTTCTACAAACTGTAGCACTTCGCGTATGTCGGAGGCCACTACGTTTGCCGGGCCGCCTAGTATACCATCGTCCAGATACCACACATTTAGTGGGCTTCTCATACGGAACACTAATCCTGAGATTCCTAAACTAAATAAGGCAGGTCCAATTATTATTATTATTATTATTATTAAGGTTGAATAGATTTCGACATATTCAATCATCAAATACACTTTATGATAAAGGCGTAAGTACTGCATAGCGCGCTTAGCTTGTTCGTTGACAATGGTTCAGTTCAGTGGAGGAAGATGAGTTAGATCCCTAAGCCTAAACAAACGGCCGACGACGGGTGTATCAACTAGACAACGCGGTGGTGCACCTGGTGACGTTGTACCGTCCGTCACTACCCCGTCGGGAAGGGAAAATCAGGGAAACAGTGACGAAGAGACGATCCGCAACGACAAAGAGAGCCAATTCGACGACAGAAACACGGAATGATTCCTCGGTGTGGGAATGCGGGAGTGCATGACTCTTTCTCGATGTGGGAATGCGGGAATGGATGACTTTTCCTCGATATAGGAATACGGGAGTGGAAGGCTCTTTCTCGATGTGGGAATGCGGGAGTGGGTGACTCTTCCTCGATGTGGAAATGCGGGAGTCGAAGACAACAACGGCAGGGGCAGCAGCAGCAATAACGCTGAGCCAGCGGCCGGCATAAGCAAAGAACACAGAGCGACACAACGAGAAGCGCAAAAGAAGCGGAATGTGATAAGTTGCACGTCGGAGCGGAAGCTCCATGCGCCCTACAAGAAACGAAAAAAAACTCACGTCAAGATAAAAAGTAACTTTATGATTAATTGCACAGCGGCAGATATTATTGATGGGGTGAATGGGATCATCGAGTCGAAACCTGGGCTTGTCTATTTGAATAGGGAGATCCCGGCAATGTGCTGTGTGATGGTACTTAAAAATATCTTCTATAGACTCACTTTAATGCTAGTATTCCAATAGCAACGTGAGCTCCGCCACTCATGTCGACAAGCGGTAAAATATGAATTTGATGAAATTGCTCACAAGGCGTGAGAAATTAAGAAAATGTGTATTTTTCATCTAAAAACGAGGCGCACTCGCACAGCAACATATTATTTCAGCGCTCCTCGCCACGGCAGCAGCTAGAACCGAAGTTCAGCATTAAGCGTGACGATACAGCGATGCTCATATACCGCGCTCATACTATACATGTAAGCCTACAGCACACGTTGTCGTATGCGCCTGTTAATATAATTTAAACTGTTCTACTGCTGATTGCTGTATCGATCAAGCCAATGTTGCGATAGCTCTATTGTCATCAACACTTTCTCCAGTAACACTGAGCAGGCAAAAAGATAATTCGACTCTATAATAGGGAACAAACCAATACTGGCAGCTGTCTTCTCCCTATGAAAACGGATGTATCCATTGCCAGCATATACTTAGGGTACTGTGCAGCAACAAAAAATATGTTAAGGAATTTATGTTACTCGCAGACACTTAATACGGATTCGAAAATAGTCGTTCAACCTGGCTAGAACTAAGCGACGTTTCTTCGTCGCGGAACCGACGGTGTGGATGCCGTGTTTGGAATATTTCTCGATATATCTGAGGCATCCTCTAAATGATTCTCTAAATTGCAGTCTTTGTCACGGCTACTATTCCTGCTCGGTATTGACGAAATTTTTTGTAAATAGTTATCATCGTATCGCTAAGGCAGAAGCATTCAGGTTGGAATTGACCACTTCTTTCGGATACGGCATCGGCCTTTGCAAAGCTTTCACATTTGATGAATTAGAGGAATATTTGATTCACACTGAACTATAATTTTAACAACCCTTGGGAAGTTTCTTTTGAAGAAGACATATCTGTCTTATTGAAATATCCAAGAACTTCCAACGAGAGAGAGGAAGTGGGGCAGACTAACGATCTCGTTTATAAAATCATCTCAGTCTTTAGGTCTCTCCAACTAGCCCTAAATTTAGACAACACAAGACCAGTTATATCTAAATCCAAAATATGTGGCTTTCATGTAGCCGATGACAAAATTAAACTAAGCGATGTATCCCTTCCTATCTGCCACGATATTTCACGGGCTTTCAGTGCAACAGGCCTTAAAGTGGACAGAGTCTGGCTATAAACCTGCAGGCGAAATGTATGATCGGCACTGCTTACATGAATTGACTTCGTGTTGAGGACATACCAGCCAACCCTCATGCACATAATTCTTTATGCGTGCCCTCTATTTGTGGAGCCAATACTGACACGTCTTGTGTCATCGTCTGGGGCAGAGTCTTTATAAATAATGTTAGGCGTAAAATTCAGATACTTCAGAATGACGTACTTGTGGTAGTGTTTTGCATTAAATGGCACAGCTTCAATTCCGGAGCTCGTCGGGCGTATCGAGGTACTCACCACTTAGAGCCAGGTCTAAGTGGTCTAAGCGTACGCTTCACTTAGGTGAAATAATGAACTGGACCTTTAATATGCTTCAATGCAGGAGCCTTAGGGCAACGGGAGCAGCCAACGCACTGTCCCTCGCCACCAAACGGTCTATCTATAACAAGGTCCGCTGATTGCGTGGAACAAGCTTCCGTTTTCGGTCAAAGTAGCAGAGACGAAAGCTCTACGAGTTTTCAACTACGCCATCAGGTGGTACCTTACTCGATGCTGAGCTGTGCCTAACAGTTTAAACCTGTTCTGAAAACAAGTTCAAGCACAAAATATATGGGGTCAGTTTAAAGGTTCCTGTCAGACATACGAAAAGCTTTCGATTAATTAATGACTGGCGCGGACTTTCTAACTGTTGTTCAGCAGCTGGAAAAAAATTGCTTTTAAGTAACGTCTTTTTTTTAGAGAGAATTGGAAATGTGGTGGCACACACGGGCTCTACGGCAGGAAGGCTCCCTGCAAGAACGGGCCGGTAGTGTGGGACTCTAACCCACTAAAAATCTGTCACGTTCCCATGCCCCCGACGGACTGGAAACTGCATAGCATCAAACAGTCTGGAGGAGGGAGTGGCGTTGCTGTTTCTTCCTTACAGTTGGCATCTAATGTCAGGAAACGACTTGCCTAAAATGCATTCTGTAGAAGTAAGAACTTTAAAATATAGGTGCCGCCAGGAATCTTTTGGCTTACTGTTTCAGAAATAAATTGCAAACGCTCTAAAATAAGGACATGGGTGGCCCAGCGAAAAGTGCACACAATATTCCGTAGTTATCTCGGCATGAGAAATGCTGATTTCACATTTTGCAATTAAACGCGCATAATCTTTCTTACTCATGGACCACAGGCGTACTAATAGCAACTAAGAGTATTCGTTAACTGGCAACGCAAGTATCGATAACTAAGCGAATGGTAGAACAAGAAAAAAAGCCTAATAAGATGCACGGCTCGCAAATATCGGGTTCTATTGTGCCAAATATGAAAACTACACATAGAAACAAGCGGACTTGCTCAGGGTTTTACATTTAAAACGGCTGCTTTTGGCACCGGGAACTGCTTGGGAGTACTCAGTAGTTACCTTTCTGCAAACAAGAACCTTAAATATAAAATTATATCTTAAACGCATTGCTACTGCAACGGCCTCTTACAAGTGCATCCTCAAAAAGTTGGCCAAATGATAATCATAACAACAGATGCAGGGTGAGGTACGGGCTATTAGCATATAGGATCTCTGTGATTCCCGTTTTTTGCAAATTCCCTTATTTTCTTCTCGCTTTTCATTTTCTGCTATGTAGAGTGCTACTTGTGAAGGTGGGTCTTTCTATACATCATGCGCCCACAATGTAATTAACGTCTTAGTGCATGTGACTAGCAAACTACATTGAGCTAAGGGTTTACAATACGAGCGTATAAAAAGAAAACCGGGCAACGACAGGATCTAGAGCTACTATGTACCATAGCACTGGACAGGTCGAGAGAGAAGCCCCTCACCAAGCTTGCTGCATCCGGAGGAACCAATTTTAGTCTTCCAAGCGCCTCGGGCAGTCGACCGTAGAAGGCGAGACATAATGCTAATTTTTATTACCTGAGACAGCTTTCAAGTTAGCTTATAACAGAGGCCTTGTGAGTGAGAGAGCTTTCATAAGGGCAATGTATAGCCAACGGCAGCACACAGTAGCGATTGCACTACACGTGCTAGCCTGCAGTAGAATAAAAACGCTTTTTTTCTAAAAGAAAGGGAAGTTATGATAACAATGCATATATATATGGCACAAGATGATGAACGACCATGATTTCCTTCAAATGGGCCCGAGTGTAATTGGTCAGACTCCGAGCCCAGCGTAGCACGCGAACCGATACCACAATAGACTTAGATTACTGCGATGACGACGTATATTCCAATGATCCCCTGCAGTTTCTTCAATTCATCATTAACGATGCCAAGAATAAATCTGCACTGTCGGCTATATTTAGACATAGGATTGCATTCGGCGCATTCAGCTCAAAAACGCCATCATTTGGCCGTGTATCTAATTAGCTGCCTTCATTAGTTTAGAGAGAAGGTTTTGCGATCTGACGTTCGAGTCAGTGGTTTTTGTTCTATCTATACGGCGTAGCGATTTTGGCACATACCAGTAATGAAAATAGTTTCCTTAGCATGTCGTGCCGCATTCTCTCCGTATTCTCTACAATAGCCTATTTACATAATGGCGAACTTTATTTTTTGTACTGGACCTGCTGACTCTGCATCTCGCAAATCTTGCGCCCCGCCCCATTGATTCGCTACAGCAAGTCCGCTATTCTACTTAGAAGAATAACGCATTAGGCATTACTATGGTAAACATTATGTTGTGTTTGCGTGACCTTCATCAGGTCGCTTTAATGGCACGTTCTCCCGTGTCTTGCTCTCCTCTTTATTTGAACGAGGATAATTTTACAAGACCCGAGCTACAGTATCCGAGTCAGTAGACCACAAAGTAAGGGGCGGCAAGGTTTTTCGTGTATTGTCTGTAATTATGTGCAATCTTGAAGTCTTGAAAATGTGCTTGAAACCATGCGTTGATGCGAACAAGATGGCGGTGCCATCCCGTCATCGAACGAAATATACATGCACATAGCAAAGAATCCATATGTTTGGCGTCTATACAATCTATAGCGCAATACCGTCACATAAAGTTAAGAAATTCGTGCGTATGGCGTGCCATCATTCAATTACAACCTCCTAGAATTGCAGATTCCCGTGCGGAACGATAGTAAGAGCTGAAATTGATTTGACTGCGGTACTCTTGGCATTCTTCTACGTTGGCAGCAAAATCCGTTGACACGTGCGTTTCCAATTTTCTTTAAAGAGCCGTTGATTCGTTTTCGAGTATAACTGTAGAATCGCCGACGCCAATTAAAGCTGGAATATCACACGTTTTTATGTGTGTCCTAATTAGAGCAGTTAATTTAATTTCCAAATAGCATACAGTTTTGATTCAGAAAATAGTGGTTTGTTGGTATAAACTGTTGACTTCCTTCAAAAAACTCGAAAGAAATGAAAGTCCCAATGCTTGAATTCTTGTCGCCCAAATGACATATCATTACAACAATTTTCTAAGCTCTATGGGGCGATTTTATCGGCGTTATATTGCGTGGGTTCAATTCATCAAACTTTAGCCAGCAGCCACAAGCAAAGAGATCCAGATAGATTTAGACTTTCGCCCAGGCAAACGTGGTCGCAGTGCATATCAGGTATATATATATAATCACAAAGCTTATTACAAGGATTTAGATCGTGCGTTCTTTGGCATTTCACAAAACTTCAAACCTTTTTTTGACTGCTTTCTTGTATTACTCCCACTCTAGCGGCAGATCATTTCATATACCTTTCTCTTCTAGGTGGCAACATTACAAAATTCTTTTTGCGAGTCGGACGTCCTCTCCGTGTCCGAAAGGACATCCGACTCGTAAGAGGACAACGTGTCATCAGTGCACGATAGACAGACCTTGTACAGGAAGTCTCTCTTCCTCTGCTGTTATTAATGTGGTCGCAGAAGAGGGAGGTTTGTGTGTTGATGGACAAAGCTATTGCGCAAAGCGAACCTTTTCTGCTAGGCCTCCGAGCAGTCGCGTCGCCTGATTGTACGTTTGTGGTGAGCGATAATAAAGCTGCAAGCCGAAGAAGAAAAATGGTGGTGGACAAAAACCGCTCACACAGGAACATAGCTCCTAGGGCGGACAGCGGAATGCCGAGCAGAGATTTTGCCCGGTGGGAGGATTGATTTGTCCTGCCATCTGAGAACCGTGTAGGTACATGACGAGACAATCGGACAGCCGCCCAGACGCTGAAGGTGGCACTACAAAAGGAGGACGGCCACCCTCACGTACACACGAAACCTAATACACGCAACCTTCGTCCGAGCCTTCGTCGGCCCGCTATGAGGCCCCAAATCGCACACTACAACTGTATTTCAGCGAGGGAAGCAACGACAGTACATCTGCCTTGAGCCCCCACCGCCATCAACCTGGGAAATGTTCACTTGCCCTACCGGCTTCATCTTTTCGTCAACTAGAAGTTCCGCTTAGATTGCTCTAGGAATTTAGACCTAGGCGATGCCTTTGTGACTCTCCTTTGGCCTACAGAAATGCATCGTTAATTTGTCGTATCCGGGAGCCTCTGTGTTGCTCGGTTCCGCTTCTTGTGTGCGTGGAGGGCGCCGAGTTTTCCATCTGCTCGTCTGAGCCATCTAAATCTAAACCTCGCAAAGCGACTTGTCTGGCGTTCACAGCAGGTGTTGCCAACACGTGCTACGTCAATATGCTAAGACATATCATCAAGAAAATAACGTGTTCGATTCTGGAGCGTTTATAAATTTAAATAAATCGAGAAATTTGAGGACTACGGGCGGACAACGTATGTAGACTAGTTTTTTAGACTTCCTGATTGCCAATAATATATATCTCACATTTTTTTAGTTGCAGCATTCTCGAATAGTGATAATCCACATAGCTTCGTACACGTGCCACAATGTGAGAATGTAGTATAGTCACTCGCAAGGAAGATTCCATTTTCGTGTCGGATGTTACAAAGGTAACGCGCAATAATGCGAAAGGTGGGTAATACACCACCTCTTTTATTGAGAAATCTGTGCTCCGCGGTTTTGTCCGATCATGGCCGATCAGAGTTTATTCCGACATTTACCTTGTCTAAATTTATAAGCATGAAAACCAATTTAAGAGTGGCCGGTCCATGCTGTAAACCCTGCCGAACGCGAAACAATGACGTTATCACTAAACCTTGAGTTCACATTTCTAATATACGCACAACGAAATAAAGTTGCTAGCTTATGCGTTTTTATGATGCTATTTAGTGCTACAACTAATCATACCATAAAATAAATGTTGCAATTGCAATAATAATACAAATATTAACTGGTAAAATGAAGTTTAGCTATAAAAGCCGCTACCTCGCACTTAGAAGTCATGGACGCAAATCAGTGATCGCAAGCTACTCATATGGTTTTTCTTTTTAGATGCGATAAATTTCAGATTCGCACAAAATGTGGTCATTGCAGAAAACCAGAGAGAAGAATATAAACACAGATGACAGATGCCGCAATAATGAAATAACGAAAACTATTAACCCTTACTTTGTTAATGATTATTAGTTTTTCGACATCGTTGGTACTGCTAGCATCGTAGCTATTGTGTTCAGCAAGACTATAGAGAAGAAAGAAATGCACTAGAACGCAGGGCTAGCCGAACCTACATGAAGATGCTACTCCGTCCTGCAGCCATTCCGAGACAAACAACCATTCACTTAGAGTCTAGTGGATAACAAAAATATTGCAAAGGCCAGCTGTTTTTTCGTTTCACGTCTTTTTCCGGTGATAAGCCACGCGACGTGAGATCAATGGTGTGGGATGGCGTGATCCAGTCCGAAGGGCGTCGGCCGCTCGACCTCGATCCAGTTGATGCCGTTTTTTGGTATTAGTGCAAACATTGTTGTTGTTATCTAGCTATAGGAGCAGCAATAGTAGCAATAGCAACTTCAGCCTGGTGTTTGGAAACATCAACGCTGCATATGAAGGATTGGGCTGAAACACGACCTACTCTAGCTAACAGCAACAGGTCCCCGAACGCTTCCATCGCCCACGGCTATGCTCGCAGGCTAGCGCATCGGCGACAAGGGCGAATCTCGATTAGTTGAGGGCGATCCCAGAGTTCAAGGCGGTGCTCATGACAAGTCACTGCTCTTCTGCAGCAGCCTTTGCCACTGCCAACAATAAGCCATAGAGCTGAATATATATATGTATATATATATATATATATATATATATATATATATATATATATATATGTGTGTATGTGTAATAACATCACACTTGCTCCTTTTACACTCATTAATAGCGATTAGGATTACGAAGCACTTGTTGAATAATTCCGTTAATGTAAAGATAAAACCTATTAAAAATCTACTAAGTACTCCTCCAGTCGCACCGTCGTTCCCGTCAAGCTTAATTAACTCTAACACTGCTAGGCTGAAGACCTCTAAAAGGAAACCTTAGAAATGCTTTAACCAGAATCCCTTACAGATCCTAAAAGCCAATCTGCCTCTCAATGCCGCCGACTCAGATGTTCAAACAGTATTTAACTCATTTTACAGATTGTTTTAACAGTGTGTCTCGTTTATGCACTAGCAATAACACTTACAGATTTTTATCACATATTTATAGTTCCTATTAGCTGAACCACGGTAAAAGAGAGGGCGAGAAAAGACGAGTGCCTGAAAGGTCTTGAGACCCTCTGAGCCCGCGAAGCTTCTAAAGGTCAAACATTTCCGGGGCGCTCAGGACATACCTCTCCCCTGTAAACAGAAGTTTTGTCAGCAAAGACCATAGTCGAGCGCAACTCCGCGCTTTAATGCCGCATCGAAATGCAATGCTACACAGGCTGATAGCACGACTGCATATGATGCTGTGCTGTCGCGAGAAACTTTGTCTTTGAAAATATATCAAAGAGACGGCTTTCAAGCTACAAGCCCGTGTGTAGCCTGAAGGTAAACAATCCATACGAATGTCCCATACCTGAAAGTATTACGTTGCGCTACACTATATATATATATATATATATAATCGTCAATGACTAAGCTTATTGCGGGGACCGCCGAGGATATATTGGCTTGGCTCTAAATTACCAAACTACACCATGTACCTTCGGTTTATTCATCCATTTGCTATTGACTGAAACCCCGATGATCACTCCCCGAGAGATATATAATTTTAGTCTATTTGACACAAAACGTGAAGGAAACGCACTATTTATAGTCTCAACATGATTTTGGTGTGCGATTTTGTGCTGTGAGAAGAGTTCTGTGGTTTCGTCTGCTGAGGCCTAACGGGACAGTTCGAAATGCCTCCACCAGACAGATGGAGCTACGAGATTTGCCTGGGCACGGTACAAACAGCAGCACAAAGAGTCACCACATCCAACCTAGCGTGAAGCAACTGTTCTGAAGCACCGGTCGATAATTAACGACGCCGTAGCTGTTATCACTACCTTTCAAGCGGGCTGTACTAAAATTAACATATAAAGAATAAAACACATAATAAAACAGTTCAAGGAGCTTCAACCGAGGACAACAATCCAAAACGTTCTAACAACGATATATTAATATCAATGCAACAACAAATACAAATAACAAATAAGGCAGTTAGGTGACACATGGCCTTTCTTTATTTGCTTCTTAGCATATTTATTTGTTATAGAGATAAATTACTGAGCAAAGCGACCGCAACCACATTGAAACTCATCAAACAGCTGATGGTGGTATGTATTGAAGGTGGTATGTATCGTACTCTAAATGACAAAAAAATTATATATATATATATACATATATATATATAAACACGTACATGCTCTAAGAAAATGTTCTGTCTTGAACCAGCATGATTTTAATATTACTTTTGTAAACCCTTTTCTTTAGGTAATTATTGATTTGTAGCATTTAGCAACATAATCATATAATATTGGTTGTAATAGAAATTGAGCGGACAGCCAATAAAGAGTACTTACAATTGAGTTACTACTCTAGACGTGCGCCAAGACACCAGGTCGATAACTCAACATTCAACAGTCGCTGCGAGTGTCGTTATGATGCCATCTTGTTAAAGCTATAAAGGAGAATAGGCCGTAGTCAGAATTACCCAAATACACCTATAATGCTCAATATACGACGACAACCTTTGTCACATCACCCAGCATATTGTCTCGCTAGAATTCTCACCGCCATTGTGCGCAAATGACATTTGAAGTAGCCGGCCTGGGAGCGTCGTGAAAATAATAAAAGATCCTTATCCAGATGGGGGCCGCGGAAAATTTCAGTGCAGAGTGTTTTATCTGTTATCGAGAAATTTGTGGACATTTTTCTACGAACAGTATGCCACATATTGTATTGTTTCGTTTGTTACGTAACTCGTATCAATGCCGTGAGAAGCATTCCTATTTCCGCCTGAAGAACACTTTTGTGGAAAGCTTTTTGGCTCCATTCAATAATCTCTACGAACAGATGCCTAATAACCTCTAAATAGCACGTCGTTCTCAATCGAACTTCGTTTGGTTGTGAAAAAATACGAATCCCTTTTGGTTCTAAGGTACCCTTGGCTAATTGGCATCAATCAGCTATCACTAGACTTAAAGAGTTAGAACTCATATAATTGCCTAAAGGTTAGAAAGAGGTTTGTGTTGTGTAACCTGTAAATAAGATACGACATTTTTAGTAGTCTTGTTGCTGTAGCTGAACCTCCCAATTGTGAAAGTATAATTGGTTTTCCATATTACGGGGAGTGCGGGTCTGTAATGTGTGTCTCTGAGAAGGAACGACCGTCCTTCGTCAAGTACATTCCACGCTTTGCTTTCATAGTGTAGGGTAGCCACATCGCTCATGTGATTAGCACCAGTGACGAAAATCTTCCCTTTGAGTCCGTAATGTCCTATATCTTCTTTGGTTTTAAACTCGTGATTGAGAGCGCTTTGAGATCTGCCCGACTCAGTTTTGTATTTTTTTAGGTTTTGACTGAAAATTTTGTTAAGGGTTGGATGTAACATAATAACTTGATATCATACTTATTATTTTCACTGTTAATCAAATTTGAAAGAACGCCATCTTCTTTTATGTAGTTTTCTATATGGGATCGCTTAATGTTTAAATAAGAGTCATTACCTAACCGAACTAAGGCAATCTGAGAGCACGACGGCAAAGGTGTCGAGAGGCGGTATCAAACCAATAGGAACGGAAAGCGTTTACTGACAATCGTGGCTGAAATTACTGCAACAGTTACTGGTATTCTCATCACGTACTTAAAACAAAATGCCTTCTATGTAAAACGTACGCTTGATAAGAAGATAGGTGATTCCCCAAATAGCGGAACTATATACGTTGAGCTTTAAGTCGGCACCTTGTCGGCACCGGCTAGTCGGGGGTTCACTCCCAACATGACTGGCTGGGATTCTTCGAAACCAAAGAGATGCAGAGCTCTTATTGGTCTGATGTAACGAAAGCAAAACTGGCCGGCGAATACGTCAGCAGCGGCACGCCATAGTATTTTGTTGGAGGAACTGTTCCAATGTAAGGGGAACTGTCTGAAGACGGACAATCCGATACCACAGCTAATTTTGATTAGCATATAGTTAAAATGCCGTAACAAGGTATACTATCAGTTCAGGTTATAGTGACGGATCATCGACAGCATGGCGCACCGCGCCGTTTGCATGAGCAATTGCCTAATTGCGTTAGGCAATGCTTCGTCCTTCGATACACGACGTTGATGTACTTTTTGCAATATACTGGCATTTGCAGAGTACAGAAAAAAGACATTATCTGCTGGTCGATGCCGCGGAGACGTTCTAATATACGTGGAGAATAGAGATGCCTACTGGGACATAGCAGATGACAAATAGATAATCGATCTATGAGTCGACTTGCAACAGTATCTAAGATGCCGCCGAATAACGGCCTCCTTCAACGCTCGTAAAGTGTGAGCCGCGCTATGGACTGTAGCTGCTGTCAGGTGCGCCGTTCAGGACTTGTCCTGTGTACAACAATTCTATCACCGCCGCAAATATAAACTATAATACATCGTACACACACATATGACTAAAATGTGAGGAAAGCAAATGGCTTTTTTAGAGAACATGACATCTTATGCTATCTGACATGTGACGAATGCAAATGGTATGGTACTTGCGTGCTTTACGGCTCGTCTAGAGCTTTTAAAGAAGCGGCTATAGGACGACCCTAAGCTTTGTTGTCGAGACGACGATGAAAACGACAGCAACAACAAGTTATGAAACGATAATAGCGAGAATGCGATTATTGCCAGCAATAACACCGATAAGAGTTCGATTATTAGATAAGAGTTAGAGATTTTTTACTATTCACGCAACCCATTATATACTAGTACTGGTAAGTAATAAATGTGCGATATAGACAATGTATCACATAAATGCGGGTACTTCATCGATTCAAATGGGGATGATTTTATATGCAACGTTTTTAGCTTTTCATATGATAGTGGTTTCCGTCTAATAGACCTAATGTCACGCGTGTTCACCGAAAGCAAGTTTTTTGCGATTTATGTTTCTCATTAAATAGCACTGCCTATTTAGATTATTTCGATTACGCTTTCTGGTCGATCTCAGCTTAGCCGAACCAGCCGCATGGCTTGGGAGTAGATATCACAGTATTTTTAAATCGCCTTTTCAGCTTAGGCATGATGGTAGACTATTACAGTACGTTTGTCTCGGTGCGGTTAAGCACTAGAGGAGACGTGCGTTTTTTGTGTATTTCAATTTCAATAGCACAACAATTGTTCATCACCAATGGCAAAGACTGGGCTCGTCACGCATACCATACCTTTTATTTCCCCTTTTCTGTCGCTGAAAACATTTCCGCATGCCTTGCTACATTCGCTCGCAATACGATCGCGAATTGTTTTGTTTCCAAGTTTCCAAATATACTTACGTACATGCAAGGGCTTGTGTACTTCATTTTGTTCATAAAAAAAAGGTCGGATTGCCTATAGCTTTCTAATACTTTGTTGTTGAAGCCTGGTAGACCGGCTACTGTCGGTTTTTTTTTAGCCAGCCACAGCCGAGCAAAACTATAATTGCTTTTGACTGTTTAATGGTAACAGTGACAGAAGGAACCACTACAATATAAGTATTAACAACAACAACACTAACGACAACGACGACGACGGCAACAACAGCAATATGCATTCACTTACTCCGCGTAAATGGTTCAAGGTTATCTATATTAGTCGAGCAAACGGTGTGGGGTGCAGATAGTGCCTGGCGACACATGACGTATTCACGTACGTCCCCTTATTTACAAGCTTACTGTTAGGCGAAACAATCCATTATATATATATATATATATATATATAATATATAGATATAGATAGAAGATATATATAAAGAGAGATAGAGATAGAGAGAGATAGATATTCTATATAATATATGAGTAGAGAAGAGAGAAAGAGATAATAACGGAGATGGTCTATAGATTAGTTATCATCTTAATCTCTCTATATATATAAAGAATTAGATAGACATCTATAGAGAAAAATATATATATAGTCCATATATATATAATATATATATATATATATATATTATATTAAATAAATATATATATATATATAACGTACAAAGCGATGTATAACGACCGCCAGCTATGCTATACGTCCAAGGGCTGGCGTTGCTGGTGAACAAGGCCCAGGACGGTTGGATCTCGTTGGCGGAGGCAACGGCACGAGGGGTACACGGCCTGCGGGGTGGCGTTTTTCCGCCTAATTTGGTTTGCCTGGTCGGCCCAGGCAGGCGACGGGCGCCACGCAGGCTACCCTGAGCAAGTGGGCAGGGGTCCATTAACAACCACTGTGAACAACAGCCGAGCAACGCTGCCACGAGAAGCACAGAAAAACGGCCGCATACGCACTTACACACAGACAGACAGACCCAGATCGGCAATTAGAAGTTCATTACCGGCTGCTGCTGCGTTTTGTTTTCTGCGATACTGATCGGGGGGCTAGATTGGATAATGATGGCTAATAGTATAATAGTATAATGTTGCTGGCGCAGACAATTTTGCTTGCTTGTTTTTTTGTGTTATCGAGACGATCTACGATGAGACACCGCCACACTTTTCGGCAGCAGAAGTTTTCGAGTTCCGTGTTCACTTGCGAACTCGCGTTTGCCTTCACTCACTCCGGGGCATGACGCAGATTGACGTCGTAGATGGCGTGCATACCTCTGGCAGCACTGACAATGTAGTATTCGTTCATTTTCGACTGCGTCTGCTGTGCGACTGCTTGTGTCTTGGGCAAATGCTGCTGCTCCTGCTAGTTTGAGGTTTTCTGTGGTCAGCCCGCCCACGATGAATGTAGGGTACTAATGATGCCCGGCTGCATTTTTCTCAATGGACCACCGTAAGCAGAGCTGAATGGAGGACAAAGACTTGTTATATTCATGCTAAGCGTGATCTTGTACGTTTAGTTATTCTTTCTTTTTTTTGGGGGGTATATCAAGCATCCGTTCACGCTAAATTTTTGGGAGTGATTGCGTAAAGTGCGGCACGAAGAGTGGTTCAGTAAAGTGTGGCACGGAGAGTTGTTCCGTAAAGTGCGGCACGGAGAGTGGTTCCGTGTAGCGCGGCACGACGCATAGTATAGCGTATATGCCGAAATTGTGTTCTTCTCTAGGCCAGCCGTATCGCGAGCCATTGATGACATGATTTGTTCGAAGAAAAGGGACGCGGGCACTTACTATACAATTGTTGTGCATACACAGTTCTATCATACCAGTGGAAATTCTGTGTAGATGGGCGGTTGCAGACGGGCACGGAAACAGTGTTCCTTCATAGAATCTGGAATGGCTTTATTCGGCTATCTTCTTCTATTTAGTCATACAAGATCACGATTACGATTGCTCCCCAAAGGCAGGCAGAAGACCACCTAGTGTTAGCTCGCGTCAGACAAATATTTTGTGATTATCTGCCTAGGCCTGGGATCAATTAACCTAATCTGATTGTTAAAAAACTGCTCACGAATATGGGAAGGATGCCGTGTATTGTTGCGTACTAAGCTGAGGTTAGAAGCTATATAAGATCCAGGTGTTATACATATAATCTTGATATTTAATACTTTTATTCAATCCTTATGTCTAGCTTTTGTTCAAGCAGCCATTCTGCAGCGTTCGATATCGATTAATTACATTACGCTAGAAGAGCCTACCAATAGAATAGGGTCAGTCAGTTTTGTTGTTTTTAGGCAAATGCAAAAAATCGATTCAATATGTGCGGTATCGCTCTATATTCTGCGATATATACACAACTAGTTTTACAACATTCGTCCTATGCTCAACAAAAGAGAAAATGTTTTTAATATCTTGTTTTTCAATACAACAAAATAATCAGGATGGCTCTTTATACCTTCCAAACGTCCGAGGCCCTTTTCGCATAAGTCTGAAGTGAACGGGACACAGGACATCCCCCTAAAGATGCAACGTCACCGCCACATATGTATGTGAGCAGCCTTTGTCATGACCGAGTGCGGCACACCTAGCATTGCACAGTTACGGTGCATTTCCGTAAAGGATTGCTTTAAATTGAATCGGCTGGCAGAACCTTTAATTATTACTTTGTTGTACAAAGCTCCTGGTGTGATAACGCTTTTTAAAGCTCACCAGACACATGGCATAGCCTTCTTAGCGCGAGCACCTATATTTGCACGCCGTTGAGCCTAATGAGGAACTTTGTTCTAGCCAATTCATTAAGTATTGTCTGTAATCATTATGTTTCTCCGAAAGCGATGTTTGTTGTCGTTTCACGAAGAAGAACACAGATTATCCGGCATGCTTTACAGAAGAGCATCCATTCTTCGGCACGTTTTACGTAGCTACGGCAAGTTCAGTTTAACTGAACTAATGCATGCGACACGTCTATGATATGTGCAATTAAACATGTATCACAAGATATAAAAGAAATCGCTTATTCTATCAAAATCTACCGTGAAGGGCCGACCCGATTGTGATCGATCTGTCAGATCAATATCTTTAACGTATACGAAGTCGCTTAGACCACCACAATTGCACACAGTTCTTGGTTCCCTTATCTTCGCCACCCTGACAGCCGCATGCTGTTTTCTCTGTGCCAACGCCAAAGCATAGTTTCACGCAAATTAGTATTTAACCGATGTAGTTTTTTACGCACAAATTGCATATCGCTGTCGAGTTGAAATACGTTTAGTAGGAATTAATTAGCTCACTACAACAGACTACAAAACTAGCATATGACCCTGTTGACAAACGCACCCGCCTTTATCGGGATTCACAGATTAGGGTGGAAATCACCAACTGACGGAACATTTCGCTGATCCCTTAATGAATTAATTAATCATTCAATTAAACCTTAAAATAATATTGTTCACACGTGTATAGAAGAACGCAATTTCTACTGAATGATGAATATCAATACATGAACAATTATATATCGTTTTCATTATTGACGGGATAATGTGAAGCAGATGGCCGGCGACTGTAGCACTACACTACATGTCATGGCTTCATTCTCGCCGCGATACATACGTTTTTGATCTTTAGAGCCTGCACATTTGGGTCAATGATATAATAAATGTATGTTTAACGATGACTAAGGCCACACACTTTACAGACACACATCTAACAAATCAGGTCAAGTGCCACTATCTCCTACAATTCAGCTAAAGTTGTTTGATTCACACTCACTCCTCTTGTCGCGCGAAAAAAAACTACGGTTTTCTTCAATAAGGGGAGAAGTATGGCCGTTCACCGTATACCTTAGATTACGCCGTATTATTAATGCCTATGGCACACCTTCTGAGGATATTTTCGGCTTACAGCTTAAGACTAGGAAATTTACGTATACTCGTTAACACACGTAAATATATGCACACATATAACCCTAGAAATATGTATACACGAGCTTTAACTAGATAGCAAACGATCAAAGACACATCATGCGTGTACACTAGCTATAACAAATCGATAGCCGCAGAAATATTGCCGCCCCGCTCGACTTGCCGTATTTGTTTGCGCCTTACTCGAAGGACCATCCTACTGAGCGACGAAATATGCATGGTCCAAGATTTACAGACAGCGTTATAATTAGCAAGTACCACCAGCGATCGATCGATTGTTCTTCCTGGTCGGTACGGCGGCCAAGGTACAGGATAACGCATCCTGGCAAAGGGGTAGCGTTGCGGCTATACCTCTATCTGCGATATCTCTATCTCGCCTTGCACACCAGCATACGCCATATAAAAACAAAATACCAAAACAACAATAGCAATAGCAATACCAACAACAACGAAAGCACATTGAATACGGTGAAATGAACTTGCGTTAGGGCTCTGTCACGTCCAAGCTTGCACATCTCTATAAATAGCAGCAGACCGTAAGGCCAATTCGACCCTTGTCTCGGGATTTGCCCACGCTGTCCCGCTTGGGGACGGGGCCGTGATACGTCGCACAACACAAAAGCACCCACCAACGAGATAGATAACAAACCACCAACCAGTGCGTTCTCGCAACTTTCGAATTGTGTCGAATCTACAGACTGACGGCAGATGGTCGTCGAATATATCTAGCGTAGGTGACAGGGCGACGCGATCCGGCCGTCCAAAAGCCCAAAGCTTAGAGCCCGACTGTTTTCGTCAAGAACAAGAGTCTGTCTGATTTTGTCGACTACAGAGAGCCTCACAAGATTACTAAACAAGATCAATAACTACTGCGAGGACTACTAGACGCCTCGACTAGATTGCCTTGACGAAGCCAACCCGTCAGTCAATCTGGAGAAGTTCTTACTCACAATACTGCGCCACCAGGATTCCAATCAAGGCATCTTAGCCTTAGACCTCAAACGAAAGCAAAGCCAGCGAAGCAAAAAACGGTCAAATGCCTTCTCGGCCTCTGCTCCTTTTTTTCAGAGACGAGATTCACACACATAGCGTAAAACTCGCCGCACCACGGAAAACAAATAATTCACATAAGCCGCACAAGGCACAATTACGTACAACAATTGCAGGACACTCATCGTTTGTTTACGGTCTCGACGGTGCGGACGTGTTCGTGTGTGGCTCTTCGAAAGTATCTCTAAATTTAAAGTTTAGTGTAAAAATACATAGACATCCGCGAGCTTAGCAACCCTTGAGACTAGATAAGTCAACTAGCGTGAAAGTCTTCTGCTAACTTTGGTGCGCTTTAACTATACGTACAGTGTATAGCTGACCCGCGGCTGTAAACAAACAATACCTTGTTTGTAAACAGGGGCGGTGCAGCAGCTGGTCAACGCCGTGCAACGAACGCCGACAAAATGGCAGGAAAAGAAGCCACTCGAACCACGTACGCCACCGGTACCCGCAGATCGTGCAGTGACAACGGATGAGTGCATTGCTGGAGCAATCAGTGATGCGGGCGCCGCAGCTTGTCATCCGAAAAAACGAGTTGTGGGAAGCGGGCCGCATCAAGCTGGCGGTTGAAGACGCCCGCAGCAATGGTACGCGTGTATCGCATGCTGAATGCTCCACAGAGAGCACGGAGGATGCCAGCAGAACAACTGAGTAGGCCAATAGTGCAGCAAATGCTGCGGCCGATAAGCCGGTGTCATAAACGAACCAGGAAAGCACGATTTTATTGGAGAGGAATCAAGTCGCGGTGCAGGGAACACACATTGAAGAGGGGGGTGATGTAGAATAGAATGAGGTGGGGGCTGGGGGTAAAAAAGGAAACGTAGAAGAACCACGGTTCACCCAAATGGCCGACTTGTTATGACGAAAAGGACGATGCTGTCCTGCTGAGTTTGCAGTCCCTGACTGCATCTATTCTGTCGTCTATCTGTCGTCTATCTATTCTGTCGTCGCTCCTCCCGAGTTTAATCGCGACTATAGCAAGGTGTTTCAGAGGTTACGTCTCGAGTTGAAGGCTCGCATGTAGGCAATGACCTTTGCCGTGGGATTTAGAGCAGCGCTTTCCCCGGCGGCCGCGCTGTTATAGTACGGCACCGACAAAAAGTCACAAAGCGACGGTGGTTTGCCTAGCAATAAGCAGTTACCCTCTTCACTGAATCCAACATGTTAAATGGCCAAGCCGATATTGGCCGTTGGCTCTTTCTGGCAATTCTCAAGCAACTCGTCAGCAGATTCCTTAAGAGCTCTTTTGGCTTGGTGCCCTTGAGGGCAACAGCAATCCTTTTCTGCAGGCCGTTTATGATTTGTTACCCTAAAAGTTAAAGGAGGGTTGCCAGAGTTCATACTACCGATCTTCTGTTGTACAAATCTCATTGCCCTGCGCAAAAAGAACGGCCGAATTAGACCGATCACTGTCGGCAACCAAGCGAAGCAGTGTGGTTTGAAAAGGTTTGCCTTGTTGGGCCCCGAAATCTTAGTCAGTCATGTCGACTTTGTTACTTAAGTGCTAAAATGCGCACTTAAACGATTTTTGACAAGAAAAATAAAATTACCACATAGTTTGTATATATATATATATATATATATATATATATATATATATATATATATATATATATATATATAATTAAGTCTTAATAAATGTTATACATTTAAAACAGTATATATAACGAACCTTAGTTAAGTAGCGTTAAGGAGAGGTGAGATGGTCTATCCATGGAGTCGTCAATGTACGTGTTGTAATTTTGTTAGTAATAATGTAATGTGTTGCCTTTAAAAAAAGAGAGAAAGCCGTTGCGGAAAAAAGTTATATCCCCTTCAAGCCAGTTTGGAAGTTTGTGGGTAAAAATAAATTCCGTCACACTGGCATCCATTCTTATTTTATTTCCCTGAATAGTGGCCGCTAGCAGGTTAGGAGTAACCGGGGGCATTCCCTCCTTAGCTGAATCTGCATGGTAATGTTCTTGGGTGCTGAATCGAAGGCTGTCGTACATTCCACGAATACAGCGTACTAGGGTTCTAAGCACTGAAAGTGTTTCTTTGACATTCCTCTATTAGCGCAGCGCATGTTCTTTTTTTAGAGTATGGCAATTTCGGAATTTATGCTGCCATGCTTTGTCCACCACGTGCGAAAACAGGTAAGTTTTCGTGTTCTTGTAAATTTCATGCTTTGTGGATTTTTAGAAGTTCCATATGACTATGCCACTAATTACATGACCTAACAGTCGCTCCATAGTTACATTTGCATAAACAACAGTAAGCGGGCTGATTGCAATAATTTTTAGTGTGGCTGGTCGAACAACAGTATCGGCATGGCGGACTTGATGATTGACATTCCGATTGGAAATGGTGTACGGACTGTAGCAGCGGAGAGTTTCCCGGTGGGTGCCAACCAATACACGAAATCATGCCTAATTTCCAACTGGTTTCGATGAACGTAATGCTGCAAGGTCGCAAGGGATTGTTGCAAATGGAATCGACTGCGAGAATATAGCACCAAGTCGTCTGCATACATAAGAACGTCTACCTGCAAGTGCCGACTCCATATCCCTTCAGGAAGGTCTCTCACCAGCACCGAAAACAGCAGGGGGCTAAGATTATCACCTTGGGCAACACCAGTGGTCTGTAAGATCGCCATGTGTTTAGCGCCTCCGTCATCAATAATAACTTGTCCTTCCTGTAAAATGCCTTTAATGAGCTCCAATATATTCAATGAGATCCCGCAAAAAGCCAGCTTGTCAAGTATAATTGTTCGTACGGCCGTATCAAAGGCCGCTTTAAAATCTACAAACACAGCAAAGATAGATAAGCCCCTTTAGTTCAAAGTGCCTGTTGCATGGAATTAAAAAGTACAGCACATGCTGTCATTGTTGACCGGCTCCTTCTGAAGCCCTGTTGTTGCTCCAGCAGCTTTCTGTTAATCTCAAGAAAATGTTCTAATCGACGGGCTAGGATAGCCGATAGAAGTTTGTAGATTGCGCTCTTCTTTGCGATACCTCTGTAAGACGACGGTTGCTGTTACCTCCGTTACCTTGCAGCATTACGTTCGTCGAAAACAGTGGAAATCATGCCTAATCGTGCATCGGTGGGAAAATTAACTTCTAGAAATGTTAAAACTACATTTTCCGTAGCCAAAACTATATTCGTCCTGATGCGTTTGGATCGAACTCGAACTGCTTCGGTGACTCTGAGTGACTCAAAAACATTGACAATGGTAGACTCACTGAACAATGGGGACACACCGCTTATCTTGCCCTTCACTGCCGATCTGGAGTCACTTATCCGGAAAGCGACAGGGACGTCGGCTAACGACTGCAGACTCAGAAGAGCTGTTCAATTCTTGAGATTCTTCACGGCAGTAGCCAGATTTCCGTGAGCGTTGGTTCTTCCATCGGATGGCTAACACGTTTGCAAGGTCGTCGCATACGGCATTGAAATTTATTTTTCCAATTGACTATTTTCGGCTGAAAATATTACCTATCAGTTCTCCACTTCACTGGAACGGTGGTAATTGCTTCCTTAGCTGGTTCCACTGGTTTTCCCCCAGCGCCAACCTCACACCTTCGTGCACCACCACCACCCCTACCGCAAGCGGCGTTCCTCTAATAGCCACTTAGTTTCTTTGTAAAACTACAATTATATCGTCGTCGGCTGCAACTGGCGTCGCGCTGTCAACGCCGCCGCTCTCCACTGGCTCCAGTTTTTCCCAGTTGACAGCCTTTTTGCCACTGAGATTGTCAATTTTCTTCTTTTCTTCTCATCGGCCTTGCTCAGATGCTGCCGCTGTTGTTGTGGAGGGCTTCTAGCCTTCGGTTTGTAGCTCTTCTCCTCTTCATCTGCGCCGTCGGCTACGTTGTTGTCGCCGGTACATGCCCGCGGCTGTTACGGGGCAACGTCAGCACCAGCAGTGCAGACCGCTTCTATAACAGCAGCAGCGGCAGCATGGCCAGGGGTGTGTTTTTTGCCGCTACAGACGACCTCCCTCCGGCAATTCTGCGAAGTGCGGCAGTTGTGCCCCTTCCGCTGAGGGCACCAGTGGGGCAATTTAGGGTGGGTTTAGTGGCGGACTCTGTTGAACCGGCATTGTGATTTGAATGCGCTGACATTGTCACTGGACACACGCTTCACACCACCGCACAGCCCGCAACAGAGTCAAAAGTTAACGAAATTTCGAAGCAAACAAAAGAACACGAAGCAACTCGGTCAAGACACGTCTGCAGCATTCGAATGTCCAAAGGAAGAAAAACATTGAAATATTTGTGTTTCTCTCGATCGGACTGTCTTCTCTGGACAAAAATTTATTTAAATTCAGTAATTTCTCGTCGAGCTTGAAATGTACATAATTACACATTTCAAACAATTGCAACCATTAAGGGCTATCACCCGCGTCTGCAAATATATATATATATATATATATAGTGTGTGCGTGTTTGTGCATGCAAGTCGATTTGTTTACCCAGGCAGAAACTCAGGGAGACAGAAACGAAGGCGAAAGAGAGCGGCCTGCGCTTCATTCAGTCCAGGAGACAATCTGTCGCCATCATTGTGCATCGTGCGCCTCGCATAGGGGCCGGCCGAAATCGTTTCGCACTGCACCTCTCTCTCTCTCTCTGTGTAGTCGAGTGTCGACTTTCCTGCGGCTCTCGGGGGCGACTGAACATGGGGGAGAAGGACGCTTGAAGACTTCACCAACTCCGTGCGCCGTTTGTTCCACACGAACCCGGCCACTGCGCAAGCCGCTTAAGGCGGTAGAAGACAGTAGCTTCGTTATGCCCACACTGAACGAGGTCGCCGTGTAATTCGTTGACGTTCTCTCTCCTCCCCCTCTCTCTCTTTCACACACACACACACTCACTTGTTTTATGACTGCCAATTTATCTCTCCCGCTCGCTCTCTCTCTCTCTCTTGCTCGTACTGCAACCCGTTCGTTTGTTTGTTGGCAAGTGAGGCAGCACACAGCACTGCAAACAGACAGACCAGACGGCAGAAAGTGGATGCGAACCCACATATAAACTACGCTGCCTCATTCGAGTTGACGAGCTGTTTGGCTCTCAGCCAAAGAAACCAAGTGAAGCTCTCCTCCACAGAGTTCCTCAATCAGGGCAGCAACCCACGCACCCCCCGCCGGCGACGGCCCGCCCGACCGACCTCCAATGTCCTCCGTACAACCACACACAGAGTACGCGCCCCACGCCTCAGACACTGGCTCACCGCTAGCAGCGTCTTGACCACTGAGTGTGCGTGCCAGCATGATTTACTCTCGAGGACCTCTACCTCATTTATCTGTTGAGAGAGAGGCCTTACCACTTTTAGTTGCACTATTACTGCTACAGCTACGATGGACGACGCGGACGACGACGACACCACTGACAACGACAATTGATGCTAATGGTCGCTCTAACGGCGACTGCTGCTCAACTTGGACTTCTCTGGGCTCCTAGCGCATGACTCCTGGAGCTCCTGCGCATCCATGTACAACGGGTTGCTTCAGGTCTGCAGCTCGCGAAATGCTAGACAGAGTTTGGCTACACGTTTGCGTGGTCATAACGGTTAACGCTCGGTTAATGGTTTAGCCGTATTTTAGATACCATATATATATATATATATATATATATATATATATATATATATATATATATATAAATAAAAAAAATATATATATATTTATAGCACACGGATGTGTTCAGAACATTACCCTATATATAGAACACGGATGTGTTCAGAACATTACCCTAACACAATAATGTTCCTTCTGTGCCGACCCGTCCAACTGCACTTTGTTTTGCATCAACACTTCATTATTATGTGCAAACTATAAAGGTGACGTTCGGCCTGTCAGTTTACTTGATATAGGCTTAGCTAAAAGATTAGCGTAGTTCCGCAGCAAAGTACAATATGATGAACATGCCTAATACACATCCGTTACTGGCTGTTAGTGTGGGACATGCAAACCAGTGTGAGACCTACAAGCCGACTAACCCCGTGGCCTTTTCCATCCTGTTGGTTCGAAATGATGTGAAATTTCTTCGACTTCATGAGGGAATGTCTCGCTTTTCTGGCGTTCTGTACGCCTCGCCTGGGGATGAGGTGCGTCGAAGTCGTCCAACCGCATCGACCCTCCTTCCTTCGGATGAGCTCTCTAGGTTGCTGTAAGTTTCATCTGAAAACTACATTTGGGCATGTCAAATGTGACACGCGTGTCCCTGTGTGTGCATGCATGTCGCTTAGATAGAGTAGAGACAACTTCCCGTATAATGATACGGTGCGGAAGTAAATTTGAACGCATTGCAGACGGCACATGTCATCCTCAATCTACTTGAATCTACGGTGTATGCAACCAGACAGCTGCTGATGTGATGATGGTGCACATATGCACCACAATACATAAAACTAACGTAACAAAATGTACAATTTTCAAGTAGCGTAATTATACGATACAAACCAACCAACCAACCAATTGCTGTATATCGTATTAGCACGGGCATTATACAACCCATTACAATATGATCAACATAATAAGATACGACGATCACCAGCAAATGAAGCGCTTCCGTATGAAGCGTACAAGAAATTGGTTTAGCCTGCCTGGCAAGTGATCCGCCCCCACACAGAAACCACTTAGCGAATCCGTTTTTCTATAGAAGGCTTTTATTGATCTCAAGGATAGAGTCGGTAGTTTCGCTTTTATCCACTTGCACGGCTATTTCTAAGCAGCTTATACGTGAGCAGCCAGGTAGGCGGCAATGGCTTTCGTCCACTATACCTGTATGCAGCCACCGTTCGGCCAGTGCACCGTAAACCTACTTCGAGAAAGTGCTTGGAAACACCAGCGCGGCTGTAGGGGAACTAGGGGACGAATTAGCGGGACCTCCGCGAGTCAAACCGCTTCTACGAGTTGTGCTGGCAGGGATCAAGGCAGGGAACGACAGGGAGTTGGAGCGGTACTGGTAGCGCCCGACAGAAGACGGTGTTCGAGTGTGATATGAGATGACCGACGGCTCTTCAGAGTCTCGGGGGCCGTGCGTACGACAGAGTCCAGAAACAGCCTCGTAGCAGTGCGATGTGTGAACCTACTACTATGCCTATTTAGCACTAAATTAACACGAGTCCCATTCATCGGCACAACAGTAAGAATACTGATAAGAGCAAGAGAAGAACGCCTACTCTCGCATAGGATGTGTACAGCGTCGTTCTCCGTCTAGCAGCCAAATGTTACGCTATTACGAGTGCGGTTTTCTGTGTCCACTTGCCCAGAGACAACCCAAGCGAAACACGATACGCGCGAGCAGCTACTATTTGACGTCAAAAAAGATCTCGTAAGCCTACGGTGTTAAGCGATCGTCCTCCAGGGTAGAACCTCTACAATGGTAAGATGAAACTGTTTGTTGATCACCAAATGGTTTCTCGCCTCGCGTAGCTTGTTAAGAGCAAGTGCATTGCGGCTGCCGAGAGCAAGTGCATTTACATTTATGGCGTCCGTCTTACGAATCTCAATCTGAAGGCAATTCCGTGAACGACTAATGCTGGCCTATAATCAGCCCAAACAAGTTTCTTGTTGTTGATCATATTTTCTTTGAACGATGTTCATTAAAAATAGATGATGAAATCACAGCGCTGAAAGTCATCGACCATGCAGACATAAAGACTGTTAGGAAAAGTAAGACAAGAAGTAGAAAAGTCCCTAGAAAGTCGTAGCATTTATGTTTGTCGTTTTGATGTTCTAACGGCTATTAGTCGGGGGTGTTCTTTTGCATATGCAAGGTGTTCATGCGCCAACGACGTGATATTCCCTGTTACTTTATTTAGCTGCGAGAAGTATACTCCGGACGCTGTTTTGTACGCCCTTGATGAATGATCCGATATTTTTGCTGCTCAATTCTTTCCGTTACACTGGAACGTCTGTCCAAGCTTGCAACACTGTTTATGCATAGAAAGTTATTATCAACGGTTTAATACAAAGATAAATAATGCGCAAAGAAGAGAACCTTAATTTGCATATAAACTGATGCAAGAGGAGAACGGAATTATATATATATATATATATATATACATATAACGTGGACGGGACAGAGTCTAGGCAATGGCCAGCGATTCCACTTCTAGAGGTCGTAGGTCGCGCTGATCCCAACGAAACATATACCGCTAAATAAAAAAAAAAGGATACGCCCATACACACACGAGGACGTATTGGCAAGTCCTTGAAATACTTTCTAGTATATTGACTTTTGCCGCCAGACCAAAACCACCAAGGTTTTCCACTTTATTTTGCCTAAAAGCGCCATTCATTGGCTAAACATGGACCATGTCTAGTGCAAACCGGTGGTGGCATTTACTGTTTAAGTTTGGTTCCAAAAAGTTGAGGAAAAATAGGTCCGGCGATTTTTAAGAGGATAATTAAATGGAAGCTCCATCAAGTTCTGTGTTAAAATCGAATCATATATTTTTTACTCAAATCATGAAATCGAATTATGTATTCTAAAGTGGTGGAAATATTACAAACTGCTTGTACTGATCAAGTGGTGTCTCGAAACATGATTGATGGTACTGTTAATTTTGCCATGGACATAAAAAGACCGAGGATGACCGCCGTCCGGGAAGGCCATCGACGTCAATAACCGAAGAAATCGTTGAAAAAGCTTGTGATATCGTACTCAGCAATTACCGAATTACTATCAAGAGTATAGCTGAGGAATGGGAGGTATCTTGTGGATTAGTTGTAATAGTCCCGACCGATATTTTATGCGTTAGAAGACTGACTAGCAAAGATGAAAAATGCTAAATTTCTAAAGCAAGTTAACGCCCGTCGGAAATGTCGAAATTGCACTTTCAGGCAAGAGCAGAAAACCCTGAATGAATTGCTTCACAGAGTGATTACAGGAAGCGACATTGAAACCCAAGCCCAATTTGCGCAGTAATGCTTCCAAGGACAATATCGGCCGGAGAAATTCAGACAGAGCAGATCCAACATCAAGGTCCTTTTGACTGTTTTTTCGACTACTAGAGAATCATCTTCCAAAAATGTTGCCACCTGGTTTTACGGTTAATAAGGACAACAACCGTGAAATTTCCAGAATGAAGTTGCACTTGAGCGTCTGACCGAGTAACTCTAAACTCTGGGCAAACAACTCTTCGACCTTGTATTACGACAACGCACCGGTGCACACATCGTTGCTGATTTCGGTTTATTTCATGAACAATTTAATATTAATATTTTCGCAACCTCCATATTTACCAAGACTAAGTCCGTGCGACTTTTTTTCTGTTCTGGTGGACAATAATGGAAAAAAATTGCAAAAGCAACTCAACTCGATTCCGAATGACGCGTTCAAGAAATGTTTCGAAGAGTGGGAAAGAAAGTAGCGCAAGTACATTGCAGCGGGCGGATTTTGCTATTTTGAAGTGAACAAAGACACTTTGAAACATTAAATAACTATATTTTATTTCGTATGTACCAGAGCTTTGCGATATATATATATATATATATATATATATATATATATACATAGATATTTTTAGAGACAGCTAGAGGAAGAGGGGCATTTCTCCCTTTCCTCAACTGCCGTTGTCTGCGTTCGCTATTTGTCTGCCGTCGTCGCCCTCTTCTCAGAGGAAACAGACGACGAGGCTCGAGGCACAAAAGACAGGCAGTTAGAACAGACTACTGGAGCAATTGCAGTAGCAGCGACAGCAGAACGCAATGGATCAAGAGCGCCAGGACACCACCGCAAATTGGTTCAGTAGTCAAGTGAAGCGGGTGGACGCCCGATGGAGGCGGCGGCTGCGGCGATGATGACAACAACAGTGACAACAACAACTGCAACAGCAACAACAACAACACCGTAAACGGTGACGACAGCGATAACAACAACAACAACAGTGGCGATGAGGCGACAACAGCAGTGAACTAAACCTAAGCCGCTAGGCAGCGACGAGACAAGTACCAGCAGGGCTGTGGCCGCAGTGCAGCCCAGCCCGACACTGTTCTGCCCTTATGCGGGAGGGGGAGGAAAACGGCCCAAGGCAGAGATGGGCAGCAACAAATGACGGTTGGCAGCGGTGGCCCGCCCAGGCGACACGACAGGACCGTGGGTGTGAGGGCTAGCTATAAGAGGCTGGGAATCAAGAAGCAGGAAAAGGAGAATAGCGCAGAAGTAGGGAGTACAAGATGACGGCCAAGGAAGACGTCGAGTGGCGTCCTCGTTTAGCGTGGCCACTGTTGTCGCTGCCCCGGTGGTGGTCGTGGTCGTGCTGGGTAGGGCTGGAAGCACTCTGCAAAGAGGAGGACCGAGCCAGCGAGAGAGTAAAAACGTCCTAGTTGGGAGGAACAAAAGCGAGGAAAACCCTAAAGCAGGAGACCGGGGAGCGGGAAGGGAACTAGACAAAGATAGGGCGGTATGAGCGGAACAAGACAGATAGAGTGAAAGAAAGAGGTTGCTTGAAAGAACTAATGCGAGAGAGAGAGAGCTCTGAGTTACAGACACCACCCACATAGACAGACAATGCGTAAACGAACAGAGAACGATAGCGGACGAACAGGGAAAGGGCTGAAGCTAAAAAGCACCAGTCGTTTCAGTGGCGGTGAATCGTGCAAACGGTCTCTCTTGCAACAGCAGCTCGTAGCAGAGTTAGAGAAGGTAGAAAAAGCAGTGGTGACGACGACAACATCAACAACAACAGCAACAACAACAACAACAGTGACAGCAAGGGCGATCCAATAACGAGTCCGAGACGGAGGCGACAGGCCTGGTTGGAAGAAAGTTGCTGCTGCTCCCACTGTCGTTTTAGCTGCCCCTTGCTGCCCGGTCTGGTTGTCGCCCTTGTTGTTGGCAGTGTTCGTCGTCGTCGTCGTCTCTCTACGTGTCTGTGTGTGTGGCGGCCAGTCGCAAAGCCACAAAGCCGCCACCACTACCAAAGTCAAGCCGGCGAGGCGACACCGAGCGACTGAGCAAACACATGCAATGACGAATGTCAGTGAGAAAGGCCAAGTTGCGCCGGCCCCGCCGCCCGCGCCACCGCAGCGTGCCAGGCTAACGTCGCCTCACTGTCGGCGGCACAGAGAGAGAACGTCGTAGTCCTGGGGCGTCTCATGCTGCGGTCATCCTGGAGGCCCCCTGTGGCCATGGCCGGTGGCAGCAGGAGCAAAAAGCAGCTAGAACAGCAGCAACAGCAGCAACAACAACGAAATCGGCGGACGGCCCTTGGTGGCGGAGTCAGCCGATGGCAGGACAGCGAGAGGATATGTACGAGTATGGCTGCGCTTGTGAGTGTGGCAAGTTGGAAGGGCTGAACAGGCCTTTCAAGGCTTTTATGGCCCGCAGTTGCAGCCGCAGTAGTCGTTTTCGTCTCTCGACGTCGACAGAATGCAAACGACAAACGCGCCAACGAAACGGTCTCTCTAACTCTGTCTCTATGCCTTGCTCTCTCTCTCTCGCGCTCGCTCGCTCGCTTTGTTGCTCTCGTTCCCAATTGTATGGTAGGCATATATCGAGGAGGGCAGCAAAAGAATCTAAAGGGCATGGGAGTATGCTACCGGTTATAGAGGAGAAGAATAAAAGAAAAATATTTTTCGTCCTCCAAACGAATAAGAGAAAAAAAGAAACAAACAAGAAGAGGCAGAAGAAGCAGAAGAAGAAGAAGACAAATATGTAATACCGCGCGAATGAGACACGACACACAAAGACCAAAGGGAATACCCAGAAAGACGAAACCAACTTTTGAGACGACGACCTAGGGTTAACGGAAGGCGCATGCGTTTGACGAGAACGATGGAGAAAATTCGTGCTTCTTCTCGGGCTGCTAGGAAAACTTACAACTTTGTGGGCTCTGTAAAAGTCTCGCCGTCCGTCGGTAGAGAGGGGTGGGGGGGCAAGGCAGGTAGGATAAACCGCGACCCTATTTCGGTTGCACGCCAGGTCTGTAACCGAGTCTTTAACCGAGTTAAGCAACCTGCGCTGCAATTAATCCCCTACTGGCTACAAGAACGAAGAACCAAACGCAGGCGATTGGGTTGTTTTGGCTTCGACAATTCTCGTAGCGGTAACGACAACAGACGGACGCCCCTCTAGACCGAAACTCGCCAAGTTATTTCTGTTGTTGAGTAGATATTCTGCGTCATTTGTTTGGGCTTATAAGTGGCGCCTTGATTTGTCTGATTAATCATTTTTTCAGCTTCTGGGTGGTAAAGGGAGTTCAAAAATACCAGTGGCAATTTGCAAAAGCCAAAGTTCCTAGGTTGGGATTTATTTGTGTAAACCTAAGCTGTTGTTGATATTGTGCCCCACAAAGAAACTGAATTACGAACATTGACGGTATATGTGAACGCTACGAGTACGATCGGACCAAAGGAGTACGTTGATCCTTTTGTCGGCAAAATTATCAGCAAAGCGCAATTAGATTATTTGTTTCTGTCACCATTGCTGTCATCTATTATTTTCACAATACACATGCGAAGCTGGTGTAGCCACTACGTCTAATTTTAGAACGTAGATGTTCTGCAAGCAAAACATATATTGGCTGATTTTGGGGGAGCCATAAGCACCATCCTTCGCTAGTTCACGAGCCGTGTCTTATTGACATTCTTTAGGCCAGCGCCCTATTGCACATACGAGCTGTCGTTTGACACCTGTATCCGTTAAGCATATGCTGCGTAGGGTGTTGCTTTCAAAGTGATTGTCTGCCAGCTCAGCTTCGTCCCTCGTTCCGCGAAGCACAGGACAAACATCCGGTCGTTACAACGTTTCCGCAAGCTCCGATACCTCTGGACCCTAGCCTTAACCCGCCTTCGCTAAGGGAAAATGCGGCTCATTTCCAGGATTTCATTAGTATGGTGGACGTTTAGAACTTTCCTTAGTATCGCCTTTGCCAACTCGTCAAATGCTTGCAAATTATCGGTGGTGACCTGTGGGGGCGTGCGTAGAATGCAATTTTAGGCTGTATTTCTATAGGCATAATGTAGCCTGCGAGTGCATCGTCAATAGCCAAGTTTTATACACTGAAGAGCGTCCCGCTTAATCAAATGGGCGCTACTAAGACTTCGAAGTCAGACAACTCGATTCTCTTTGTACCGGGCAAAGGCGCCTACGATGTTTTTGCATGCCTCATCCTGTTCGTTAGAGGTTCCACCTCAGCTACGAACTCGCATTTAGAGGCGGTGAAAGTTAAGCCTCCTTCCTCTGCGAACTGTAGCACCTTGCCTATATTGGAGTGCGCTAGGTTCGCCTGGCCGCTTAGAATTTTGCAAACATTTAGTAGACTTTTCTTCCTCTGTCGCCAGGGCAGCAGTGATGGCGTCGCGTAGCTCTGCCGCGCTAAGCGAAGGATTTGTGGAGCTCGCGATTTAACTTTACATAGGAAAACAGCGCATCGGGTCGTGCTGAAGTCGTTTTGGAAATCTAGTTTTACCAGGCTCGTCTGCCTCTGTGAAAGCCCGAGTTGCGTATGCTGCAGCTTTAACTTTTCCTTCTACCGAAACGCCAACCTGGTGAGGTCTCATCGCCTTTACGATTGCCGTCCTATTGAGGGCAATCGCCACTTTGGAAACCTGTCTACGTAAAGTGTGGCCGCACGCTATCGGTCTAATGCAACCCTCTTTTTTTTCAGGGCTGTCAGCTGGGTAGCAAGAACTTGGCAGCCTGCCGCTTAGGGTCAAGTTAGTCAAGGAGCGCAGTTCCGCTAGCAGTCTTTCGGAGGAGGGTATCGTACTGTCCAGCACATCTCTCATATGTCAAGGACGTAATTCATCTAGCCCAGAGCTAGAAACCAGCGTGAACGAATGAACTGCATAAACTACGAGCTGTGCTGGAACGGTAACACGTTCTTCCGAAGGAGGTGGCTTAAAGTTGATCAAGCGGTCTCTGACGTGAGCCGGAGGAGAAGGATGCTTGTTTCTGAATCTCTGATTCGTGCGGTCGTCCGGTAAAGCGAAAGATTCTGTAGAAGGCAGAGTGCGTGCGGCGGAGCGTATGTCTCCCTCAGCTAACATGCGTTCTGCTCTTGCGGCAATGACCTGGACTGTGTGATACTGCGGTGCAGTCGATCAGAATATTGTTATTGTCATTGACTTTCTTGTCAACCGTAAGTTTTAGCTGTTTGGCTTTTCGGCTGCTCATGATCGAAGCATGATGAGGAGCGTCTAATCAACGAGATGTCTTCGAGAATTAGGCCGAGACGCGCCGAAGTCGTGTTAATCGGCTTAGCATGTGTAGACACTAGAACAGGTTTTTCCCGCAGATTGCCACCACTAAGAAGTACCATTTCGGCAAGCTAAAACAGTCACTTTGGTCGGCAAACGTCACGGGATCCTGCTTAAAGCACCAAATGTTTGATGATCTTGTCAACCGTCAGTTCTCGTCTATGCCGCTGTTGCCCCAAATTACCGTACTTTTTATGGGTTTTTGCCGCACAAAATCAATGCAACGACCGTCGTTTGCCCCCACAATAGAATGTGTTTCAAAATAGAGGTACTCAACAACGGCGGCAGATACGACTCTTACTCTGTTGTTGTTGTTATTATTATGTGTGAACGTCTGCTAGAGACAGGCCGGCGTATCTCCTAGCATTTGTTTATTGGCTTGTCACATGTGATAAGAAGGCTGCCGCGACTCATACAAAGCAAAAATTAACAAAAAGTCCCTTTTACTTACTATATGTATCAACAAACAAAACGTTCATTAACAGTTTCTAAAACCAGGCGAGTTTCTAACAGGGCGAGTTTACTCTGCTGAACTAGAAAAAATACAAGCTGCGCTGCCCGAGAAATAAGCGAGCCCCAATGAGGAAAAGCGTTCTCTTTCAATATGACAACGCTAGGCCGCACAGAGCAAGGGTGGCTCATAACATCATCACATGAATGTTTTGAACGCTTTTAATGAACAGAGCCTGACAAAGAACCATATAAAAAGTGACCTTCATTACTTTTGGAGTGCCAAAGTATACATTTCTACTAAGGCTGTTTTCATTATCTGCAATATCACCAGGTCGATTTATAGAGTATATATCCGCTAAAAGAGGCTATTTGAATGAAATACAAATTGTTAAAGTTTAGTAAGCTATTCAAAAGTTGTTGAGCTGCTAGATAAACATCGGCTGTGGTTTCCGGCCTTTTAATTAGGTACGTGCAACATAATTAAAAGGGCCGGAAAAGCACTAACCGGACCCGAATCTATCCCGAGCATACATACATGCTTATTTATGCATATATATATGTGCTTATAATACTATAGGCAGCTGTACACGCTTCAAGCAATTTGTCTCGTATGAGTGACGTATGAAACGTCTACCTATGGACTGCTCAATATGTACCCTCATATTTGTCCCTGAGCAAAACGTATTCATTACGTGCAGCCCTACGATTCAATTCTAGCTAGATAGAAAAGCTGTGCACAGCTATCTACAGCCTTGCGGGAAGGTATAAGGTGCTGATGTCGTCGTCGTCGTTACCAACTAGACAAACTAAATGATACGTGTGGCAGAATGCCGCCCTTAGACAATGGAGGCGGTCTGTGAGAAATCGGTTGTTGTTGTGCTCTTCTCCCCCACCTGCAGAGTCACGCTCCATCGCCCACGACACCACCCCTGAACCCCGCCAAATCTACGGCAGCGGCAGCTCGAGGTAGCAAACTCGGCGTCACCTTCGGCCATTCCCCCGAACTCTATTTCATTCAACTACCACAACACGCAACACGGACAAATATTGGATGAAACGTCTGTTTCAGGGCAACCAGGGATTGTCGAAAGAGACTGCCAAAAACGTTTTTCTTTTTGCCGATTCGCTTGTTGCACTCGCTCGAGGTCTTAACAGGTGTGCGCGGTTCAAACAAACAACTCTCGACAGGGCGATCGTAGTAGAACACAGCCAATAGATCTCAAATGTATTTTGAAACGCATCTATCTTTGTTGCGCTTAGTGACGAACAATATATATATATATATATATATATATATATAAAATATGTTTGTAGATGGCTTAGTGGCAAAGCCTTTGCCTTGCATTCGGGAGGACTGGGTTCGAGACCCTGACCGGCCACTCTTAAATTGGTTTGCATGGTTTCCAATATACACAAGGTAAATGCCGGAGTGGATTAAAATTAGCCATGACATGAAAAACCGTACACGGGCATTATTAGCCTCACGGAAAATCTAAAAACAAAATTGTGGTGAAATTGACATCGACCGATATCACGTAATAAAATGTATAGAACTGAACAGCAGCTCATTAACAACTGCTGTAATAGACGTACTTGAGTGGAATAACCCGTAAATATTGTGAAAATCTATCAACAACATATATATATATATATATACATATAACCGACGGCTCTTATCAAACGATATTAGCATATATTTATATAAACGCTTGATATTGATCATAAACTTGCCAACCTGATCAATTATCGGTCTCGACGTATATATAATATGTGTATGTGCTAAGTGCTCGTGATGTCTTATACAGCACGCAGCTTAGAAAATCATTATGCATTATTACTATCGCATTATATATATATATATATGTATATATATATATATATATATATATATATATATATATATATATATATATATATATATATATATATATATGTTATACAACGCACTAAGGCAATCAAATAGATGAAATGTAGCTAACTCAGTGGTTTGCGGCACAGCAAACACAGGTCGTTTGTGGCCTCACCGACGAGACATCATAAGACTTCACAACTTCGGCGAGGACATTTTGCGAGAGCTTTGAGCGCCATACTGTGCCATGCCGCCCGATCAGGTGACGGGAATGATGCAAAGCAAACGCTCCAACATCGGCCGCTTCAAACGAGCGAATGGGTTGACAACCAGTCGGCACCATTAATGATTACATCGAACAAATACTAAGACAAACAACAGCAACCCAAGCTGGTCTGGAACAGAGACCAAACGATTTGAATTCGCCGCATTTTATATATATATATATATATATATATATATTTTTTTTTTAGTATTACTTTTTGTGTAAGCGAACTTGTTCATTTTCAGCTTAGAACACCATTCAGCAAGCGATCCCAGCGATCGAGTTGCCGCGAAGGACGCCAATGGAAAGTCTCTGGCGTAAAATGTGAAGCGAAGAAGTTGCGCACCGCGGTATATATTCCAGGGATCTTCAATTGCACGTTACAGCGATTTCGGATGCTGGTGGTTACAACAGGATTTTGCAAAAGGCTTTTGCGCAGCTGTCCATTAAAAACAAACTTGTCTAATTCCATTGATTGCGTCAGGCACATACAGCATGCTCTCGCAAGCTATGTAGCTAAGAACACTAGTTTGCTCTCGACAGTTCACAACGCTACTTAGAAATCGACGTTGCGTTCTGTATAAAAGACTTCTGCATTTTGCCAAAGCAGTGTTTCAGACCGTACAATTTTAAAGCAAGAGTTACAATTATGGTGTTTTTCTCGAATACACATAGGTCATATGCATGCGTGCTTTTACGTTTCGTTACGAGAAAATGTATGCATACACAAGCTTGCTTGGCATGAAACTCGAGGCGTCACTCGGGAAGTTTGATAGTCTTCGTTTTTGATACTAGAATCTTAATGAGTGTTACAACTTGAATACAGGTCTGTATCAAACTCTGTATGAAACCACATTTGGAATTAGCTTAATAAAAATGGCTCAGAGAGGAACAGAGCAAACTTTTTGTAGAAAACAGGCGCTATCTTATCTAGGGTAAAACTCAATTTCGGTTTCAGCTTCATGAGTAAATTGTAGAGATCTCTACTTCAGAAACACACATGTACATGTAACGAACCGCTAACGAGTTTATCGCGAGTCGGCTTACGATATAGAGATCTGTATGATATAGAGATGCAAAGTGACTTGCTACAGGGTTAGGTTTCTCCAAGGTATTTGTGGCATATGGTTTTTTAGGGCTGACTTTCAGCCAGCATTTTTAACACAGGATTTGTTTAACACAAAGCAACTCTGGATTTAAATACAGGAAACAAATCAACTAGGCCTCTTAGTCTAGAGTTGGCTTAGAAATAAAACTCTCTGAAAAACGAGTATCTTTTAGATCAATTGTAAGGCTAGTTAACGCTCTATGCCGTTTTGTTACTTTCTTGATACGATGAGCATACGTAAGGAACTTAGGGGAATCAGGGACAATACGACCTTCTAAGCGTGCGGCATAGTCCAGAATTTGGGCCGAGATCTGCGTCAAAGCATTGAGTGTACGCAGTTTAAAAATAACGACAGCAACTAACGAACTTTGAGTAGATGTTATTCAGAGACTCACAAGTAGCAAAGAAAATGGCCCAATCAAGTATGCCAAGTTGGGCAGCAATGTGTGCCCATTTTGGTCTAACTTTGATTTGCTGTGATGTACTATATTACATATCGCAGACGCAAATAGATGATGTGCTACAACACGCTTTTTTCAGATCCCCTATCCTTCCTTAGAACAGTGGCATCACTGCCAGCGGGGGGCTTTCAGCGTGCTGCACAGCGGACGAAGCGGGAGGTAGACAGACGACATGAAAGATCAACCCGCAGCCAAATGAGCAACAGGAAAGTAGAGTGTCTCCACCGACGATGTGCAGATAGAGCCGCAGTTGAACAGGGTTTATGTGGACAGGCGTGCACACGGAGGAACGCACAAGACCACTGGTAAGAGACACGAGAAACTCTCAAAAACTGCAGGGCACAGAAATTCATGACCGACACCGGTGGGCGCTTAACGCTGAACTAATAGTTTAGTACACTAATACAATAGTAGCACTAGCACAGAAATGCTAACATCAATAACAATCAAAGCGGCGCCAGCAGCAGCAGCAGCAACAACAACAACAACAACAATAACACCAAAAACAACAAATACTACAAAAAACAACAACATGACGAAGACGATACCAGCAGCAACAACTATATCAGAAACAACAGACACATACTGAGTGGCAGCGGTTAGGGAGTGTATATGGATGATAAGAAAACATTGAAGTGGGCAATAATAATTAATTAATAATTAATAATATGTGCGTTGAATCTCATGATAAAAAAAAACAGCGATGAACGACGAACATATGGCTTGCGTGATGGCAGCGGTTGGCAAAACCTTGAACGCAATTTACTAGTTAGCACTTTTGGTCTAGATGCCAAATTTTCTATAAAATCCTGCATCATCATCACCTCGAACTCTACAATAAAATTCACTCGACAGGTACCTCTTGATTTCACAATTATAGAAATAAAAAAGCGCGGATATTTCTGATTCGAGAATTTCTAATAACTATATACAGAAAAAAAACTGACTCGCAAGTAATATTGTTGCAATCAACTTGTTAGACTTGACTTCGGCTAACAACAGCCAACGTGCGACAAGGAAATCATATATCATTATTATTACGTAGATGTCTGAATTTTGGAATAGGAGCGGTTGTCTTTGCTAGGGAGCCTCGCCACAGATGATTAAACCTAGACACATTTTGATGATTCTTTAGTGCCCCATTGGGTACATTTTAATAGCCTACAGCTTGCAATGGTCAGGCGTTGGAGCGCCTCCGCCTACAAAAGTCAAGACCGCTAGAGGTAGGCTAGCATGGCAATGATCGTCATCTTCTACTTCATGAGTAAAATGTTGGCGGTGGTCAAATTGGAACAAGGTGATACAGTGGTAAGCGATTCGCACACTACAAATTCCTACCAAAGGTTTGCTGCACTCGTCAAGAAAGGCCCCAAAACGTCTCTTAGATTCCCCCACCGCGGCAACGCACCGCCTACAGGGCTAAAAACACCTAGGCGTTTCTCGCTTCATCTAGAATCACGGTGGTGAAGTGCTCAGCTTGTTTAGCCGACTGGGCGCCGTGCGATATCTTCTTTGTGTCGAAAACTAACTAAAAACATTGAGAGAAATGTGTTTCGCTTCACGCGTACTTGTGCTTGACACCACCGAAGTAGAACTAGAAAAAATGACAAACAAAGTACTTTTAGGAATATACCTATCGATCCTCTACCGTAGAAATTGTTTATACACTACTGCGCTGTGGTGAAACTAGTAGTACTGAGCAAAAACGTCAGCACAAATATCCATACTTAGACTTCGCTGTAGTCGTATCGAGCCCGGGATGCGGTTCGTCCATTATGGCACCAAAACGGCGCCACTTACCGGCCCACACCGATCCGATGGCCGATGGTGGCGTTATATATTAGATAAGCAGGGATTTTTTGCTGGTCGGAGTAACTCGGCGACTACTCGAAGAAAAGGGAAACGTTCGAAGAGAGGTGTCTGGGAGGATGTATTAGGGTCGCGGGTGTCGTCGTCTTCGTGATAGATAGCATGACAGTGCCCGTGTGTCCATGCAAGTCGCATGACTCGCACTGGAGAAGTGGCACAAGAGTGCAGAAGCAGTCGCAGTCGTCGTAGTCCGGTTAGAGGAAGTCAATGCAATTGCGACACCCAGCTTAGCGCGAGATAGACGCCATTCCACGGCCCTGCTGTCGTTCGTCAGTCGGGCGCAAGACAAGGAAAGAGCTCTGAGAGCAAACGTTGTTCCCTATTGAGATGGGATGGAGAGCGTGCGCTTTGCCTCCATCTAGAAGCCTTTGGGTCTGCATGACGATGCCCCCCCCCCCGTACAGTAGATTAGTTTAGTTGGGATCAGTCGGCCCGTGAGAGATTCTTCCTTTTCCCATTCGTCTTTTTCTTCTTTCCTTTTTTCTTCTTTTCATTATTCGTCTCGTCTTCTTTTCATTGGCATATCGATCTTCCATCTGCGTCTTGTCGTTTGGTTCTCACGGCCTCGCGTTCTGCTCCCAGCTGTTGACCTATTCACTGGCCAGCGGCCATCGACCGAAAGGCTTGTGGTGGCGGTGGAATTGGCAGACTTCTGTCATCCGCCGTGGGAAAAGGAAATTGAGTCGGTTTTCCCACTTCGAAAGTATCTGAGCCGCCTGGCTGCTCGTCTCGCACAGATTATGCCTGATTGGCCCGCCCATTAGTTTATTTATGCCGCTGTATTACCTTTGAAATCGGATTTTGAGTGGCTTGGTCGCCGTGCAAGGCCAACGAGCTTGCTTACGTGCAGGTGCATGGTTTTAAGCGGCTTCTGGCGCAATTAAAGCGGCAACCCAATGCTAACCTTATCACATATTATTGTACTTTGTCTAACTTCCCCGCGCTGTGAACCAAAATGGCATTTGCAAATAATGATCTTGGTACAAACATGGCTTTTTATATATTGCGTGTTACTATATATTCATTAAGCCTCCTGAGACCCGTACATTCTACTTTGTTTCTTCTTCTTTTAGCCTTTTGATCCGTGCTTTCTCTTTATTCTAAATAACAATCCCCTGTATTCATTGTCTCCCCAAATTCCTTGTACTAGATGTTCCAGTTCCCCCTCCCCCTCCTAAGTAATTCTATCCAACATTAAAATTGCTCTCTTCTTTACTAAAGGCCATATTCAGTTCTCCCCCTTCTTTTCCGTATGTATTCAGCATTTCCTAAACATCGCTTATGTCTCGCCTTAACACTATCATATCATTAGCAAACAACAGCACTGGTGTCCTGATTTGTATATTATATTCCGCTTTTCTGCCATCCTCACCCCGACATATTAGCCTTTTAGGGTATCATCTCCATATAGACATTACAAATGATGACAATAATGTCATCAGTGAGATAACACTCCTGTCTGACTGCCTAAGCGTCTATGGACCCCCCGAAAATGTTCTACTGCTATTATTGTTCGCCCGTGTTTTCCCGGTATATTTCTTGTAGTAACTGCACTCAGCTTTTTCTCAAAACCTTTTCTCTAACATATTATGATGACAACCCTGTTCTGTCCACCGTTATAGTATACTTTTTTAGATCTAAAAATCCTACTACATGTTTTTCCCCGTAATCTCGATGCTTCCACAACCCGACCTACGCTCTTTCCAAAATCCCTCACCAATATTCTTTTAATTTCACAATTGTCCCCAGAACGTGCTGTGCTCTACAAACCTCCAAAAACCTGCCTAAAAATTCGATACGTTATGGATTTAGGATTTAAGTGTGATTAGTCGTCTATTTTGTAAAGCGTTATTATCTACCCTCTTCTTAGGAAGAAGGGTTGCACTCCACTGGAATCCATGGCCCCCGGATTGTCCCGGATATATTTCAGAGATTCAAGCACTCAAAAACCTATGTGCCCGACCTTCATTTACAGCAGTCTCTACGTCCCGGGGACGGAAATGCATTTTTCCAATTCCCCATGAAACACAGGTCTGTATTACACCAATATACAATATGTCAAAATCTTGCTTGTCTGCTGCTACAATATCTCTCGTTCCTCGGCCCCTCATCGGAACACAGTAACCCGCCTATATAAGCAGCGACTCGATTAAGCTGTTTTTCTATTCGGCATACGGTCAAACTTTACAGCGATTAAAACCCGTTTTCTACTGGTTTAATAACCACCGCATCCCCTAGTCCTTCGGTTGCACTTAGCTGAGATCCACTTGCTGTTGCTGATGCTGTAATTGCTGCCGTCTCTGCTGCTCCTTTACCGCAAGCATTTTATGTTCCTCCCGTCGCTGATTCGCCTCGCGCTTTCTCTCTCTCTCCTTCTGCTGTGGCCTTTGCTGCGCACCCCCCTTCACTGTGGCTTACATCTAGCACCGCCCCCCACCCCTTTAATATCGTGCCTATACTCTATTCCCCGAATCAATTTTAATTGCTTAGTTTATCCAACACGTCTACTGCTATCGCAGCCACTTTTCCGTTGTTTCTTTTCGCCTACTTTTGCTTGATGCGGTTTCATCTGCAGACGACGCAGTCTGTATATGGAGGCTTGCACTGAGTCATCTTCTTCTCTTCTAGCACTCCTCCGCAATTACATCTTTCTCTCTCTCTCTCTCTCTCATCTCTCTCTCCTCTCTATATAATATATATCATATAATATTATATATATATATATATTGTATGGTACAATAATGTACTTTCTATTGGTACGTATGTAATACCTTTAATATAGCTATACTGCGTTAACTCCCTTTAGTTGAACAGCCGTTATAATTTAATTTAAATGCGCGGCGGACCACTCAGAGCCTTCCGACCTTTATGTGGGTGGTCTCGCCGCCCTATGCTTTACCCAGCTGAAAAGGCCTGTTTGAACTTCACTCGGCCTGACTTCTCGCCTCTCGACCGTCGCAGGTATGTCACTCTCTGCACGTACATGGGGCAAACGTGATCCCTCGGAGCTCCATAGACATACGTTCGCACTTCGCGGCGCCAAATTGTCACTGCTTGTGAGTACTCCAAAGCCGGCGATCGGTATGTAGTCACGACACTTTATTCCGGTCGCACGGCAAGCAGGTATTTTTTATTGTACTGGCGTTCGTTTTTATAGTAATGGAGCCACTTTTGAATCTGCAAAAGCCGTAGCAGCAGCAGTGCAAAACTACTGCACGTACTTTTTGCTCGTGGTCGGTCAATAGAACAAACGCTTGTGAAAGGGGAAGGGACGAAGGGGGGTAGTGATGGTGATGACAATGACGGCTGCCTCATTGTTGCAGCGGGGCTCCTATCCCCTTAGGCCCATATCGATTCTACTGACTGCGGAAGAGATGGCTGAGAAGCTGCCCGGCACTGGGGGCGTGGGGAGGGGGGGGGTATGCGAAGACGAGGGGATGAGGGTATTAGAGGGCACCAGTTCGCTGAAAGCGGTGGCCAACCAATCGACCGGCGAGCCGACTGCCGAATGACTCTGAGCAAGAGGAAGGGTGAGCGCTTACCGAGAGTCTAAGCAGGGCCTGAAGAATCCTGAGCTTCAGGTCACTCTAGACTACCCACTAGCATGGCCACCACTCTGCTACTATAGCTCCATTTTCTTCCTCGTCCTGCCGTCGTTCACCGTCGCCAACCATCGTCGTGTCGTCGTGTTGTCGTCGCCGTCGTCAATCGGCTTTTCCCTTTATTCGTCGAACACGAGCTGAGCGAAATCAGCCGCTGAATCAATTGGTGAGCGACGGTGGGCGGAGCCCCGGCTGTCGTCGGGGGGATAGCCGCTGCTCTTCCTTGGGTACTGACTTGTATTGGAGCTCGGTGCAGTGCGGTGTTGGGACCTGGTGGGCTGATTAGACCGTTGGCTCTCGAACGCGTTGATCGACGGCCACCCTAGAATAAGAGAGAAGAAACGATAAAAGAACTAGCTGAATAAAGCAGCAAGCTGCTGCTGCTGCCGCCGCCACCGTCAGCAGGCGGCTGTACGAGCCTCGTACGAGGTGCGTAAGCAATCCACAGATACGGCTAAGGGGGTTCTTCTTTTGCCCCATCTTCTTTGCTTCTTTTCTTATTCTCTCCCTCGTCTTCTACTCCTTTTTTCCCTTTTCTTTTCTTCATCCCTCTTTTTCATCTCGTCGAGAAATCAATCGAAGGGGCTACTGGCCTGGCAAGAGGTTCCTTGCTGGGCAAGGGTCACAGGGAGACCTGCAGTCGTCATTGGACGGTTCAGGCGGGCAGGTGGGCAGCCGAGGATCGCCCTCACGTCAATGGCCGTTTGACACGGCTACTTCTGCTGCGGTGCTATGCGATGCATGTATATATATATATATATAATATATATATATACATATATACATAATGTTGTCACATTAGCACCTTGTATATATAAAACTGCTATAAGTCTATATATATATATAAATACCTGCCAGCACTTAATCGAATTCAAACACCTCTGAGAATAGATGTCCAACGCTCATATCTTGCCACGTACACGTTACGTAATATAATACAGTACATATTATCTGTGTTAATCTACATATTAAATAGAAAACTTGATAGCAATATTGAGAGGGTTACCCAAGACTAAACAAAAAAAAAGAAAAATAAACCAATGCAAGATTTAAGGTAATCAAGTTTGAAGCGTGTGCCGTCTGTGCCAAAAATAATTCTGCCGTTTAAGATGGTTCGTCACAAGTTTTTTTAAACATCAACATAAATGTTGCTCGATTATCATAGTTTGAGTCTTTCTTACAGAAAAACAGCTGGATCCAATGCATTTAGATGTAGAGGTTGCATTTATATATACGCATGTACACATACAATGCAGACAGATGTATTTAAAATACAATGAAATGGTCTAAATATTATGAAAATACATTTAATATTATCGTTCATAAGGAACGTTGTGTATTAAGACTTATTTAGAAAAGTATATGGTAGTAGATTGACTATACTATATAGATTCTATAAACAATTCAGCAGA